>OZ016489.1:8624318-9224318 GCA_963966615.1 Tenthredo amoena
ACGTATATATCACAACCTTAAAATAAATAAAAACTTACGAAGATGATTTATTTTTCTTTTTTTTTTTTCTTGAGTAATCAATATAATAATTATCTCTTCTGAAATATATTTTCAACTTCGTGATTGGTTTTCCTCTTTTTTTGTTTTCTTCTCTTATTTAAAATAATATACGTCGCCAATAATTATATTCAGGTAAAAATCTCATAATTTTTTCTTCAAGTCTTAATGTATAGCCAAGAATAATTTTTAACCGAGAAAAGGTAGTCATTGAAAATAATGCGTTAAAACAAGCGGAAGAAAAAACAAAAAAAAAAAACAATCGAAAATAGAAAAATAGAAAAAAAAAAAAAGAAGAAAAGAACAGTGACAAAACTTGTTCTTTTTATTATTATTCAGTAACCCGGCCTATAATTTGAAACAAGCTATTGATTGTTCTCATTTTATGGCAGAGTTGAAAATGTTAAATTAAGGTATGAAAAAATGAACACAAATAACAACGTGGCTTGAGTACAATGCATTGAATAAAAAAAGTTTTTTAAACAGCCTTAATTCGTCGATATGCAATTTCTCTAGATTCGTACCGAGACAAGCCTTTTTCGTACGCAATATTGCTAAGTTGCTGTCCGATCTATTTTGACTTTGTGAAAAAATCGACGAACGAAAACGAGAACAAAGATAAATAAAATAAAGCAGAAAAGAAAAGCACGCAGAAAACTCTATAATGAAAGTAAAATTAGTTGTAAAATCAAAGATACGGAACCAGCAACAACAAAAAAACAAAAAAAAAAAACGAAGACATCGATAAGAAGAAAGAGAGATTCTCCTGTACCTCGTACCTAATCTGAAAAGCTACGTAACCACATATGTATAGGTATGTATTAACAAATCGTTTGAATATACAAAATTGTGACAAACGGCTAACGACGATTCTCATATTAATTAAAATTTTTTAAATTAAGCTTAACTATAAACAGTACAAGTCATATAGTAAGATACATTTCGTGCGACAGAAAGATTTTCTTTTTCTCGTCTCCTCGATAATTATTATCATGGAATGTTTTAACTTTTGAAAAATCCATCCATCGATTGCATATCATCTTTTATCTCGTTGTAAAATAGAAAATGAAAAAAAAAAAAAATATTAAAAACAGCCATTCAAACAATCCCCGATTCTGGCATAGGAAAATCATTTTTTGAGCACATGGTACAATTTGAAAGACAATGTAACAATCATAATATTAATAATTAGAATTAAGTACAGTTTTTATTAATAGAAGCTAGGCCTACGTCGCGGGCGGCGTAACTTCCAAGTCCAAAATTATTGCTTCAGGGTTTAAGATTCGATTTAGATATTGCCTAATATCTACACAATATAATCTTGTGCACGTTTCATTTTTCTTCATTTCGTTTTTTCGTTGTTCCGTTTCTTTCTTTTTTATTTTTTATTTTTTATTTTTTTTATCACCTCATTATCGCGACTATAAAAACGACGAAGACAATACATTCCGGTGATAATTAGATGAAAGAAATAAATTTAAAAAAAGAACCCCTAATTATAATTACGTTCGTATGAAATTTTCATAAGTTCAAAGTATAAAACGAGGAAAAAAAAAAGCAAAATAAAAGCAAAAAAAAAAAGAAAAGAATTTGTTAAAAATTGTATACGTAACTTATACATTTTATCAAACTTCGCGTCTCCGTCAAGCGTTATACTCGAAAAGTATAATGAAAATTCAATCGCATTTATAGACCACGTAGATCTGCGACGAGATCATGTAACGAAGGTAAATCGGTAGAGACCAATACTCTTCCCTTTCTATTTCTCACCGTCAATAAAGACATACAAATTTCACTTCAAAATATAATTATAACATAGAGTAACAAAAGCACGCCAATTACCTGAGCCACTCGGAAAATGAGACTTCCGGTAAGAATAACATTTTCCGAACGCTTCCGGGCGCTGCGCAAGAGTTTCATAGACGGTTTTTTCAACTCGGTCATTTTCTCTTCCGACGAGGCTCTGTCCCTTCTCTTTAAAACCTGAGCGTCCTCTCTGTTTCTATTTTCCATTGAACCGGTGGAAAAGGCGAGTCTCTCGTTGTTAAATTTGTCAAAATTTTTCGATTTATCAATCCCTAAATTTCTCTCCGTATTATTCGTGCTCGAAGTCTGAATTTTCTCTTGAATTTTATCCGTAACATTAGTCAAATTTATACTCGATAAAAAATCGCTAGATTTTTGCTTCCCGTGTTTTTTCGGCGATCTCCTAGCCTTCGGACTTGCCGATGGCGTAGATCCTGGCGTTTTCACAAATTTTTTCGGTTGCTGCTGCTGCTGCTGCTGCTGCATCCACGGGTTATTTAATATACCACTGTCTAATTTTTCGTGGACCGTTTTCAACCGGTCACTGCATATCGGGTTAGATTTCGCCCTTGCCAAACTCTGCTTTTTAATATCTAAAATTTTTCCGTTTCTGACTACGTCTGCGGCCGAAACGACCGATTCCGATTCTCTAACTTTCGCGAAATTCGAAGTACTGAAATTTTCCGGCGTTATTATACCGACTTCAGAATTTTTTAAATCGTCGTTTAACTCTTTCACCAAAGGTCTAAGGGCCTCAGAATTTTCGATAATACTCCTTATGTCAATTTGGTGATCGGGACTTCGACGCAGTATCGTATACTTGGGTATTTCTTTCTTCTCATTTTTACTAGAGCCTCGAAAATCGCTCGGCAAACTCATTGTATTTTTTAATTTCAATTTTTGTACTGATTTTGTTAGTTGATCCGTCTTAGAATCTTTTTCCGACTTTACAACGTTTTCCTTAAATCCTAAAACTCCTGCTACGCCGTAATGATTATTATTCGCTCGCTGTTTTCCACCATACTTAATATGATTTTTCTGACAAATTGAAGATACGTTTATTGAATTACCTGATGCCATTTCCCAGCCCTCGTCGATCGGCTCTTCTTCGCCATTGACTTCCGGTTTTTTAGACTGTTCCTTTGCGGGTGAAATATTACTAAAGAAAATACGTAAAAAAAAAACCAAATATATATATATATATATATATTTATCGTTGTCATCGTGGAAATATTTTACTCTCATTCGTGACTCGTGACTAGAAAAGTCGGAGGTCAGTATGGGTGATCTTTCACGGATGAAAGATATTCGAAAGAGCATAAGGCTAATGGTTTTCCTTAAGCGTGTGTCGAGCATTTTTCACTAAATTTCAAATTGAATTTCCTACCGAAGCGCGGACCTTCGTGTAACGATCACTCATATTAACTATGTTGAAGTAAGCACGCACCACCGCACTGTGGCAACTACTCTTCGAAACGAATACGAGAGTAGTAGAAACACTCTTCATATTACGTATATGTACATACATCCATACGTGTGTTATAGAAGTAGTACACAGCTTGGCTTGACTTGGCTTAGCTTGTCTTATATTTTGCATATTCATAAGCACTCCAGAACGACGATACATCTAGGAAACCGTCAACCCGTGCTCCGAATAAATCTCATCTTATAGGACACGGAATAATATCAGAGTTAATAACTCAAGAAACAAGAACGCTAAACTATCAACGTATACACCGATTACCATCCTCGCTGTATCACCTAACGACACCACCATTCATTTCTTTCGTAACTATTCCCAGGCATAATTTACTTAAAAAAATTTCTGTCTTATCGCACAGCATCTTTTTTTTTTTAGTATTTAAGTAAATCAACGATCTGCAAATATATAATTTTTTAAGTGAATAGAATTACGGCTGTATGAAAAGGCCATTAATATCTCGTCACTGTTAGTCGTAACACCTGAAGGTATATGTATGATATGATGTTATAATATAGGGATTAGGAATTAGCGACAAGAAGTTTGTGTCGATTTAACAATGGGTTAAAAGATTTATGAGCAAGAAGTAGGCACCTCCTCGTATAAGGGGATGTTTAAAGTTAGGATAGTAAAGGTTTTGCGTTAATTTTTAACGAGATTATGGTATAAGGAGTAGATTTAGATTGCAGGTATTACAGAGTAGGTAGGAAGGTAGGAAGGTAGGTAGGTAGGTAGGTAGGTAGGCAGGTATATGTGTGTATAGCGAGGAAAATATCCGTCATGCCCTGGTGCGGTATTACGAAGAAGAACAAGAAACTGAAGATCGCAACTCACCGCGTATATACGTAGATAAAATTTGCTGGTGTAAAGTGGAGGAAAACGATTTACATATTACTCCGATCGGTTATGTACTTTACGATTATAAATTATTGCAAGGCGGAACGTTATTCTTTTTATTTATTCATTTATTTTTTTCTTGTTTCGAAAATTTATACGCAGGGTTACACATACCGTTCTTGAATGCGAGAAACTATCGTATAACTAAAACAATCTCGCTAATCTAAGTCGGAGTAAATTAGTCAAGACATGAAACGCCTTTTAGCGTCAAATAACGCGGCGTTATCTCTGGAAAGAAGAAGAAGAAGAAGAAGAAGAAGAAGAAGAGGAAGAAGAAGAAGAAAGAAAAGAAGAAGAGCTTTTGCAAGAATTATTACAAAAGATGGCGAAAAGATAAGATGAAGTAAGGCGAGGCGAGGCAGTGCAGTTAGGAAGCGTCTTGGTAGGTACAAGATGCGTGGCATATGAGGAAGCGACTAGCATCCAAGGCTTGCGATTTCCATACATAATACGTTCCTCCTGTTATTCTATCCTAGCATCTGGTGTACTCTGAGTGCTTCAGGCTCAAGGCGAGACTACGCCCTCCAGGATTGCCGGTAATGAGTTCTACACGGTTTATATTTTTCATTCTCTACACGAGAAATTCTACTCGGTATACCTTGTACCTACGTACCTACCTACGTACGTACCTACCTACCTACCTACCTACTGCTGCTTTGCATCGGTTACCACGCCGGCGAAACGTGCGGCTAAACAGTCCGCATGTATTTTTGCAAAACTTTTTTCTTCCTTTTCAATTTTTATCATTTTTCCATCTCTAAAAGCTTCGAGCTAGGTTTTCGCGGATAATTCCAAGAATTAGATCGTGAAATTTCTAAAAATATAGGCGATACAAAATTCTGAAATTTTACACGTACATAATCTACATTTGATGAGAACTAGAGCTGAATTTGACTAGTTTGAAAGGGAAAGTCGAAACTAAGAAATAGAACAGGCTGGCTTTGTATTTTGGATTTATAGAAAAGATTGTAATAAAATTTGGGAAACTATTAGTGATCCATCTGATTAAATTCTACTTCAAAAATTCACACCGCTGTAATTTTTATTTAATTCGTGTAACACAGGCTCAAGGGCTGAGAGATTGTTGTAAAAAAGGATCATGTATATGGAAAACAATGAGAGGGATTAGCAGTTACAGTTACCAGTCGAAGGAGTTACGAGTTACAAGCATAGTAATTGGTAGCGAGCGTAGGCGGCTCATTAATACCTCTACTACGCCATGCTATGCTGCAGTGTGCTATGGCCATCCATGCTGCGGTATCTTTTGGCCTCTGGGTTTGTTCGCGAGATCTAAGGTCGAGATTATCATTCCAGAACATTGTTTATAGACGTCGTAAGCTTAGCTATATAGGGATTCGGTTTGAATCAATAAAGATAAAAAAAAATAAAAATATGTTTCCAATATTTGAAAATCCAGTAACTGTATAAAATGCGAAAAAAATAAATAAATAAAAAATGATGTTTTTCTCTCCCATCGTATAAAGTGAAATTATTTATTCTCTTTTTTAAATATATAATTATAGATCGAGGGATGAAAAAAAATGGTAAAATTATCATCCGATACGAGAACTGGCGCGTCTAATCGACGTCGACGTATAGTCTACTTCGTTAAAATTACAAAATGCTCCCGGCGTCGAGACGGCGACGGCGACGGCGGCGGCGGCGGGTTATATGCCGATGTGGGTATAATAAGTCTTTGGTAGCTGTCGGTGTGTTAATTGGTTTAATAAGCAAAAGATAGCGATAAGTACGCGGACGGGGAGAATAACCACGGGTAGAAATCATACCCGTTCATCTCTACATCTGAATACAGAATATTGCCATGCTCGGTACGTGCGTCGCGTCGGCACTTTTACATACGTTAGCTTATATATCGAACGAGGAAGGTATACGAACGGAGAATCAACTCGAAGATCGAATATATATCCCGCGCGACAAAAATTGATTCTGTAAAACCTGGTCGTTTTTTATTTATTTTTTCATTTTTTTTTTTTTTAATCCAAAATTCGCCCATATTCCACGATTCAACTAAAGATCCGAAAAATTCGCGAAAAGTGGAAAAAAAAAAAAAACTTCGTAATTTAAATTAAAGCACTTTCAAGCCTCGCTTAAATCCGTCGCTATAAAAGGCGTTTGAATCTGCTCCGGGTGCCGACAGATCAAGTATTTCAGATAGGCGTCAAGAAAATATTTCCACGCGTGATTCGCATAACAATTATTATTATAACAAGACTACGATCGGTATAATCTGTCGAAGTTCACCCGATATACATGATATTATCATATCTAAAGCACGAAAGTATCGGAAGTATTTTTAATATAGAATCGGGGTGGAGGAAAAAAATAAAAAAAAAATAAAAATTCACTGGAATATTGAGAATCCATAAAGAAAAAAAAAACAAAGAAAATTAAAAGGAAAACTGTAAAAAAAAAAAGAAAAAAAAAATCAATTTCTTTCAGCGCGAATTCTGGATTTTTAGAGAACGAAAGTGGCCAGTCGAAAGGTGTAAGAAAAAAAGGATGGTGAATCAAACGTTTCAGTAAAACAAAGTCGTATGCAAATTCTAGCATCGGATTGTAGAGTTGCGTATATGTTGGTGGTAATTCTTTACGCGGAGTTTCATTGTCAGTCCGTTCTGCAACGGACAGTTTCGCACGCGTTCCATACCGAGTTCAACTGCACAGTCTCAGTCAGCCTCCCATGTTTATTCGATTCTGTATTTGGTCTATGTGTATTGCTCGGCAGCTGGCTAGGCTAGCTAGCTAGCCAGCTTAGCTGGCTCAACTATACCTACCAACAATTTAAACTTTATATCTCACGCGAACTGCTTCTACTATTACTGTTGCGAGGGTGAGAAATTCCAACCTTTCGCAACATTTATCTGCGAGCTTATATTATACCTGGATATCTACAACTGGCCGACGAATAGAGGAAGTCGAGAATATCTTGCTCAGATTTATGGAGTATTGAACCCAATACTTCGAAGATTTAAAAGAGGAACGAAAAAACATAAAATATCTAAACCTTGCGATCGCCAAATGATTCATTGGAATTTTAGAATGAAATAAAAAAAGATTGATTAAATTAGGAAATAATCATCGAGCCTGCATCAATTTTTCGACAAACCATGAAACCAGCGACAGGTAATCGTTTGAAAAGAAACAAAAATAGATAAATAAAACGCGCCTTGCTATACGCAACCCGCAGATCTTGTGAGTGATCAAAAAGGGTGGCAAGATCGGAAAAAAATTTTCACGGACTATTTTACCCGCAAAAATCCATGCGGGAAACAATTTTTTATACAAATCCAGGTTCGAAAAAGATTTTCGAAACAAAATTGATTCAATATAATAAAAATAAAAATAAAAATGGGACTGTTCGATATAAATCTGAAAATAATTGATTCACAAAACCCTCACAGTTCTCTTACGGTAAAAAAGTCACGAGTCACGACGAGAAATATATACAAATTATTATTATTGGGGGAAAAAAGGAAACGTTTTCTTTTTTTGCAAGTCAATGATGTAAAATTTCATTTCAGGATGTAATTGTCGATTATCTACTTACTCCGGTACTGATAATTTCCGTTTCCTATCTCCCAGTGCTGGGCTCAGATTTTTAGCTTCCAGCGCTGCCTGATGCTCGGCATATTTTTGCAAGCGAAAATATGAAATTGAAAAATTATGCTTGTTAACAGCACTTGCCTGGTCTCGACGGTTCAAACCAACGTAAGCAGTCGTGTCTGACAACCACGAAACATAGACGCCACCTGAAAGTATTAATATTCATAACTCATTATCCAAAATTATTAATTCAGTTAGCTTGCCATCGAATTTAGGAAAGGAGAAAAATATTTCTAAAGATATAGTTCAGATTGTAGATATCACTCACCGAAAGGGCTGAATAACTGAGAAATATCGCTCAGTTTCCATTCTTTTGGAAAAGTGATATGAAATACATGATCTCTGGTCGGATTAGCTGTAATTAAACATTATTTGTGTTATAATATCGAAATTTATCATCGTTGGATCGGATTAGTACCATTCGAAATGATCAAAAAGTTAGGAATGAGGACTTACGATCTTTTCCTACCAAATCGATGTATGGAAAATCTTTTAATCTCGTTATAAGCAATCTGAAAGAACGATTTTCAGCCTAATTAACGATCTTGATCCTCAATTATACAGAAAAATGATCAATGTATCGATTACTTACTTATTCATGAACGGATTTAGCAACGGCGAGTCTGGAAGGACGACAGAAGACTCTGGCTTTTGCAAAGAGCCTGAAAAATAGACAAAAAATATGAAGCTGGGTAACTCTGAGTAGAGATAGGTAAAAAAAAATCGTTAAAATAGCCGATAAATGTTGGAAAAGCCCGTCTCCATTTATACCTAAATAATTAGACAACGCAATGAAAGACAGTCCAGTTATGTAAGCGTCGTAACCAGCTTCGTGAGATTTGTCCACAAGAGATGTGTAGCTCCGTTCTGGAACTGTGTCCATTTCTGGTATACAGTAAGGTGGTTTGCTCACAGTTTCGTGGAGAGCTTTTAGAACCGAAAATGGAATGCTTTCTCTGAATTGTGGCGATTGGCACATTATTTTAGTGTCCAATAATCTGTAAATTAATTAAATACAGGTGAATGGTACGTTTTTCGATATCTCTCAAGTTCAATTTCAAGAATTTAAGCATTTACTCACTTTGGAAATAGACAGTGAATCAGAGCTTTGAATTCGTAATAACTTTCTGGAAGCGGCGCAAAGAACTGATGCACAATGTGGCACAGATCCAGTAGCATATTGTGGCCGACTATCAATTTTCCCTGAAAACAATAAAGGATTTCTGAATATTTGAAAGTAAAGAAGAAAAATGCGGAAGGCACCCAGAGCTTTTCTTATTCCCCAATTTTTTTTTTTTTTCTATTTTACATACTTTCGGATACTTACAGAATCTGAAATTTTTCTTAGCAAAGCGCTGAGTCCGACGGCCTGTTTAAGTTCATTTTGTTCTTTCTCTCGCCTCTCGGCTTCCTTCTTTTCCTCTTCTTCCGTAGTCCCGATTCTCTGTACTATAAGGCATTGTCCACTGCTATCAGATTTTCCTTCTAATCTGAGTTTATTCGGCCATCTCATTCTAGCTTCTTGATGTATTATTCTTCTTATGAAAGCATTACATCTGTCGATGATTAACTCCTCCGCCTCAGAGTTCAAGAACTCATCAATTTTGGAGCTAAAATTACCGAAAAAAAAAATAAGGAATTAATTCAAAATAAGGGTTAAAGAAACTGGATAAAAAAATTACCTGACATTTACAGAAATTGATCAAAACAGACGCTAAACAAAAGAGAGGCAAAGAATTAGCAGTATGTAAAATTGAATTATTACCATATTTCTTCAATTTGTGGTTTGTCATCATCTGGGATAGGGATTAATTCCAGATTATCCTCCTTAGCCTTTTGTCTGTCTTCCAGTTTCTTGCTGAGTTTTTCCTCCTCTGCGCTAGTCAAATACGGTATTCCTTCGTGGAATAATTTGTTAAAATTAAATCCACTGTCTGCAAGGAATGAGATAGAAGATGCCTGACACATGAATCGACAATCAGGCGCTGCGCGATTTAAGGGTCTTGGAAATGCGTAAAAATTATACGATTGCTGGAGATATCTACCGAAGAAAAATGATCATTATTAGTATTAAACATAAATAAGCATGATTTATCATTCAAAAAGAAACAGGTTTCACCAACTTACTTGTTTTTTTCTGTGTTATAAGTGAAAATCGACAAACCAAATTGCACGAGCAAAAAATCCATCGAACCTGATCTAAGTTTAGCATAATATTGAGCTGGCGTATCAAACGCACTAGAATCAGGTCCAGAATTTAGTCCAGTAAATTCTCCGTCGATTCCCAAGAACGAAGCATTCTCAAGAACGGTATCGAGTTCTTCGAGTACTTTTTGAAAGTCTGTAAAATAAAAATATAGAAAATAAAAACCTCGTTTATTTTTATTTTTTTTTCTTATTCTTTTTGTTTTTTTTTTTTTTTATTTCGGATAATAAACCGACCAACGTGCTATAAAAAAAACCTAACAGTATTAAACACATGGCGAATATAACAGTACAATGAATTGCAGACTACACGTATATAAGTATATATATATATATATATATATTGACCTAAAAAAAAAAAAAAATATCAAAGATATAGAATCGTTGCATTAAACTGTGTATACTTTTGTACTTGCGATATACATATATTATATTACAACGTGATTGTTAAATGAATTGAATAACGGGATAAATAAAGCTAACTTTTATTCATGAATTAATTAGACAAGATTCGTACGATGAAACGTAGGTGAGTGTAGGTGGTGGTGAAAATATTTTGTTGACATTATTTATTTTGACATGTGCCCTAGTTTATAACCTAAAATTCGGTCACGACATTGTCGAATCTAATGTGTTTGGGTTTATTTTAATGGAAAACTTAACCGCTCTTATAACTCGACTACGATATATATATCGCATTATAGGACTGTTATTTATCTCCAAATGAATACCCAACACCATGAGTTATGCGAAATAGTTACGTTATTAGTAATACTTACTTGTACGCGTTACCTCCATCGCATTTATTCGCCTTTTCTATCAAAAAACTTATTGTTTATATGCGCTAAACTAGGCGCACGACAGAAATTACGGACGAGGAGGCGGATATTTCAATTCAGGTAATCATGCCGTAATCCGTTCGTCGCGAACCGATTACTTACAACGAAATATAACGGGATTAGCCGAACGGCGAATTCTACACATTCATACATTCGTCACTGTGTTATTTGCGTCTCTGTGTGAGATGAGGCGGGAGATTAATCACGGCGGGGCTTTAGGCGAGTATCTACCTCGTGCTGCCTCCAAAGCGGGTTTCTCTCGAAACTATAGGGGCACGATTCGAGTGATAACGGTAACTTTACAACGGATGTTGCATTATCGACGATAAAGACGATGGTAAATGGACGATACGAAAGATGAAGAATTGAATTCTCCCTTGAATTAATTAGGTGGAATTCAAATTGAAAAAAAATAAATAAAGAACATATGCAATATAATATATATCATTATTTATACCTGAAATCATAAAAGTAGACGAATTTTGTGGGAGAAAATTATTACGTTTAGTTTACGATTATTATAAGAAAAAATAGAGAAACGCGCGTATTAAACAACAAAGTGCAGACAGTTTCTGGTATAGCGTAGCGGTGATCGGCAAACTCTTAGAGCGCAGCTTCCCCCTGATCTCTCTACCCCACGTAAACACAGAAGAGTTAGAGCGAAATATTTCGTACATTCAAGTAATTAAATAGTATTTAATAGCGGCGACTATGAGGAGAATAAAATATCAGTAGGTATCTTATACCTAATCAGAAAGAATTTTCAATTGTATGCGAGACTCACCAGCCTAGATCTCTGGATGTACGGGAAGGATGAATTCTTTGGGCGATGAGAGCTAAAAAAATTACACTGCACTGCGAATATATTATATGCATGGTTTCATGCCATGGGTGGGATTTAAAGACACTGTAATTTTACACTCTGATCATGATATTATATATGCATTTCGCATAGGGGTTGTATTTAGGGAACACTTCACTCACTGCTTCTATTTTATTGAATTGGCCATAAGAACTAGAAGCAATTTCACTTCACTCCAGATATATTATATGTATGGAACCCATACTGTAATAGGATTTAATAACACTGTAATTTCACTACACATTTCGATGCATGATATTATAGTATACCGTATGTATTCCACTTGGGGGGGAGGGGGGGGATTTAATTCAGGGATAACTTCACTCAACGGTTAATATTGCGATTCGATTATTTATAATAACGGACTGCGATCTTTTCAAGTTTTCAGTACGATTTTGAATATCGGAAGGGGGGCAGAGATTCTATATTCTATGTAATAAACGATGTATCTGATTTTCACTATTTTCAATAAGCTTAAAAAAAAAAAAAAAAAATAGATAAACAAATGAAGTTAGGAAACAACGATACGTGTTAAAGATAAAAATAATAGAAAATAGAAAGATAGAATAGAATCGGATTTTTCAGATAACTAACTAGAAATAGAAAAATGTTTTATGTTTATCCACGTCTTATATTTAGACGGTCTGAAATTGGAGTATAATATGCATATTTAATTGTAAAAAAAATGTAACATACGTTCCAGAACCTATAGAGGCAAATATACGTATGGTACTTATACTGAATTGTACATAGTTGAAAAGTATAGTACATGCATCGAAAGCTAGAAATAAGACGGTTAGAGTTGCAACAAGATACCGAGGGATGGCGACAGGGCGGCCTTCTAAGCATATACGTGAATGAATCGCGAAATTGATAAAGACAACGAATCGTATGTAATGATTTTACAGAGAAAACTTTTACACGTTCGAATGTGTCCGAAAAATGTTTGACCAAAATAAATGATAGAAAATTCTACACGGGCGATGACGGACTTTGATAAGATGATCGTCAACCACCGATGCATTCGTTACCTTTTTACGAATCAAGACACAAAGAACTGTCATGGAAGCCGTCCGAAGCTTCTAAACGAACTTGACCGTTAAACGAATCTCTCTTTTTCTGAGCGACTTCGTGAATCTCACACATAGAGGATATAGCGATGGTTATCTTGCCATTTTTGAGAAACTTGTAACCTCTACTGTTCAGACTAATAATAAAACTTAGCATCGCGATAAACAGAAGAAAATTTTTACTGGACGGTTGGGAATACGTCTCTGCCCCCCGCCGCCCGCTACCACCTTAACGGCACAATGGCTGAATAACCGATTCTCGCGATCTTGTGAATATAATCTATATTTACTAGCCGATCTTACTTAGCACGCGAATTACACACGATACTCCGCACTGTGTACGTTTTCCGCGTGAAATAATATGAAAACAAACGAACGAGAGAAAATTTCTGGCGGGACGGGGCGGACGCGTCCCCCCGCCCACGTCTTACCGGCCCAACGGCTCAACAACCGAATATTGCGATTTCGCGACTGTAATCTATGTTTAACAACCGATTTCACTAGCTTTGATCGAGACACGAATTTTCTGAACTCGCGATAAGCCCGGATACACTTACTTACCGAAAATCGCCGGTTTAATAGTGATTCGCGTGAAGGAGGCAACCGCGGCGGATTTCTTGCATCCCCCTGGCTAACGAGTACTGACTGTTGACCGGTGCGCCGCGGGTGGGGGCTCACGGGATTTATTACACGGACTAAGGCAGACTATGATTTATTAGGCGCCATAATTAAATGATGCTACAAATTGCATTATCGATTTATGCAAATTATCGATTACTAATGATGAAAAAATCGAAGACTAACATATTTCTCCACAGAATTTAGAGTCTGGAACTTCAAATGATTTCGCGATTTTAGAAAAACGAAGTGTAATTGACTTGTTGTTAAATGATAAATCCGTTATCCGTTGCATTATCAATACAGTGAATGGGGCTGTAGTTAGTCTACACCACGTAATTCAAAATTGATTTTATCACAACTTCTTCGATCGTTAGTTACTTCAATATTGCATATATAATCTAGAATTGTATAAATTTTATAGAATATTTTCTCAATAAACTTATTAAACAAAGATCCCCCTCCTAATTTTTTTTTTTTTTTTTTTTTTTTTTTTTTATTCCGGATATTTGACTACGTATTTGGAACGAAAAATTCATTTTCAATCACGAGCCTCTCCGACTTTGTCATACCCGACCCAGCAAATTATTTAATTATTGCATAATTTTTTCTTCAATTACCTTCGATCAGTTTCGCTTATTTTAGAAACGAACGGGAAAAAGCTGGAATAGGCATATATCTCAACCGTCGCTGGGTACCAGCGGTTTTATCGCTGTTACCACTCGATGGTGTTGCTATATAGTTCCAACGGGCACCTGCTTCATAGACAGTGCAATTAGGCGACTGCCTGCAACCACGGCATGGTTTTTCTCCCCTCTCATCGCTGATCAGACTGCACTGAGTGTGCCGGTCGTGTTTTGGGTCGTGTCACAATAATAAAACTCTAGAGCATCAATAGAACCTGTCAAAACGTTCTAAAGTCAGGTGAAAAATCTTTTATATGGCATCGCCGGCGTCTTTTACATCCGAAACAGCGAAGGGTATGAATTTTGATAACCGAGTTGGATATTTATTATTTATTTATAATGAAATTCGCAAGTTTTAGTGTCGAAATTAGCTAGACTTAACCTATAAAACATTGTTACAAAACTCCGATGAAATAAAATGAAATAAAATAACAACGACAATTATTTTATCGGGTTTACAGCTGCTTTGACGGATATTCTTGGGGCTTTAAACTGCCCAGAAAATGTACAAAAAATAACAGAAGCGAAGGAGAATTCTGGTAACGAGATGCTAAAAATGATGCAGTTCGTGTTTCCAATTGTAACACAAATTCAGATGGACGTTATCAAGAATTTCGGCTTTCCTGAGGGCCGGGAAGGTACGGTATTTCTATGACTTTATATTTGAATGAGCAAATAAAATTGAGTGAAATTTTACATGAAAATGTGATATGAAATTAGTACCTATATATCCAATTTCCGGTCTTTAGGTACCGTACAATTCTCTCAACTAATCAGAACTCTTGAACGCGACGATCCAGAGATCGCACAACTTCATGGTCAGGTTCGAGCCTACTTCTTGCCACCTGTGACCATAAGTTCTTCGACGGAAGCGTCGCTTTGAAATAATTAGTGTTTTTAGATTAGAATTAGTAATTTTATTATTTAAAGAAAGATATCTCCTTTAGTAATTATCTTTTGTTTGTTTTTTTGATTATCTTTAAATTTTTTGGGGATTGATATCATAGATGAATGTTTTATTATTACATCCTTATTAAATTAGCTAGTAAATAATATCTATTGTATATATAGTATTTATTAATTTTAAGGCAAGTTTTTCCACGGGATTTACCCTATTTATATAATTAAGTATAAATCATTACAGTTTTTTGATTTTTTATATACTTACAAATCATGGAATAAAAATGTTTTTTTTCTTCCAACTTATTCTCTTTGTTTACCTTATTTTTGAGTTTCTTTCTTGGATTTATATACTATATAAGATTAAAGTGACCTTAATATTTATTAAGCAGTTATCCATAAACTTTTAATCCCAATTTCACAGGGCTTGAATGATAATTTTATTATTTATTTAGTTATTTATTTATATTTCATAATGTAGGTATAGTAGTAGATGATGAACAGCTTTCACAACATCAATTTACACGACTATAAATTTTGATGAAAAAATATACGTAAGCTATCTGTTCAAGTCTATTAGTTTTTTTTTTTCTTTTTTTTATCTTTTCTTTTTTTCAATTTTTTTTTTCAATTTTTTTCTCCATCATATTCAAAATCATTCCTAGGTATATTATAAGCCGTCTAAAGAAATTTAGTTATTACGTACGAGATTGCAAGCAGCAAATCTTGACTTGACTTTTTTTTACAGAGAAAATTTATAAACATCTGTAAATTCGAAATTGTATTATACATATAATATATATGCCTATATGTATACTTAATTAGTCAATGAAATTACAAAAAGAAAGTTATTTCCTAATACTTTACACACAATTAATTTGGGGTGGGAATGTTACAAAAATTATCTTAAAAAACAGACTTATCAAAAAAGTATGCAGTCTTAAATCAATTATAGACGCTCATTAATTCATGTTATGTCGAATTGCAATACCAGAATATATTCATATCCATAAACAGATTCAGTTATGCAATCCTATATAATACAACAGTAACTAGCTTTAGGACTTGGTAAACCGTGACGAATTCACCCAATTTATTGCATCTTTATCTCATTTTTTTTTTATCTCATTACTTGTTTTTTATTTGTTATTTTATTTTATTTTTTTTTCAATTAATCTATTATAATTAATATTGGGCAGTATCAGGAAACACCTTCATTATATCTTCTATATAATATTTGGACATTTGGTAAACGCGAATTAAATTCATAATATGTTTCAGTGAATAAAATCTTTACCATCCCTCAAACAATTTTTCGTTTTTTTTTCTGTTTTTTTTTTTTCAATTTTCCACCCAGTAATATGCAATAAATTAACTGAAGAAAATTACTGTTTCAGGTATGTGTATCATTAATGTTTGGTCAAGATATTCTATACTATATTGAAAAAGAAAAAAAAAAAAACTGAAATAACGCTTGCAAAGTAAAAGAAACGTAATAACAAGAATGATTTAAAGAAGAAAACAAATTAACATTAAAGAACGTAACGCGAAGGAAGTTAAAGTTTTTTTCTCGTTTATTGGTTTAATAATAATAATAATAATAATAATAATAATAATAATAATAATAATAATAATAATAATAATAATAATAATAATAATGATAATAATGATAATGATAATAATATATAATCTACTAAAATATATAATGGGTAATATTCAAATTTAATTTGTTTTAATTTTCAATGTTAATTCCATCGCAATGTACTTAGATCGACAACCCAATGCCAATGAAAATATGCTACTCTTATTCACATAAAAATGAATTCATACTGTTGAAACACAAAATCATCTTCTATTTAATAACGTAAATCTAGATTCTATTTTTATTCACTGAATGTGAATGAATAATTTGATGTGTGGTGTAGAGTAAAGATTTCAAAAATATTTCTCAAACAGTATACATAATCTCTTTCAATGATTCAGTAATAATAATACGTGCAAATCATTAATCTTCGAATTATTAATAACGGGAAGAAGAACAAGGAATAGTAGAAGTAATCTTCTATAATAGAGTGAACGAATAATTGATTTAATCTTAATTTATCTCATTTGATAGCAGCTTGTTTTCTGTTTAAGACAATAAAGCTATCAAGCACTCTCAGTGGTCCAATCAGTTGCATTGGGAAATCCCTTTTTTTCTTGAGACTCTGAATTGAAAAGAATGGAAAAGAATTCGGACTGATATCAACACGACTCTTTTTCATTCTCCTCAATCGAGAATCTTCCAAAATTGGATGCTCCAACCAAATTTAATCCAGATTCAATCAAGGAACCATTCACCACAGCTAAAGAAATACTGCAAGTACGTAGGTAACTATCTTTCATGTCCCATTTTATGATATTTTGATGATATTTATACCAGAAAGGAATATATCTTATATTTTGATTGAAGAATTTATAGAGTCCTGTTATGTGGAGCGTGATGTACTAAATCACGAATTGAAAGATATCTAGTAATACAAAGACAGAAAAATTTTTGAATTCTGTTTGAAGTTAGGCCTTATACCTATAATTCTATCGATTACATACCTAATACGTGATTTTAATTTTAATTTCGTGTGATGACAATATATTCATCAATTTATTATAAGAAATAATAATAAAGAAACTTTCGTTGGGTTTAAAATATTCGCAAAAAATCATATCCTAAACGCAGTACATTAATATATACTGGGTTTTTGTATTGCACATTAGATTTAAAATTATTATTTTTTTAATGAGTATTCAAATTATAAAAACCTTGCAGCTATGCGTTTTTTATCAATAAGTTTTCTTAACAAGGAATATTCGCTCATTTCAATTCCTTTCAATCATTCAATAATAATATAAAGAACTCAATTATTTGGCATTTTTATAGCACACAATAAATTACTTCTCAGTTTTTTGTATATTAATTTTGTTTTTTCTTCTCTCAGAAGTGTGTGAATATTAATTTAAAAAACATAGGAGTGTTGATGAAATTAATCATTAATTTATTCAATTAGCAGACATATTTTATTGCAGCGTTTTTATATGGAAATTCTATTAAAATTCGTTGCATTCGAAATTGCCCGATACATGTTTATTGTTTACATAACAATAATCCCACACCCCTGTATTACTTGTATGATAATTTCATTCATTTTTATGTGAACAATGTTCGTCGCTCAAGACTAACAAATAAAATGTACAATTGTATTAATTATTATTACTTAGTTAATCTTAAATATAAAATAGTTGTCAATGGAAGCAGATAATGATATCTGCATCAATCGATCGATTGAGTACTGTTCAGTTTATATTAAATTAATAAAATCTTCAGGTCAATATAACATGTATAATCTGCAATATATAGGATTGAGAATTAAAACCTGGAGATTGTTAATCTGAAAGAAGATTACCCTTGTCTCTGTTATTCATTAAATATACGAATGATGTTTTTGTAAAAGATTCTAAAAATAAGAAACAAAGAATCGAAGAAATTGATTGTAAATAATAAAGTAGAATCAATGTAAATTTAACTCATACGTAGGTATAATACATAATTTATTTTTTTAAATTATTAAATGCAAAATAACGCATACTTCGTGGTCGCATTACATTCAAAACATTCAACACAATAAATACTGTTCACGTTTCATGCAGTTCAAAGTATAATAATCAAAGAAAAGTTATATCATCTATGATAATCAATAGATGTCAATTCTTTTGCAAAAACACCAATTCTAAAAAGCGGTATGACCAAGCATTTATTTATATCTCATTTTAAATTGTTATTGTTTTTGTATAATAATTATATAAACAAGGTGATTTAAGGGATTAACACGCAATAACATATTTACAATTCTGTTTTTTTTTCATTTTCCCTTTTATTTTTTTTCCACGTCGAGGTAAAATTGTAAATCTCACGTATTGAGAAATAAATTAGTTAGTTTTACTTTTTATATTGTTTATTATTATTTCTTTTCATATTCTTGTGAATTTTATTTTATCTGTTAATATTTTTTTCTTTCATTATTCTCTTCTTTTATTTCCCCTTTGTGAAAGGTGACTAAGTTTAACGGTCAATCCAAAGGTGGATAAATAAATAATCTTTTTATTCGTTCTTTTTTAATTTTAAGGCTATTTTACTTTTTAGTTTTTAGATATGAATATTGAAATGCAAAATTACACGATTACTTAAAAACTACAGTACAATTGACGATATATCTGACTGCTGAACTTAGACTTTCACAAATTGATAACATTTTTTATTAGGGACAAGACAAATGTTGCTGGTCCTCTTATCTTAGTTCAATTGGGTATTTTTTTTGTCTTATTTTTTATGTTAGTTTTATTCTTTTTATATTTTTTTATCGCTATACCATACTCCAGAATAAATTCTCTATAATGTTTCCTTACTATTTACTATGATAACTAGTCTTAGAAAAAAAAATGAAATCCTTTTTTTTCTCATCATGTGTATGTATATATTCATTTAATTTACAAAAAGCAAATATATATTCATTATACCTATATATAAACCTCAGACTGTTAGTGAAATAAACATATCAGCAGTTCATTATAGAGCCGTTACGATGTAAAATGATTACGTAACTATTTCTATAATATAGAAGGGCCTCAAAATTTAGTTCGAAATTCAAGATAATCTTCATTGATCTGGAGTGTCGGCCTTTTTATTGTAACTTATGTCGAGTCATTTCCTAAAAAAACTTCATTTTCAAATCTGCATTGAATCAATCGTGCTAAATATGGAGGGAAAATAAGCTGCAAGAAATTAGTAAGATAAGCCATTTATACACGCCTTCTGCATGCTTTCTATAACGATAAAGAGAGAAACAGAAAAATCTAATAAAGAATAAATTTATGTACACTAGCTTGAAATAAATAATAATAATAATAACAACAATATTAATAATAATAATAATAATGAATTGATTATATGAAAGCGATTCAATAAGGCTGTCTGGTAAAAATAAAAACATACTTGCAATGATTGAAACAATGCAGACTTGATCACGTATTATAAAATATCAACCATCTCTCCTATATCTGTCCATCATATTGTAGAAGCATATAATTTGAAGTTGAAGTAACATTTTTCAGATTTTTATATTTCATATGACTAAAATAAATAAATAGTGTGATTTCATAAGACAAACTCTTATGTTATAACACTACTTACTATATGCAATTAACATGCCCAAATCGCTACAATATATATAACTAAATTCAAGAATATCTAAGCTGATTATGAATACTGAATGAATCTTCTTAAATGATTCGATCCAATACGAATTATTCATCAAGAGCAATATATACACTTGTATAATAGCGTCAGATCATCAAGATAATCTTTCTTTTTGGGATTAAGTAATATTAATTGCATAATAGTACACAATGAAAAAAATTTGAATAACGTTACACCCGCAACTTCATGCTTTAAGATGCTAAATCAGTCGATTCTGTTGTATCATAAAATATAAATCCATACCATATTCTCAAATTGAAACTTGTCTGCATAGCAAAGCTCCCTACATAATCTTAAATATCTTTTAGAATAACGATGTTTCCTCAATCATTGGTTCATATTCATTGGTCAACTGCGCTACGAAAGAAATGGATTGGCCGTTGTGCCTGTCCACGGATCTTGTAGAATCTGATTGATTGTGGGACGAGGTGGTGGCGTTGCTGCTGCAAATGGATTTGCCAAATATGGTACCGCTGCTGAAAATTTATTCAAATTTCACATCAACTATGATCTTCCCAGCTCGTTTCAAATTTTGTCTCAATTCAAATAATCAAGATATTATTTGAAACAAAGATATATAAATTAATTGAATTATCTATTCCAAAATATGTTCATTGAGAGAACTTTTCTACTTTGCGAATTGTGTCTATGGAAAAAAGAAGAAAATATCAGTTGTTTGGCCAGGCAGATAAGAAAAGGAACAGCTGATGAAAATCACAGACACACATCGCCAAAAATTTCTACACACAAAGAAGAAATGCTGTTACAGTACTGTAACGCAAACAAAAGCTAGAAAAAGACAGTTCCCTTCAAAATTCAACCGTTTCAGTTAGTTGTGGTGGTTTTTGGATCCTCAAACAGTCTAAGAGTGATAAATCGATGATATTTAGTACAAACGAAACTGATTTACACATAAATATAAGATATGTATTCTTGTTGTATTCTGGAGCCAGTTATTTATTACATTGAAGTCGCTGTTCATCACAAACACACAACCTTTGCCATGCGTTCATGCATTAAATCGAACCAATATACTCACAAAGTTACTTCCAATGAAATGCTGGGATGACAAACATAAGACGAGTGTTATTGTATATATTTTGACAAAATTAGTGTATGATGTGAATAAAAACATAATTAATAAACAAGTAGGTATATGTACGAGTATCCTGTAACATTATGAACTTGTATGTCTTCTTTTTATTAGTGAATGGTACACATAGTATGGTTTGTTATAAAACTTTTGCGTATTTTCTCTATTTCAAAATGTGAATTATAATGTTATAACATTGTGAAATCAAAAGCAATTGATTGTGAGTTTAATATCACATTGATTAATATCACATGCGCCAGTCAGAAGTTAGAATGAAATAAATTTCATCGATATAGCAAAGAGAGGAGTAAATCAATTTTGTTGCTTCGATCTAATGTTCAAAAAACGATCTAGCAATCAAAACTTCTACTAACCTGTGGGTGCCGGAGCTGGAGGTTTGATAGCAGAGGTACTAACAAGGTTGTCCAGATTAACAAGGGCTGAATTTTCACCGAGAAATGATTGAGGGGTTTTTTTGACAGCTCCTGTACTCGCAGAAAGATTATCCCCAAGTCCTACGAGGTCAAATGGATCCGGCGACATCGTACTTCCTTTAATAAACCATAAATTCCATGGAATAAAATCATACGAAGCTTTTTTCACCTTCAAAACGTTTCAAATCAAACAACTTACTGTTATTGTTGATTCCATTGTTAGGCAGCGGACTAGCTCCAAGCTTACTTCTATTACTGATGATATCAAACTCGTCCAAATCTCCGAGCGGACTAGCGACAGAATTGTGTTGGTTTTGAGTAGCAAAGTCATTAAATCCAGTCCCAGTACCATTAAAGCCATTGCTCTGGTTAGTAAAGCCAATGTTTGAGGTAGGCAGATTAAAACCGATGTTTTGGGGAGACTGGGTTGTGAATCCAATGTTTTGAGTCAGGGTAGGATTGTTAAAAGAAGGAGAAGGTGTGGCAAGGGCTGAGGCTTCCGCTCCGGATGACGGAGACCAGGGATCTACTGTACGAGGAGCAACTGTAGCTGGAGATGAGACAGGGGCTCTCCATGGATCTACCGCAGCAGCTGAAAATTTCATAATATCATTGCGAAAATTGAATTAAATTTAAGAACGAAATAAGAAAAATGAGTTTTATAGAACAACAAAGTTTCTTCTACATAGGAATGGTGATGAATATTCACTAAAATCTTCAGGCTATTTACCTGACGATCCTGTCGCCGATATTGAATCAAGATTAAAGAACATGCAAGAAAAATATACAAGTAATAAGTAGAGTGTTAAATCAAAGGAAAAGGTGAAATCTAATATAGGAGATGGCTTACTCGGTCTCTGTGGAGGAACTGGAGCCCATGGGTCGACTGGTGGTGAAGCACTACTCGTTGGTACAGTCCATGGATCAGTGTGCGGCTGTAAAATGTGTCCCATGTAATTGGCTTTAAGATTTAACTAATTAATAATTTAATTCTTCTATTTACATAAACAAATCTGTGTGGAAGTATAAACCGTCTATAAAGTAACGGTCGAACGTACCTCCATGCCGTAAAAATGAGATATGTCCAGCGACTAACATGCAGCATGCAATCGGTGAGAGAACAATAACACAATTTCAATAACAGATTATAATACAATTATCCTCTTCTCACCTGAGGTCTTGGCGGAGCTGCTGCTGCCTGTACTCCCCAAGGATCAACCTGGCCAGAAGTTCCGCTAGCTTCTCCTAAATTTACATCTAGTAGGTCGAGTACGTGACTTTGTTTGTCAGGAAGAGGCAATCTGAATAAAAGGAAATGTTTCAGTTTGTTCCTTCTTCGATTTTTTCAAAGAAATGTTTGAAATTCCGAGTTTTCATCAACAATTAAATGATACTCGATAATGAATACTCACTTGAAATCTTGTTGACTCTGGCTCAGAGCCAATTGTAATCTGACATCGTCACTACGTCGTCTCTGCTCTTCCTGTTCAGCCTCTTCTCTTGACATTGCGAGAGCAAGTTGTAGCTGCAGTTCTTCCTCACCTACAGTTTGTGGCCTCGCAGCTTCGAGCTCAGCTAATCATTGACAAAGAGAATGATTAGTATAAACAAGTTAGCAAATTATTATCCAGGTTTGAGTGGAGGAATAGTTTCTCCCTAGATACTCACGTTTGGATGCTGATTCGGCAAGCTGACACGGCTCCCAGTCTTGAAACTGAAATCAGAAGAGATAATGATTTAAATACACGGATCAATAACGAGCTGGTTAATTTTATCTCAGTGATGTCCAAACTTACATCGCTACTTATTGGAGACATTGTGTCCAATCCATCGCTGCCAAAACCACTAACAGATTGTGCAAATCTTTCTTTGGCTTTCAAAGCTCGTGCTCTTTCGTTTCTCAATCGTTCATCGTCCTTTAATAGCGCTACTAACTGCTTGGCTTTTTCTCTGACGTTAATTCCCTGATCCTTTGGGCCCTCCATGTACTGAAAATCTTTAGCAGAAATAGAAATTAGAAGTAGTCATGAGTTATCACAGTTTTTCCTCCAAACTTGTAGAGATTGATGTAATTCAGTGCAAATTAGAATAGAAATTGGTGAAAAGAACCTACCTTTCAGTGTTTGAATAGAAAAGATGTTCTCTTTGCATTGATGAGCTACTTTTTCTGTACCAGTTTTAATTAAATACTCCAAAAGAACTAATGCTTTATAAACATGCCTCCAATTCTTTCCATGGTCGTTAAGTCGCTTCCAAAGCATTTGCATTATCTCTGTAAATGCTACAACATTGTAAGTCAAGTCAGCAATTTCTGCCATGAGGGTACTGCTCGGTCCCCATGGATCATTGCTTGTAGCTTTACGCACAGCTTTCTGCAATACATTAAAGAATCAATATTATTTCAATTAATGATCACAGATTAATTTTCTTTGATATGATTCCTCTTCATTTACCTGAGCGTCACTGTAGTTATGAGCAAGGTTTTTTATGTCTCTCCTGATACCCGCCAGGTTTACCTGCATCACATCTTGGCCTTGTCTCCTCATCTGAAAGTTCAACACATGAACGTGATTTATTCTGTGAAGGCCTAATATTCTAACTAATACTGTTATGCTTGATAAGAAGCTAGGCGATGTGATACTAAATTGATGAAAAGAATATTCAACTTTTATGAACTACTCATTAACCAGTTATTATTATATAGGTATATGACATACAAGGTAAACGGGTAGGCAAATATAATAGTTGCATAACTACTTATTCTTTATATTACTTTACATTGTAATAAACAAGAGGTGAAGATTGTTCTCGAACTTTCGATTGCATCTTCAAGAGCTTATAATTTGGGATTGATTATGAGCAAAGAATAAAGAACAGTAATTATCAACACACTTTTTCCACCATAGGAGTATATTCGAGATTCTCGTTATCAGATCGTTTGTGAAAATCCATTTTTCTAGCAACAATTATATGGTCCATACACGCAGAATTCATTGTTAGGATTTAATTTGAAGCATCGAAGTTCAGTGCTTTGTGAAAAACCAGTAACTCCAACTTTTATGAGGTCTTGGAATAATATAATATTTGGAACTGTAGCTGATACAAGAAAAACCACAATTTAAATTATAAGAGATCTTCTTTCTCAGAAGTATGCTCGGCAACTGACTGGCTACAAAGTTAACTCTCTGCCAACAAGTGCGAATAACATCACCCATACTATAACATGCTGAGTAAATATTGTCGGCCAGCTCATTTAATTATAAATTATTGTTCAGTTGAGAACAAATTTCTAAATATTATTCAGATTTCAAACTACATACATAGATGTACGAGTTAATAGCAACCTAACAGCTATAGTATTCAGTATAAATTACTAATTACACAAAAATATCTTAAAAACATTCTCTAGGTCACAGATTATTAATTTGGTAAAGTCTATGGTAGATGAACAAAGTATTTTATTTTCCAAATACAAACATGGAATACAGATGTTGGATTGTAGCGTTCGTTTACGATCGCTAAAAATTCATGCGAATATTTAAATTGGAAGTGAAATATACGATCATTTATAGCAAGGGCAAGACGTTTAACACTCGGACATGTGCAGAACAAACCTTTGATAGCTTGTCCCTGGCCTACTACAGCTGATGAGAGTTTTATAAAAGCACAAAGAAACTCATCAGTCTACAAAAGTCATGTAGGAAAATTGTACGTTTCCGATGATGGATAAATTCCAGTTAATATTTATGACCACTAATAATTTCCCCAGCAGATTACTTAGACGATTTCAATATACTTTTAATTTTACCTTGTGAGGGACAATGTGAGGTTGCAAATTACTAATTAGAGAATATCATATTTCTTTACTGACGTCTACGTCGTTAGTGTAATTCCGAGAAAAGCTCATATTCGTATACACTATAGCATAACATGACTCATGGGCTTGGTTTTATTTTTGAGTATGGCCCAAACATACTCTGACACTATCCAGTCAAACAAAATGATTAGAGATAAGAGGTGTAAGGTAGTCGGTTAACACAGGCAGCTCACTTCTAGCTTATGCACATACCGGTATATCTTCCTTTCTGACTTGATATAATTATGAACCATACACAAGTAGGAATGTCAGTTGAATTTTCAAGACTTAAAAAGAAGATTTTCAAGAATAAAAGAAGCTCGAATTGAATTTCAATGACGTTATAAGTCTGTTACATTGGAAATAAAACATGTGGGTAAAAGCAAGCATAACAATGACAAACAAAGTGGTTCATAGAGTTTAAAAAATATAATCTTCATGCGCAATTTAAATATATAAAACAGCTTGCAGCGTTTTATTAATGTTAGTTTGTTGGAAAGATTTAAAAATGTGTATTTTCTAATCTAATGGCAATGGGATGTAGGCGATGATTTACATGACTTTTTTTTACTCACTTTGATAAGTTCTTATGTTTGCACCTCACTCTTGCAAAATGTTGCCGCAAAGCTGTAAGTAATTGAGAATTATTACTGGTAATGTTTGATTCACAACTCTAGGCGCCTATCACTTATTATCAGAAAGCATGTTATCTCATGTGTGAGATCTAGATATCGTGTGTCTCGCAAGACAAAGAATTAAAATATATTTTAAAAATACCTCGTGGGTACAAAGAACTCATATAATATACATCTACATATCACACAAACACCTCAACGATATTTTCAACTAACAAATGAGTAGACTTCTCGCATCTTTTCCATTCTCTTCTCTTTATCATACCATTATAGGACTTTCTTGACGTTAGTGAAACATAATGAAACTACTACTTATTTATTTACTTCTCTTCCTTTAAATTCATGCTTTTTCCTGAACACGAAATTATCCCAACTTCTGTGGTATCACGCTAATCTATTTTCCTCTTTAATTTTTACCCCTTTTGATAAATAACAACTACCTTATCTCATGACGTAGTGGAGGTACGTACGTTGTTAGGAAATATCTGCGTGAATAATATCTGCTCAAGTAAAGTCCCCTACGATATTATTATCTGATAAATATTATAATACTAAAGAGCAGAAACTTATGTTCGGAATGGTATAAAAAAAGCAAGATTCATCTCTAGACATTAACTAATTAATTCCAAAAATTATTTAAAGTATAAACAGAGCAAAAGGCAAGGAGAAATGTTTCTGACACGCATGAGATATGCTGTATGGTTGTTATAACTGCATCATATATGTAAATTGTAAAAATTTCGATTTACGGTGAACAGAAAAGGAGGAAAATACCATTTGCCAGAGTTTCACGACCCACAAATTAATCTCATGTTGTTTAACGAGTCAATGTTACTGTTAATAAATGTGCACAATTTAATGTCAAAGAAAGTGGAGCAGAGACTGAAGAAAAATTGCAAGACAATAGAGACTGGAGAGAAGTAGACTGCTTTCTGTTTGGCAAAACCCTGGGAATCCCTACAAGCATACTTAGCAATTACCAAATATTATGTAATGGTGTACGCAGAAGAATTCCAATTACTTACTTCAATCCTTTTTTCATTAGCTAATGAAAATTATAATTACGATAATAAACCTGATGCAAAACATTACAATTGGCAATAAATATGCAGTGAAAGTATTAATCGATGATTAAATGAGCAAACAGGAAATAAACAGAAATCTTGTAGACAGGAACTACTAGAATTTAATGTTTTAGAATATAAATTGAGCCAATGAAACTGTAGAAGCCAAACAAAGTTGAGACTTTATTGTTAAACACGTGGATGAACAGCTCTAGAATTGGCAAAACAATGAAATCTAACAGAGGAAATTTAAGCACTTTCTTCTAACGGAATACGAGAGCAGTAGTCAATCAGAAGTAAGGAGGAGATGAATACAGGCTTGCTTTGTTCTGGTTTAGTTGAATGTCAAATATTGAGGTCATTGCTACAGAGGGAATGAAGTCATTTGGAAAAAACAAGTGACTCGAAATCTGCTGCTTAAAAATAAACCTAATAAATAGTACGTTTTATCACTCCTTCTGCTTTTCCTTTCAAAAAATACCAAAAAAAAAAAAAAGGAACCCCAATAAAATAAAATATTTAATTATAGCCTTTGTGATTTAAACAGTTACTGCTTTTTTACTCCTTAATTTATCTACGTCAGTTGCATCAACCTTTGCACAGTCGGTATAGTAACAAAGTTGATTATACTGTCTAAGGTAGGGCTTCTCAAATAGACGTAACAGGAATAAATGACCGTGAACATATTGATTTCCACACACGATTATTCTCCAATATCAAAATTCACTTTCTCTCTCTATTTCTCTTCAATACACAGGACAATACATTCGAAGAGCAAATTACACATGAAAATAATTTGCCGCAAAATTATCTGATTTCCCACATCTATTCTTGGGGTTATTTTCATCCGTTTTTCTCTTCATTATACCGCAGAATGGCGTCGTTGATAACGGTCTTCTTCGTTTATCAATTATCTTTTTCAACACGGCTTAACATTATCATCTAAATGATGAGCAAGTCATTATAGTCTCAAGCATTTTGGGGGAGAAGTTAACGCAACAATTTCAGCAGAAAAGCTTTCAGCTTATTTCTTATCAATTCTTGGTGACAAATGACAAAAACAATATTGTGATTATAAAATTTCTGCGGATTTGTCATCGTTTTTACTACGTTTGGCCTTAAGATGATGTTCTGATAATTTCTCAGGTAGATTTTCAACGACAAGAGTGCAAATTCTATTTTCTAGAAATAAGGAAGAAGAATTTAATGATGAACTGCTTTTTTAAATAGTTAATAGAAGATCTTCGCCCTTTTTCAGATGCGATGAACAGAGAAATTTCTATGTACAGAATTCATCGCAGCAAGTTATTACATGAGTCGGAGTAACATTTATACTGAGTAATTTCATTGGGATATCAATGAAGTCAAATATTATTGAAATGAGATAAAACTTTGGTGATTAATGAGAGTTTTTTTGACAAGTAGTCGTATGTCCTTGTATGGAAATTCCTGAATATACACACCTTTTTAACACATGTATAGTCTTGGTACTTATACATTGAAGAAATTTACTACTCTTTACTATGTATGTATACTACTGTGTAAAAACGTGATGTCAGATAACTAGTAATTTGACGTTTCTCATTTTCTTGGTTATATATGATAAGTAAATTGTTTATAATTATTCTGTATTCTTACCGTGGATAAAACTTCGCTTATGTTTATTTCGTATTAATAATTTATAGATAGATAGACAAGTAAGTAGATAGATTTGTCTACGTAGGCGAAAGTTCCTACGCTTGGCCCAAAATCTATTGAAAAGAACACTGCGAGTGCATCGGAGTCGGAAACATTTCACCTCCCGTCATAACATTGCGTATCAAATACACACCGTTATTATAGAAAACTCTTTATGATAGACGGTTAAATACTCTGGGATCTTACCTCTTTGTACACTTAAAATTTGACACACAAATTACAACGAAAATGATGGGAAAATAACATAAGAAAATTATGACAAGTTCATTCACAAGCACTCTGACGAATCAGCAACTACGAACCAAGATGGCGGTTGCTTCCGTCTGTCTAGACGTTCCTTACGTCTACGAAGGACCTGTCACCTCGAGTCTTTACCACCAATAATTACCGGCATTTTTCAGGTATAGTTGACCCATAATAGACAAATTCATGCTTTAGCGAATGCTCAATCGATTTGGGGTAACTGTCTGGATATTAGATCGAAGAAACATTCAGTATTTCACGAATCCTCAGAAATTCACTATGCACGTGTCATAAGTATGACATTTTGGCGCGTAATTGCAAGACCATGTTTGTCGATGAAGAGTGCATTTATTTTGATGATATAATAGTTTATTCAGTTCTAACATTGTTTCAGATTATTCAGAGCTTTGCTTTTCACTATCAAATGACAGCTAAGAAGGTGTTCTCCCTTGTTTTCGTGCGAAATGCATCGGAGATATTACTTGGATATAAGAAACGCGGATTTGGACAAGGAAAGTGGAACGGATTTGGCGGTAAAATTGAACCCGGTGAAACTATACCCGAAGGCGCCGTTCGGTAAGGATTAATAAAATTGGAGAATTGAATAAAACTTCTTAATCTCATTTTCGATCAACAACGTTTGTATATTTTGTAATAATAGCTTGACAATCAACAATTATAGTTATATACAATAACAGAGTGCGAAGCGTCTGAATAATAAATTAAAATGAAAAATTAATCTTAAAGTACCACCACTTTACTGTACGCACTTAAATATCAAGAATATTTATATTAGTTTAGAGTTAAAAAAATACCATACTCGAAATGCTAAGTATAGAATAAAGAATACAGGATTCGAAGATTTCTCCACCTTCTACCATGATCGTTCATTTATAAATGATTTTGAATGATTTTAAATGATTTCAGCGAATTGAAAGAGGAGTGTGGACTAGTTGGTGAAGATTTGAAAAACGTTGGACTTCTTGAATTTAACTTTGAAGGGGATCCCACGCTCTTGGAAGTGCACGTTTTTCAAACACATAAATACCACGGAAATATAGTGGAATCTGAGGGTAATAAAATATTTTTTATTCTTCATAGGTAACGAACAAAGATTCGAATCCGTGATACGTAAATGAAAATTAACATTTTTCCACAAGTATCACGGATTTTGATAAAAAATGATCGAAAATCGGATATTTAATAAAATGCAACAACAGTTTCGTCATATATGGATAATATTATCTAATTTTCATTAAGAATATATAGTGTTTAATATATAAAATATTTAAAAATCTAGAAATGCTACCAAAATGGTACAACTTGAAGGATATTCCCTTCAAGAATATGTGGATGGACGACGAGCACTGGTTCCCATACATGCTAAGAGGGGAATTTTTTAAAGGATATTTTTTATACCGTGGAGAAGATGTTATTCTAAAACACAATATCCAAGTTCTAAATAAGCCATCGTAAAAACTTACAGCCTGATACAGTCTGCAGTATTATTTTTGTTATCGAGTAATTTTTTGTAATATTTACTTGAAAGTAGATGATTTCTATCTACCGAAACTTTAAGTTACCTAACCGACTGCCATTGTTCATTCATTTCATCATTTATCTTCCTATGTATGATCGAGTTCGACATAATTATTAGTATAAAATAAGAACTAGTCTATAATCTTGAGAATATTAATTCAAGTAACTCGTAGAGTCAATTAAGAGTCAACCACCGTTAATTCTTTTTCTAAATGCTCAATATTTGTTTTTAATTTAAAAAATAATCGTAGTCTAACATAACAAGATAGCATTTTGTCTAAAACTGCATAGGGAAGTTGGCTGCTTCATTCTGAACTTAAAAACTAAAGTGATTTGCTTAGAATTGATATTTGTCTAGTTTACGATAAATTATGGAAACTTGCTATATCACTCAAATCGTTTCCTTAAATATTTTAGACTACTAATTAAGAGATCATGTGTAATTATATCAATATAAATATTCAAAGTACATAACTAATAATATGTGTGTCAATACTCCACGATTTACTCAGGTATTATTTAGTTTATTATTTGTTCGTTATTAAAATATAAAGTAATATTAATACAGCTTGAGAATATCCATCGACAATTTTCGTTCTTTGTTTGTTTTTTTTTTTGGTAAATAAACATAATTATTGGACTTGTTCACTAATTATAAACCTAGGATGATACCAAAAGGCACCTCAATAGACTAACTTTGATATAAAACTAGATTTTCAGTTTAAAAAGCATCGTGATAATATTATGCCATTGCTTGTAGACTTAAATAAAAATACTTCGTAAACAATAACTTAGTTGCTCCTTATTATTTTCGCGCGGTATAAATATTCCTATATCTTTAAATTTAGATACAGCTGATCTGAGTAACAATTACTAAGAGTATTAATATCGCCTGAAGAAATTATACGACCTTAGCTTGCCACTTAAAGATATATGACCAGATATTGTTCAAAAAAACGTTTGGGCAAGGTTTATGCGCAATTTGCCACCAATCAATCACAGCTCATTGTCAGAAAAATGTAATAATATTTATGCAGCGGACCAATGTTCAGCTCTCCACAAAAGCGTGTACATATTATGCCTCAAATCTTCATCTTCTGTACTACTGATTGGGAAGTCTGTGTACCTTGAAATTAGGCTTCTATACCCTTGCCCTACAGTTGCTAAAACTAATCTCTTTTTGTCTGTTGATTTGAACGAAACGATCTGACAAACTTTTCCCTCAAAAGGTCTAAATACTGTTATCGGTCTCAAGGAATTGCATTCAGCTACTACAATGCATCCCCAAGTTGTACCGATGTAAAGTTGATTCATGAAAGTTTCTATAGCAGTTACTTGGCACTTTTCAGTCGTCAGATTTTCCTCTATAGAAATAGACTTCAGACTTTCAGAACACGGTACTAGCTTTGACATATCTAATTTGTTAATTATCTGACGAGAATCAATGTCCCATTGATACACTATGCATCCGGGATAGGTGTATGATAAAATTGAGTTCTCGCTACTGAGTAAATAAGTAGCAAATATAGTCTTAGACATTGCCTCGCTTGAGAAATGGGCTAAGCTGACTGTTTCGATTAAATTTCCATCTTTCAATACGTAAATTGTCATATATCCAAAGCTTTCTCCGGTCCATAGCTCGATTATACGTCGCTTCTTGAATACAGCTGCTAAGGAGTAAATGTTTTCCTTTATTTCTGTGTTCACCTGGGTTTTTTTCATCTGTGTAAAAGAATTGGATAATAAAAACAGCTTTCCGCTATGCAGGGCTACCGCAAATTGTTTAATCTGTTCCAAGTTTATCAAACCCACGACGTTAGACTCTTTTGTATGATCAGGTTCCATGTTACAACTGGCTACACATCCAAAATTACTTCCTAAATACACGTGGATTTGTCCAACGTTATCCCCAATCCAGATGTATCCATCAACTCCACACATAGCGTATGGTATAACAGGAGTTTCAATTCTCACATGCTGCAGCCAGCCCTTTTCTGTGCCTAGAAGCATATCGACTTCTCCGTTGTTATGCCCGAGCCAAATTTCATCACCTATAACATTTTCTTCCAATGATTTCTTCGTCGTTGTTATGGCTGTTACTTGTGTTCTCTCTGTGAGTAGAGTAACGTCGATTAAATGGGTAAACTCTGGCGCTGATGCGATGGAAACGATCTGACTAGCCGTTGGGCGGTTCTTGGGATTCTGGGCCCAACAAATTACCATTAAATCAAGGGCATAACACGGATGGAGAGTTTCTCTATAGGTCAGTGGCGGCCTCCCACCTTCTAAAATGCATTCTTTAACAGATTCGTGTCCCTCGAAAGGCTGCCTCAATGTCACAAGTTCATAAATGAACATTCCAAAAGAGAAGGAATCAACTTTTTCAGTGTATTCTTCCTCCCCGTTATACTTTATGATCTCTGGTGCCATAAAGCCTTCCGTACCGCCGAAGCCTTTTGCTCCTGATGGTAAAGTTAGTCTAGAAATTCCATAGTCGGCAACTTTAACGTGAACAGGATGATCCAGGTAGTCTTGGAACGGAAGAGGCAATTGCCAAACCAAAACATTTTCAGATTTTAAATCTCTGTAAATTACGTGCTGTTGATGCAGATACTCCACTGCTTTGGCTACCTGGAGGATAATAGATTGAAGAGTGTAGGGATCTAGCTTGGCTCCTGATCTTCTATAATTTTTAAGTGCATTGTCCAAGGCTCCTTCCGGCGCTAAATCTAGCACCAACGCCAAGGGACTGATAACAATCCCAACTAAAGGAACAATATTTGCATGTTTTAGGGTCAAAAGAATGTTCAGCTCTTGTCTCGCTGTGCAGTATGCTTTACAAGCATATTGTAAAGGGTCTCTATCCCACTTGCTCTGGGCAGCTTTGTACGCTAGAATAGCTGATTGTTTAGAATTGGGGCCAGGAGGTACAGGCTGCAGCATTTTCATAGCGACATCGGTCTTCACATTGGTCCCTGGTAATCTGCAGTTTCCTTTGAAGACAAAGCCGAACGCTCCTCTTCCCAGCATTTTACCTCTCTTTATTTCGTCCGATTTTATGAGATGCTTAGCGCCTAGATCCATAAATATTATATCCGGTGCGACGTGAGAAAGTGGGATTTCACAGTGCTTGGGACAATTGATTGACTTGTTGCTGTAAGCTGAGAGAATGCACTCTTCCACCATCCAAGAATAAGCCAATGATCCTTCCAGGTTTGCGTTTTGTTTAGAAATATCTGGGTGCCCCTCCAACGACGGTATTCGGCTCGATGCCGAACTATCATAGCCAACCCCGCTGTCTCCATCAGATTTGTAGCTGTCTTGACTTTGCCTTTCTCGATTCATGTAATGCCGCTGAATATCTTCTGGCAAATGTTCCGTGCTACTGGACTCTGGGTCGTTATCTCCATTATTAATCAAGCACCTTGGACATGGGATCAATCTCGTTACTAATAATTTTCCTTCTGATGTATGGACGAATCTAGTCCCTAAAGTTGGGTACCAATCTTCCAGGAGAATGTCAATGTGATCTACGATTAACGCCAATAACTGCGGCATACTTTCAGGTCTTGGCTCCACTACGATCGCTTGGTAACCCATAGGCTCATCTTCCACGGAGTCAGACATTATTGGCTGTTTCACAACCAAGGTATCGACAGGAAACCAGATTTCTAAGATAGCAGAATTCTTTAAATCCACAGTACACCAAATTCCATCTTGTTTCAGTTTGAATTTGTACTGCCTGTAATCGTAAGGAGAATTCTTAAAGCTGTAGTTTACTTCCTTTAAACGTAGCAATGTGATACCAGCGTATCTTAATTCTATACCCGTCTGCCACAAGACCCATTCCGCTTGTGTTTCTAACAAACTCGTAAAGATCCTCTCGTCTACGAAGTCTTTGAATGGTGCTAAAAAGGACATGACTATTTCGACGATGGTATCATCAGCTAAGATTCTAGTGATTAATCTTGACCAAAAACCACTGGGAAAATAAGACATTAGCAAAAGTCTGATGACTGAGCAGTCCGGTTGTGATCGCGAGGTCAGAACGCATTCAGTGTTTATTTTCTCTCCAGATGCACTAGGGAATGAAAACATCGGAGATGTTATTTTCTTGGAGCGTCCATGCCAGCCACGTGTCTTGACTGGTATTTTGACAATCTGATTATTCCTTAATATATCATCTTCTGTTGGCAACAAAGAAGGTATTAACAGAGTTCGATAATCCCATGTCAAAGCGACTTCAAATTTATTTAACAAGCTAACGATGTATCCCTGAGTATCTATGGTCGATATAGTCGAAGACTTAAAGACGTGTTGTATGTCATCTAACTTCATGATCCCGGACCGAGCGAATGGGTTAATTTCTCTAATGGTCACAACGTGAGCAAGCATATCACAGAGCCATTGGGGATCCAAGAAGTATAAATCTTTCAGGGTGGCATCATCGTAATGTAAAATAATCCCATTATCGTGAAGGAATAGAGTAGCCTGGTGCAATTCTGCAGGATCACGAAAAGATCTATGAAGTTTTTGCAGCTCATTACTGACCGCCGCATAGTACTGATCAGCTTTTAGAACTGGGTCTGCACCAGACAATTTTCTATCATGTGCAAGCTGCACGACAACGTCTTCCAGGGCCAGATAACTGGCTGGAACTCTCTGCTCCAAAAGTAATTCTTTGCTTCCTGGTGACCTCAAATTGAATACGATATCGTAAATCAGATTACACAGCATTTTGATGTTGTGTCTTGTCTTGCAACTGATTTCTATAGTCTCCATTACTTTTGGTAGCCCACATTTTTCAGCATCGACAACGTTTATGAACTTATCCCGTATATATTGCTGTAAAGCTTCGCTCTGGTCGTACGAAATGTCGTAATGAGTTCCAATGATAATTACAGGAGAATTAGGTGCCCGACTTTGAATGTTGACCAGCCATTGAAATATCTCAGAAACGCCCTTAAATCCATCAGTGATTCGCCAGACCACAAGATACAAACTTCTCTTGGATAAAAAGTACTGATGGGTAGCGTAGTATTCCTTTTGGCCCCCAAAATCCCAAGTCCTAAAGTAAACTGGGCCATGAGATGACTGGCCTCTAACTTTCTTTTCGTACAACCAATCCCCAATGTCTACGCCCACAGTGGAGATCGTCGTACCACGAGCAGTCTTTGCGTTTATATTTTTGTTCCCCATTCTTTTGGCCCAATGCTCAGATGCCTTCTTTTTATTTGGCACTTCTCCTTCTTGTCGCAGTTGTTCGAGTAGACTGGTCTTGCCAATTCCTTGTATGCCAACGATCATTAACTTCATTCTTGCGTAAGGCTTAGCGTCTTCCAAAACGGACTTAAGGTAACCGATCACATCCATGGTTTTATACTTCTTTGATTCTATCATCGACTTTAGAGGCTCCTGTAGCTTACATCCTTGTGTATTTAGATTCCAGAGTCTGGAAAGCAGCCCCATTTGTGGTGGAAGCTCAATGACGTCATTGTTCCCGTTAATATTCAATACAGAAAGATTGCTGAGCTCGTGAATATTGTAGGGTATTTCTTTCAGTTGATTATTGCTGACATCCAACATACTGACGTTTGGAAATAATAGATACAACTTTGAACCAGAGTAAGAGACTTTTGTGTCTCTATCCAAAGTTTCTTCCTCAAAATTGGGAGCCTCTCCATCGTCTATGGAGGTCAGCTGAATTCTGGTCAGTAAATTATTTGCCAGGACTAAAGTTCTGAGGTTTTCAAGCCTCAAGTGTCTTCTATGTGTGCAGACCGACATTAAAACAACATCACGTAAGGATGTGGCCGTCTGTCTGTTGCCAGGGCCGGTAGGTGTTTGAATATTAGTGGCAGGGCAATAGCAAGCAGTGGCAGCCTGTTCCATAGAATCTGCCCCGTCGACTTGAGGCAAACTGGGCCAGCAAGATATCTGGTTATTGGAAAGATCAAGCTGCTTCAAACTAGCTGGGTACGAAGTAATGTGGCTCATTGATCTCAGCGAGTTATAAGCCATGTTTAATCTCACCAAACTAACAGCTAAGCAAGGCAATGAGACTGGAATACTATTGAATAAATTATGTGCCAAGTTTAGTGAGGCAAGGACGGATCTAGCCCCAGGTTCGGTACTGTCTGAGAGTTTCTCAGAGACTTGCACAGAACCAGTCCAAACATGGGGGCAATTCATTTCGATTATTTGCGCATTAGCAATTTTTGTAAAGGATTCAAACTCCATGGAGTCGTCTCGCGGCACGCCGATTTGTCCGCTTAAACTTCTGTTGCTGGGGCTACTGGTCAGAGAATCTTCTCTCTGAGGTTTTCTGATAATATTTTGTGATACTTGGCTGGGTAAATCCCTGAGTAAATTAAACGATGCATTTAGTTCTTTCAATCTGGGGGCTTTCCATAAATTATTGGGCAAACATTGCAGCTTGTTGTTAGATACATCCATAATCTCTAAGGCTGGCAGGTCAAATATAAATTCTGGGAGTTGCTCCAGGCGATTATCTTGTAAATACATTTCTTCTAATACAGGGCAAAGTTTATCCTTGGATGTTTTTGGCTCGGTTGTTAGTGAGTCTATCTTATTTTGTGCCATATTAAGATACCTCAGGCTTTGAAGATAGAATATAGTAGAGGGTACAGAAGTGATAGAATTAAGGGAAATATCTATCCTGGTAATAGCATATAATATCAAATCGTTATTTTTAGAATTTAATTTTTTATTAACATTTAAAACAGCATCGACAAGCCATTGTGACCTGATTTGTGACAATCTACATTGCTGATTATGCCAATTAATCATAGTAGCAACATTTGGAAACAGCGCAGAGTACGTCACATTACCAAAATTAGAAAGCGCTGAGAAATGCGAGGACTGCGTGTTGTCAGTCATTGCTTTTTTGTTGATTTTATACTCAGAATCAGGATGAGCTTTTATCGATAACAATTTAGCCGTTAAAGGTTCATCCCGATTCTGTGCAGCAATTTTCAACGCTTTGCATTCGTTATCTACAGCACCATGCTTCAGCAAGAGGTCTGCAATTTTGATATCACGATTCAGGCAAGCTATAGTCAGTACAGTTGAATAATTGAACTCAGTATCGTTCTGATCGTATGGAACTTTGACTGGCAAGTTAGGATTAGCTCCAGACAACAAGAGAGCTGCGACAACGTCGGCGTGTCTTGCTTTCACAGCGGCGTGTAAAGCTGTTTCAGTATCATTATAACAATATAGATCTAAATTAAGTGGGGATATCGTATTGTCGTCCTTTTTCTCTAGCGATTTGCTCCTAAAATTTAAACTGGACATTAGTCTCTGAATACCGCTAGAAATTCTACGTTTAGAGGTCGGTAGTGGCTGCACGTCTGTGCTATCATCTTCCCTGACTTTCCTCGCTTTAACTTTATAGCATAAAAGTAAATCTACGATCTTACAATTGCCCAGCATGCTAGCAATGTAAAGAACATTTTGCCCTGTAACATCCCTTGTGTTAATATCAAAAGCCATTTCGTATTCAAACTCTCCACTCTGATCTTTGTATCTCTGATACAGATGCTGTGGATATTCAAATTTCAGTAATAATTCTATTACAACAAAATGCCCGTTTATAGTCGCGGCGTGAATCGGCAGCCATTTCTCTACTGTCAGAGACTGTATCTGTTTAGGAAACTGTTTTAACAATAATTCAACAATCTCCACCTTCCCATTATAGCAACCTATGTACAAAGGGCAGTACTTCGTGACAGGATGCATTCTGCAATCAGCTCCATGGTCGAGAAGTAATCTAACAATATCTTTGTGCCCCATTTCGCAAGAGATAAAAAGCAGAGTATTAGCCCCATTCGGAGCCATGTTAACAACAGATTCCAAATCATTGGACAAACTTTGAATGATACTTCTAGCCGCTATAGAATCCCCTTGTAAACAAGCCGCTCTAAGAGCTGCATGAGTGGCTAATCTCTGCAGCTCGCGTCTTTCCGCAGATAATTTAAGCATACTAATGCAATTAGGATGATCGCTTTTCTCCGCAACGTCTAAAGGAGTCAACCCGTCGCTATCCTTGATGGATAAATCCGCATTAAATTCCAACAGCTTTTCTACGTTAGATACATGACCATGTTCAGCGCAAATATGCAACGGGGTACGATAGTGGCCTCTAGGACCACATGGAATATTCCCATTCGCACCCGCTGATAAAAGAGAGGCAAGACAACGAGAACTCTCTGTTATTGCTGCTGCATGTAGCGGCGTACGGCCCCAAGAGTCTTGGCTGTTTATATATTGCGCGTGTTCTCCACGGAGCAGGTCTTCGAGGAGTTCTGCGTTGTCCCATAGAGCAGCTTGGTGAAGAAGACGACCTGGGAAGTCCTCCTCGACTGGAGTGTAGTCTTCCATTTTGTATACTTTTTGCTTTGGCTCGTTGTAATTTATTTATTTGGTTTACATTTAAGAGAGAGAGGAAGAGAAGGAGAGAGCAGGAAAAATGGTTGAAAAATGTGTTTTTTTCAATTATTGTCGAATTTTTCGAGGTTGTCTGAGTCTTTTTTTAAGAGTATTAAGAATCGTGTTAAAAGTTCAGGTCGATGTGAATATTGGAGTAATTTCATGACCCCAGGGATTTCATTATTTTCTCACGAATGATCGATTTACGATGTGTTTTCACGGTATAATCAGCGACCGGAGTGTTATAGCCTCTATTTTATGGGTTTGATAAGAGCATGAAAAGAACGTTGGACACATGTTACCGAGGGTTTAAAATACGCTTTGATCATCGGCCACGGTCGTGGTCATAATTTTATCGCTTGTTAGGCGATTTTTAGATTGAAATAAACGATTATAAGGTTAGATCTTTTAATTAGCGAGAGCTGAGAATGTGATGAGAAAATGTCAATAATAAACTTGAAGTAATGATTTTTGTCAGTAACACACTGGTCGGGGGATTCGCAATTACACGTTATTCAACCTGACGAATTATCACACAAATTTTAACTCAAGTTCAATTAATTACACATGATTTTTTGATTAGTTTATATCAAATCGAACTGTCAAACACACGTATCACTGACATAAGACATCACTAGAGACGCCATCTTTAATAAGCATTTAACGCGTCGATAGAGGTCGGCACCAATTAATTCAATAATTTGTGCTTAGCGCGCGCTAAAGAATCGAAGTATAGAAGAAGTTCTTGTTCATTTAGGTAATTATTTATTCATTCATTTACCTTCATGTATTTATTATACAGGTATTTTTAATCAATGTAATTGAAGTTAGATTGTTATTGGTATTATTGTTCTATGCATTGTTTATGACCGCTGAATAATAAATAAAAAAATGAAGAAAATTGTAGATAACTTATACTTAATTTCTGATGTAGTTTTGCATCGCGGTTGTTTACTGAATATAGAAAAATTAGTTACGTAACATTATTTACGTAACGAGTCAAGTCTATTACATTGAAAAAATGCGGAGGATCTACGCGTTCACGAAGTTCCAGTTTGAATAGAGATCGCGTTTCTAGATAATCCTAGCAAAGTTGATTTCTAAAAATTAAAACCTGTTTTAACTGTAAAATAATTATTATTCACGCTTGACCTCAGAGCAGGTATTAAATATAGTATAATATTATATAGTATAGTTTGAATATGTTAGATATTACTCAAAAGGAACTACGAGCGATTAGAGATAAACTTACAGGTTTTATCGATTTTCGATTTTTATTACAAATATCATCTTACAAAACTAGCTTATCAGAATTATTTATCAATAAATGAAATACTGGAATACCCAGGGACAGATTATCCGCATTTTAAACGTACGTTTATCGGGCATAGCTGAATAATGGCAGTGATTGAATTTTCACCATAATGAAAATTCGCAAATTGTAATCATTATCTAATATTGGTTTAATCAAACATCGTATTTTCAACATTTTTGATCACTCGTTAGGCCCATAGGATCAATAAGGAATCAATCTATCTTGAATTCCCGAGCATATAATATATAAGCCTGCTTTCGTATTTATGTATAATCGTATACATCAAAACTCTCCTTGACAACCTTCCACGTTTAAGGCTCTTGCTAAATTTCGGGCGGCCGCCAATCGAAAGACATCAATTTTATTCTGAAACTTTGGGTCATCACCGTGTTCTTCAACGCTTTGTAAAAGCTGGAAAGTATCGTCAGACGATAGAACAACGTCCTCTGCTTCCAAAAGTGGAATAGCATCCGTTAAAAGGATCGACCAAAAGCTGAAATTGCGTTGATAGGAAATTATTAACAGATCGAATTTTTCAAATCTATAATATACTGGGAAAATTCTTTTAGATCAATTACAGCATTTAATTTACACGATTGAAGAAATTTTTAATTATAATTTGCATGAATATATACAAATATGTGTTTGAAACGATAATTCGCAAGAAACCTTGCTTCACATAATTCAATTTGTTTGATCCGATTATCAAACTATTTTGTAAAAACTTACATTAGAATGAAAAAACATATTTCACTATAGGAACAAGGATACTTACTATTTTGGCGTCAAGTTGGATACTAGCAAAGAAACCAGGAGAGCAGCTGCATCTTTGAATTCGCCTAGCCCATACATTTGATGAAATTCGCAATATTTTCCTGAAAAAAAAATCAGGAAAATGTTCAAGAGGGAATTTTATTACGGTTCAAGGTAGTTTTGACATTTTTCATGTAATTTGTTGAACAAACCGAGAAACGTTAGTCTATCGCTGATCAGCATACAGCTTCCCAAGTTCTCTAAAAGATCTTGGCATTCAAGTTCTCCATGTTTTGCATAGTTTTTTAAGAATTGGTCTGCAATGTAGGTTGCAAAGGCACCGTCTTGAGCTTTCAAAGCCCATGCAAGTGCATTCCCTAATCTACCTTGTCTGATGTACTTCATTCCTTGTATTTTGCAAACACTGATAACTGGAAGAGATTTTTTAAAAATTGTAGAGTCGAAATCAGAGATTTAAAGTTTGAATATGAAGCTTCTTTGAACTCTAGACTTACCAACATTGTTCATATTCTTTTCACAGGCAATATCGATGATTTTATTAACTCGAGCTTCACTTCCAAGCGGAATTGTTTGCAGCAATGTTTCCAATCTAGTTAATCCCTGCACAGGACAGTGTTCGAAATAGCTAGCTCCACATTGCCATAAAGAATGATGGCCCATCAAGGTACTGGCATAATCTAATATCAGAGATTCGTGCAGTTGCGAAGTAACGCTGAAAACAATTACAATTTTATATGATTTCTGGTAAAATTATGCCTCTGAAAATAAGTAAAGTGATTGAATCTGAAAAATAAAGGAGGAATCTCACTTGATTTGATGTTTGTCGATGATATCTAGCCTCCCACAGTTATACAACAAATTGGTAAGATGGGCTGCGAACCACCCATTATCACTCATGTGTTGAATTTCTTTTATTACTTGGTGTAAATCGCTTTCCATAAGAGCCAAAATTACGTGATCTAAGTGTCTACCGGCTTGCCATTTCTCCGCTATATGATTCGCGTGTCTAGCGAGCTCTGGCTGTTTGCTACATGGGGCAGAGTAGAACAAACGTGCAGCTAAAAGCTCATACCACGCTTCTGTATATTTTGAGAATTCCCAGAGAACAGATTCCTCGCCGACGACCAGCTGTTAAGGAAAGAGAATGAGTATTTACTAATATTTTGGCCTCTTCGGGATAATCAAATCACACTAATGTTCGTGAATTATCCAAAATTCAAACCCTACCCTCATAAGTAGTTCCAAATTTTTTTCGCCAGTGAAAGTCCTGCTCTCGATCCTTGAGGATAAATCAAGCTGCCAATGCTTCCATCTCATATTAAATTCGTTTATAGAATAACCGCCGTATACATTATAAATGGGCATTGTTCTCAGTGCATTTTCAGCGGCAGCAAAGGCAGGAGTATCAGCTTTGCAATGCAGAGAAAGTAGGGATCTAACGGTGTCTAATTTCCCGTGCAAAGCACAGCCTATTACAGATTCCCAATAATGTAAATTCTCTAAATCCGCTCCAAGATTTTTTTTGGCAAGGATTTTAGACGCCATTAAATCCCGAGATGGAAAATGGAATCTCACCCACTCGAGTAACTGTGGGAGTATCACATCTCCTGATAGAAAATCCGAAAAAAGTATTATTGAGTAATTTTCGTTTAAAAAACTAGAAATCATCTAATTTCTTCTTCTATTGAAAGTTTGCTCACCTGGCACAACATCGACGTACAAAATTTCTGTAAGATGCCAAACGCACTCGACGTTGTAAAAAATAGTGAGATAATTTTCAAAAGTTGATTTTTTATCGGGTGTCGATTTTTCTACAACATCTTGCAAGTTCTCTACGCAAGCCCTCAATATAGACCTATAATGTTTACTGAACTTCAGAAGTTCTGGTCTATTGTCGCCGCTTGAATTCTTCATCTTTTGTATGGCTAAAAAGACTCCGTTACTCTCATTGACTAGCTTGCGCAATACCGGTTTAAACAGTATCACCTCTTGCCTCAAACAGTGCACTTTAGCCTCGCAAGGCGCAAAACCACTGGCAGTATCTAAAATTTGTAGAAATCAAAGTTAACCGAAAATTGTTCGTTCTTTATCACGAAAATACAATAAAAACAAATAGACACATGAATGAGCGTGAGATATTAAGAGATCGAACATAATCTCACCCTTGGAGTGTGTGTTAACATGTTTATAGGCATGAACCCCGATTTTATTTGGGCCAATCCAAGTAGCGGCTAGACCAGCCCTTCTGCAAACGTCATCAGGTATGGCCTTTAATTAATAAATGAGGAAATATTCAATTAAATATAAACACTGTGTGGAAATTGAATTTAGGTTGGAAATTAACGCGCCGGTGTTTGTTGTACTACTTACGATTATTTGAGCGTTACTACCTTCTGCCATGACTGAATATAAATAATGTATCAGTGAGAATTGTAGCTATCATCAATCCGTGTGAACAAAATCCTGTTGTATAAATTTAATATAAACACTTTAGACACAAATGTATTAATATATCGTTCGCGTGTATATTAGGTTAGCCTTAGCCGGTTTTTAGATATCAGTAGCGACATCAGACGGCGAAAGAAGAAAAAAAAGCTGAAATTACTTTTGCAAACTGACGGTAGATAGCAGAGTAGTTCAGTTATGTTGATATTCAGTGTGGAAAAAACGTAAGATGGAAAATAAAAAAAAATAAAAAAGAACCCAGAATGTTGATGTACTCGTTTAACTGTATATAACAAGTTTCGCCGCGCGCCGGTTTATTAGTTTAGTGATAAAGTCTGTATAATAATTGTCGTGTAACTCGAGACTTTGGGAGTGTTATCAGTAAAATAAGTTTCATAATAGGTTCTTGGCTCCTTTGCGTAACCCTGAATTGGCGCATATAACCGAAGCATTGAACCGATTGAACTGACTGATATCAATTCACTCTTCATTAGATCTCTCGCTAGTGCCGACTGACTCGAAAATGGCCACCACAGCTGTAGCTCGACTTTTGTTTGGCCGGGTGCCTCAAATAGCAAAAAATGTGCCTAAATTCGCATCGGTGAAATTCTACTCGAGTAAGTGAAAAGCTTTTTCCTATTTTTTCTTTCTTTTTTTGTCTTCGAATCTTTTCACTTTAAGAGATTTTTGAAGACAGGTTAAAGTCCAACGATATGAGCGTTTCGTTTCTTGACACGTGGAGAAAGCAACTATTTACGATGTTATAAATTACTATTAAAATATTGATGTAAACATATTTTGAAACAGTTCGATAATCAATTTTTTGTCTCAAATAAATTTGAATAATTCTCCCATTAATCGGACGTGAACTTTATATCATTACGCAAACTGAATCCCTACTCCTCGTCACTCGTCTGTTTACACGTACGCACGCAACACAACTACAGATAACAAATTGATTGTAACATTTGCGATTAGAACTCGTGCAATTGTATGTAACAATATACGAAGAATTGAACCCAAGTATTGCAAGCTTCGAGAACAAAAGGAGTTAGATATACCTATATGGCCGAACAAAGCGATATAACAATATGCAATAATATGAGTTCAACGAAGGAAGCCACATTTCCAATATGTTTTGGTATACATATAATTGCGATTGTACTCAGTACTGAACATGATGCCCGAACATTCTCTTTTGGTTTCATATGATACTTTGTATCGCTAGATCGCGGAAGGATTGCCATAAGAACTATGGTCGATAAATATCGTCATTCTATCGAATGGATAATTCGGATTTAATTCGATAGTGTGACGATTATTGCTCCGTGTTCGGTCGGACATATCGAATCTTCTGTTTGCGGAAATAAAACTGTCTTAGTTTCTTTCGCCAATGTATAGTATCGGAAGACGACTATATATAAAGCTAAATGACGAAAGAAAAAGGAGTTTTGTTGGCTCTGAAACTATCCTCGCAAATGCAACGAAGAACTCATGTACAATTCCGACTTTGCGAATGGTAACTTTGCGCAAGGCTATCTGTTTGATCCTCCATTTTACCCAGTCGAGCCAGTAACTAGTTCGAAACCGATCGCACCAAGTGCGAGGGCGCTACATTCCGTTTGAAATGTCGAGTTTGCAGGGATCCCATTATATTATACTCGCCTTAGTTTCTAGTCGACCCGAACGTGCGCGTGTAATGCCGTCGTTCCGCCCGCTCCCTACCGGTAGCAACATTATCCGTTTCGGTTCTCTATCGCGATAAGAGGAAATCAATATCGCAAGAGTCTGACTTGATGTTCGTAGAGTTCGGCGAAATTGAAGAAATCATCGCACGTATATAATAAGAGAGACAAAAATCACGTGAGAAAGTTATCGCAAGCGGTTTCGTTTCGATACACGCCACTATCGAAAGGTGGTTCAACAGCCCAGCGATGAGTCACTTGCCCGCTACATCTCGGCGTGCATGTCACCCGCGAAAGAAATCCAGGCACCGTGTAACCTCGCATGATCGTAGGTTTAGATCTTACGTTTGGCACTATTTCGAGCGTGTCGGCGACAGGGTTAAATGTCGAGTTTGCCAATACGAGCCGAAAACCAAACGAGGCAATACATCGTCTATGATATGGCACCTGGAACACATTCATGCGTTGAAAAAGAGGGGCGTAGTAAGCCTCAGTTCGCTGCCTACCTTATCGAACCGCCGTAGTAGCCTGGGATCCGGGATGCGCGAAATCGTTATGAAAAACTTTGAACAAAGCGGTGGTACATGGCGATGTAAACTCTGCGGCGCTACATTTTCGCTTCGAAAATTACACCCGATGTTTCAACACCTGACCTCCGTTCACTGGAAGGCGAACGGACCAGCCTTTACCGAATGCGAGAACGAACACAACCGCGGTAGAATCGAGGACGATAATTTCGACGAACCGGCCAATATCACTGAACAAAACGGCGAGGGTTACGTTTTCAGCGATTTAATGAACCGCTTAGTTCGCGGAAGTTCCGAGACGCGGAATATCGATCAGCTAGATGACTATTCTTGCGTCGACAGGCCTTTCGGTAACGGCGATAATACCAGCGTCGTCACGACGGATGCCATCGGAATGAGACACTATAAAATAAAGATCAATCTTCCGGACGGCAACGAAGTCGAAGGATTTGTCGTTGGAAGTGCCGATGATCACGGCGAAACTTCGCGAGGTCAAAGCGCCGTTCGTCTCGATCATACTTATCACGACGAGTCTCGGACCGTATCGCCGATCATAACCGAGGAGAAATCTTCCGGCAATTTTGGAAAGAGAGCTGATGAGGATAGAAGCGAAGAGTTAAGAGACGATCTGATCGATCCCCAAGTTCCGATCGTCGATAATAGGAGAAAATTTGATCACCAGTACTCGAGGAAGTCTAGTAGGAAACCAGCCACGGCTACAAAACTGGCGAAAGCTCGTGCGAAAAATGTACCGACTATACGGGCCAATATCAGATCAACGAATACTAACAAAATAATTAGATTGGAAGATCCGGGATCGCCAGAACTTGATATTCAAGTTCCACTGCAAGATGTACAAGACTTTACGTCCGAAGTCGAATGCGATAAAAATGGTAAATCGCCGAATCATTCCGTTTCGTTTATTCGTTCGGAGATCGTTTGGTCCAGTTCTCTCTGAGAGTAGTTGTACTTCTTCGGTCATTCCTAATAGCAGACGGTTCAAAGTCTATAATCGTAGCCGACAATTTTGATTTCTGATGTCGATAGAACCTGTGTAGTTTTCGCCTTCAGCGCAAACCGCTGTCATATCGCAACGAGAAGTTATGACCGACTTATTCCGGCCTAAGACCATCTTATATCGAAGTAATCGTTGTCATGAAATTTGCGAGGAACAAAGCCTGAGTTTGTTCCGAAATCCGACCGTTTTCAAAGACAAAGTCACCGTTGCAACGATCGCTCAGTCCTCGCGATTCCTATCGCAATAATCGATAAAGTTGGCTGGCAATTGAAGTAGTATAAATTCGTTGCGTGACGATTATGAGCGAATTCTGAAATTCGTGAATTCTGATTTACCTCCCTTATCTCCATAGATAAAACATCGTCAAGATATTTGATCATCGTGAGCGCACGTAATTGTTCAACGTGTCGAAACTTTCCTGTTTGCAGGCGAAACCCAAAGCTACGAGTTCATCAAAACCGAAAAGGCTGGAGAGAAGCAAAATGTCGCAATCGTTACTCTCAACAGACCAAAAGCTCTGAATGCTTTGTGCAACGGGCTTGTAGCAGAGCTAAACGATGCCGTTACTAAATTTGATAGAGACGAAAGTGTCGGCGCAGTTATAATAACGGGAAGTGAAAAAGCCTTTGCTGCGGGTCAGTTGCAACTAACTTTCCTTGGTTGTTGTTTTTTTTTTCCAATCGAAATGTTTTCGTCGCAAAATCACCGGTCGAAATTTAGATTCTCATTTCTCTTCACCTTACAGGCGCCGATATAAAAGAGATGCAACATAAAACTTACGCGGAAACTATCAAAGGAAAGTTCCTCGTTGAATGGGACGGAATATCGTCGGCTTCAAAGCCTGTAATTGCCGCCGTAAACGGCTACGCTGTACGTAAAATATATACAGTTCCATGCGAATCGATTTCCTCATTCTTAGTCGAATCATTTCCTCCAATATTTAGTTTGCAAAGATTTCCGAAATGCATTTTCAAAACCATGAATAAGCTCAGAAATAACACTTCTGTCCAGCTTGGTGGTGGCTGCGAGTTGGCTATGATGTGCGACATCATATACGCCGGTGAAAAGGCGCGTTTTGGCCAGCCAGAAATAATTATCGGAACAATTCCCGGAGCCGGTGGTACCCAGAGGTTGACTAGGGCAATTGGAAAGAGTAAAGCAATGGAAATGGTTCTAACCGGGAACCAGATCACTGCTGAGGAAGCTGAGAAATCTGGTCAGCATCGCTATGTTTCATTTACCCGACTTCTCCGATCATCCGATAAATTCTAATTCACTGATTTACATAACGTTCATTTCCCTCGCAGGTCTGGTCAGCAAAATTTTTCCCCCGGATCAACTGTTGGCCGAAGCAATCAAACTTGGAGAGAGAATAGCCACCCATTCTAAACTGATCGTTTCTTTGGCGAAGGAATCGGTTAACACAGGTTTGTATTTTTACGTGAATACCTCAATCATCGATTTATCGCCACTTCAGCTTGTCTATAGAAGGAACAACGATAACTATACCGATTACCGATTGATATATTTATGGCGAAAAAATGTTGTCACATTTATTTTCTTGTTTAGCTTATGAAACAACGCTGAAGGAAGGACTCCACTTTGAGAAGAAGATCTTCTACGGGACCTTCGCTACGGTAAATACATAATTTTTAGTTTTTTTAGTTCAGTTTAGTCCTTTGTTCACAAAAGATCGATTTGGATTCCGAATTATTGTTGTTTAATTTTTTTTTTCAATTAGAAACTGAAACTGTAACTGTTATAACTAATTCTCGGGGCTGTTCTTCATCGATATTAGTTGAAAGCTGATGAATCCATGTTGTGTTTTCAGGAGGATCGAAAGGAAGGTATGACCGCATTCGTTGAGAAACGTGCGCCAAAGTTTAACAACGAGTAGATTAACCGAAACAAATATTACTGGGTATTAACAAATCTTGGGCAGCGGTTTTGAATCCAGGCAAATACGATATCTACATATTTTTATACGAAATTAGATTTTCCAATGTTAATGATCGGGCGTATAGGTGATAGATTCTAGGTATAAAGAATTCTAATAAAACTGTTACTATCGAAGTGTTACGATAATTTTAAGAGGAACAAAGATTCACCAATTATTCAAACACCTTATCCCCTATATTCTATAATACAATAAGGTAAGTAATTTTCATATTATCATTAAATTTTACCGACAAAGAATCGATATGCGAGAAATTTCATAGCAGCTATTCAGTTTTTACGTGATCGTTGAATTTCGCAGAAAAAAATTAATCAGCGAGTCAATTTGTGATATTTTTTATCGATTTGATTAACATTCAGTTATAAGGGAAAGTAAATGATTCCTTACTTTAGTACTGCAGTGTCAAAATTACACACAGCTTTCTATGTCATCGTGGGGCGCTCTGCATTCAATTGAAATTTCGCTGATACGACGAGCTATGAGTTTGTAGGATTGCCATGTATCCGACGAAACGTGTCGCTGAATCACGTTACTCTGTTCATTAACTTCCTTCACGACTTGTTGACAAGCTACTAATACTGCGCCGTTCAGAATCTGAAAAAAAATCGCAATCATGGCATAGATACGTAATTTAATAAAAAGTGGAATAACGATATGATTGATTTATATATCCACCTCATTATAAAACTGCATTCGGGCGACTGTGTATCCTGATCTTAGGGACCTCCAGGCATTTATATACGAGGAAGTTATGTAGGCGTATAATCGGCCCACAATATCGTTGATGGTTTCCTCAAAATGCAAAAATAATTCTTTCGGCGTTCGCCTCGTTGTTCTATTTTGAAGCTTTATTTGTTGTTCTGGCAAAGCAGGGAGTTTCTGAATAACATTACGTTGTGATTGTCAAATCTTATTCTACCTAGAAGGAGATTACTTTCGATTTGTCTGCCCAGATCGTCAAAAATTGAAAAATATTCGGTAATTGTTGATTAAAAATTGGAGGCTCACCACGCTTCTGAAATTTCTAGTTCCAGGCTTTAACCCCAGGAATACTTCGAGTTCATCTGTAAGCTGTTGCAGAGAGCCATCCATGAAAGTTGATTCCGTATCATCTGCAGCTTCCGAGTTGATTGATTCTTGTAGTATATTATTTAGTCTTCGAATATCGTGAATGAGCTTATCACCTATGTCCTTGGCCTGTGGAAAATAGAAATAGAAGTTAAGGTAGTAAACTGACCATCGTCGATTCATTTTACGATACCTAATCGCAATTAATTCAATGACTGATCGTGCGGCTTTACTTATCCAAAGATTAAACGCTGTGCGAATATATTGTAAGGGTGAAAAAATGATTATACCTCAATGTACACATTATAATATAAATTCTGGCCGTAATATACGATAGCTTTGTTCAACATTTTCTGAAATGCTGCTGCCGATCGGTCGCCAAATTCTAGACTCGGCACAGGGAATTCGTCTGCGGCTCTTCGATAAATCTGAGGTAGAAAGTTCAAATCGACGACGTCGCCGGAAACTGAAATGGAGAGGAAAAAGTATATCCTAGGTGTTAATCGTGAAAATCGATGTTTTTAAAAATATTTACTGTAAACCGAACTTACGACACTCATCAGCATCGCAATTAGACCCTTCCGCCTGCAAGAGGCCGAAGAATAGAATAGCAAAATTGTACTTCATTTTAGTTAGAGCGCGAATCGTAGTATACTGATACCCAATTGTCAATCGCGTCTCCTTTTTATACTTGCCAAACTGAAATTGGCACAACGGGTTGATGACCTGATCAATATCCCTCAGGGGGTCCTTCGAGAGAATTCGTCGGTTCGTATATAGACTCAGGTGGCTGAAGGAATTATACAACCGCATGATAATACCGAAAATGAAGAACAAGGGGCTATTTTCGAGATGCAAGTAATTAAATATCGGCATTTGATATCATATATAAACTTTTCCACTCACATGTGTCAAGTATTTACAGATTTGTACCGTAGACGAAGATCTTTTTGGAAACGGGGATAAAACGACACCCAATTTTTGGGAACATCGAGTATAAAAATATTATGAAGTGTCTGGGTTTGAACAGATGCAGACGTCGTCTAAGAAGTCGCAATTTTGTTTCGTAATTTGAATACACACGGGTGACTCCGTTTTACCATCAAATGTGTGGATTCGACTCGATGTCCGAAGTGCAAATAAAATTTTAAGTTCTAAAATTATTCGAAGTCTTAGAGGTGGAATTCAGTTTTATAATTACAGGCTGATTGAATGATGATAAAAATTTTATTATTAAATTTCATCGAAGTGATTATTTATATGATTCATTAGAGGTGCGAAGTCGCATTGATGCGATCAGCAGCGTCTTGGAAGGATTCCCATGTCGTCGATCGAACATTTTCCCGAACCAAGTTTGTTCGCTCAATAACTCGATGTACGGCCCGTCTGCAAGCATCTTGTAACGATCCATGCAAAATCTAAAAAAAGATCACCCAATATTCATTTTGTATGTTTAACTAAAATAACAGAATTCGTTCTTAAAATTCACCTGTTTCCTAAACTGCGTTTGAAGAGTGCTGTAATGTACTCTTGCTTCCCGCCATCCCGCTAAATACATGTCAGTTATGTATCCGTAAATGCCATTACCTCTAAAATAAAGTACCGAGGTATAATTTGTCATGAAATCACTCAGCGTTCGATTTCCCATTGGCGGTTGCGATTTTATTGGTTGTTCGGGTAAATCGGGCAGCGTCTGCAGCGATTCAATATTCTTGGTCATTTACATTGTAAATTGCACGTCCAGCTATCAATTAATCTTATTCACTTTGCTAAGTAAAGAAATCGGATAAATTTATGGAATATAATTACCGGGCACTCGATCTCCTCATCCCCAGGATTCAATCCCAAAAATGTCGACAGATGATTTGTCAGCAGTTTCAAATTCTTGTCCACGCAAATCGATGGCTTAGTATCGTTTCTTATCAATTCAATCGATCGCGTTAATCGGTGGGAGGCCTTTCGAACAGCCTTAGCAAGCCGTTCAGCTCCATCCACAGCCTGTGTAAAACGTAACGGTGAAATTTCTTTAATTGAAGCAATGATCACTAAAAATGATCATACCTGATGATTCAGATTAACTATCAGCGCCTTGATGTAGTTTGAGACGTGTGTCCGGTAGTTTATCGAAAATTCCATCGTATCGGATTCATCACCGATACTGAAGCTTGGCAACGGCACAGAACCTGCGGCTTTTTCGAATTCGTCGGGTAAGAAATCGAACTTGTCCGTTGTGTCATTGGAATCTGAAATATATAGTAACGGAGAGAAAATGATGAACCGAATTCAACGAGAGTTCTATAATTATCGAGATTTTTTAACACGGGAAGCCCGAAACACTTACTACACTTGCAGGCCCCGAAGGACCTCTGATTACCAGCCAAAATGCTGAAGAATAACACTGCAAACCACCAGATCATGGTGTTCGCGGTATACTAAATGGTCGGGATAGAATGAAGTCGACTTTATATTCCTGTTCAGAAAACATGACCATCGAAGTTATTGTTTTTGATAATAATATTCTTTGTAATTATCCTACAAGCTTGTAATGGAGGTTACAAAAATTGTTTAAAGGTGTTCGCGTTGTTTAAATGTTTCTTTAACCAAAGATAAGACACGTTTATTCTTGGGTCTGAATAAACTAAGTGCTGTTTCTTCTCGTAATAGTGAAGACCAACTTCGGATCGAATACCAAGCGGCAAGAATTTGAGAATAAATGATACTCAGAATTATTATTGCTATCGTTATTATTCGGATATGTGATTATTTTATATAATAGCAAGCACATCATCTAGTTAATAAATTGCATTTTTGATCTTATTAGGACGCATTGAATTCATCTGAAATCTTGATGATGTGTTCACTGACGTTTGCGGAAGATTTCCATATTTTTGGTTTGACGTGAGGTTCGATAGTGGCACAATTTTCCAAAATTATTTCGGCAGCTCGCCTGTTGGCATCCATTATAGGGCCATTCAGAGTCTGAAAAAGCACTGATTTTACATACTCGGAGAAAACGGGAGATCAGTCTTTCATTTGCTATAATTAACAAGGCGAAAAATCTGATGATATGATCGAAATTCACCTCATTGCGAAGCTGCATCGCAGCGATGCCGGTCAGGGGTCTCCCATTAGCCCGTCCACTTATGAATAATTCTTCAATGAATCCGTAAAAGCTGGACAAATCCTCGTCAAGGACCTCGCATAAATGCATGACCAAATCGCTCAAAGGTCGTTTTGTCGATCTAGATTTGACCGCGACTTGTTGCACTGGCCTGGGAAAAGTCTGTAATCGAATAACTCAATTCATTTACTATGTTAATCAAGAATAGGTGAACGGTTTTGCTTGTTTTTATATCCAAAGTGACGAGGAAGAGACGCAATCCCATACATCGTACTGTGATTTATTTTACTCTACTAATTTTTCACCAGGGATCATGTGTGTATATTTGATATGTATTACTTACAATGGCTTGTAAAAAAAAAAAAAAATTTCAAAAAGTGACGAGAAAATGTATCCGATTTGTACACAATACTACTTACCGTTGGATTAAATAACACATTTCCAGGATTCAAATCCAAAAATTTTTCTAACTGCTTTGTCAAAACTTTTAAATCGTGCTCCAAGCAGTTTGACTTATTTTTTGATGTTAATTCAATCGATCTTTCTAATTTATGAACGTCTTTTTGAACAGCGTCAATCATCTCACTTGACGTTTGTAGAATCTGAGGATAGAAAGATGAGCGAATGAAGTATACGTATATATTAATTCTCGCCAGTGTTCGCCAATGTAGAATAAATAACACCATACTTTTCATATATGTTAGAAATTCTTTCTACATTGAGGAACAGGCTAATGTCAGAACTCTCGCATCTCACTCCCTTAAGGTGCAAGTAGCGTACGACGCTCTAGGTATATGAACATTAGGAATGTACGAAAATGAATGATACCTCATCGGACAGAAGTCCCATACCGATCCTGGTGTAGCGTATCACTATTTCCCGGAATATTTCTGCAAATCCCTCTATTGATCGATCGCCACATTCGATAGTTGGCAACGGTACCATTTGTATCCCTTTTGAAAAAGCCTCGAATAACTGTGCACCATTACTCAGACTATCATTGGTCTCTGGAATAGTGACGGAAAAAACGTGTCAAGTAGGATGGGATGGAGTCATCAAATAGTTGACATAAAAATCACAAATTTTCATCATCCGATATACTTACGACATTTGGTTGTGATAAGCCTCTCAGCCAAGAAGCAAAAGAATAAAACTGCGAAACACTTCATGCTCTTCAAAGCGTAGATCATACACTGGAGCCCAGTTTTGTATTGAATCAACATTATGTATCTGCTGGCTGCATGAATGATTGCTTGTATTTTTTTTTTTCAATTCACCTGGCAAATTGTCACCTTCTTTTCACAGTATATTTTTACGTTGTTTGGACAGGCTTATTGTTAGATACTGTCGCAAAGAAAAATAGCGATATATTGCTTTTCGGATCTCTAAGTAAAACAACTGCCTTTCTGTCATCGAAAAGTAATAATAGTCACCTTTTTTTACTGGAAAAACAATTAATGGACACTGAAGCCATTTTTTAGTATACGAAGGGAATAATCAATCGCGACAAAATATATCACGTCTACGATTAATTGACAAGTACAACGTTATACCTATTTCCGATTTTGCAAATTCGCCACACGTTATCATACCACGAAATGTATTTTCGGTTGGTGAAAGTAAATATACTTCATCTTTACATAAGACATCGCGTAAGGATCGGGAATGGATAAAAATCGTGATTTCTGATGACACAGATCAATCTTTATTAACTTCGTGTCATAATTTGCAACATTGGTCACAAGCAGTTTTCGAAAATTTAGCCGCCGATTGATCGCTATCTCCAAAAGTTAATTCTGACCAGGGCTATGGGTTTTTGGTACAACTATATACTTCAGGTCACAATTTGATGATCGCCATGGGTATCATTGGATCGTGGAGTAGTACCGGTACTCAAGTCCTCGCCAGCTTTTAACGCCTTGCAGTATGCGTTTGAAATGTCTAGAATACGACCACCAGCGTCTTTGAAATTTTTCCATATTTTTGGTGGTACGTGCGACCGAATCAAGCAAGCCTTCCCAAAAATTTTAATCACTATTCTCCTATAGGCACCCATTACTGAGCAATTTAGAATCTGAAAAAAAAGAGGCTGATTAGTGTACGATATACATATACCTGGACTATCATTTCACCAAAATAGAATCACCAGTTTTTATCAGAAAGTCTCTTCTCTACTGACTATACAATCCAGTAACCGCAGATAATACGATTATTTTATAAATTTACCTCATCATTAATTTGTGATCGAATGAGCTCGTATAATGGCAATGATTCCAGTAGCACGGTTCGATATATGTAAGTCCAGTATGCGTATACTTGGAGACTCGCGTCGAAGATATTTGCTGCACCATTTACGAATATGTCCTCCGCAGTTAGTTCTGTCTCTACAGTTTTTAGCGGTATTGGTTGTGCTGGGACATCGGGCAGCAGCTTCAGCGATGGAATATTTTTATTGTTTTAAATTGTTCGTTGAATAGTAGACCATATTTTTTCTTTTAGATACGATTAGTAAAATTTCGACGTATAATTGTCCGGACGTGTAATTATTCATCATTGGTCCGGCTCGTCAGAAATGAAAGAATATCCAGGGCGTAATTATGATAATTTCGCATTTCTATGAAACTCAAAAACTTGACAAAACGTGCGATTTTTGTATGGGTTTCCAGCTTACCTGGCGGTTGATCGTCGCATTCCCAGGTCCCAATTTCAAAAATTTCCAGCACTGATCTGTTAGTCTTTTTACAGCCATCTTCAAGGCAATTGGCTTGGTATGGGATTTTGATATCAATTTAATCGCGCGTTTTAATCTATCGTAATCTCTTTGAATATCATCGATCAGTTCGTCTCCTAAATACTTGGCCTGTAAATGAAGTATAAGAGCTGCAGTGAACGGAGTGAACCCATCGGGGATTATTTTTATGATAAATTGTAGTAAAATAAATGGCCTGTTTCATTATGACTATTTAAAGACAATTATTTTGTTTTGTAGTTTTGATACCTGATTTTGTATGTTTGTCAATAAATCCACGCCGTAATCTTGGATAGCTTGGGCACTCGTATGTTTAAATTGATTTGCCGATTGATTGCCACATTGGACAGTTGGCGCAGTGATATTATTTACGAATTTTTGATAATTGCTGAGTAATGAAGGGAGATTCACTGTATTGTTGGAACCTAGATGAGCGAAAAAAAAAAAAAAAAAAAAACGATTCAGTACCTGAGTGAATCTGGATACGTAGATTTCTATACTTAATTATGTACGAAACACTTACAGCACTCGGTGGCGAATGAATTCTTAGCCCAGAGAGCGTAGAATAAAATTGCAAAATACTTCATGCTGTTAGAAACGCAGAGCGTAGACAGTGGTTCGATATTTCATCAACTCTAAATGCTGACCAGAAATGATGCGAATAAAAATAAAGAAAAAACCATCTCGAAAGTCCCCTGGAAAATTAGTATCCCCGCACAAACATTTCATATACATCTCCACGTTGTTTGGACAGACTGCTCCAGCGATATATCGCTTTTCGGATCTGTACCCGGGTAATATTCTACATGGCCAGCCCACATGCCACATTAATGCTGTGTGGCAGTCTGGTTATTTCTTTGAAGAGATATTTTATCATAAATTTTAACTTGGATTACCGCATGAATCGATTCGAGAAATCAAACAGGAAATAACGAGTACGTTATTTTCTTAAACACAATGAAGTCGCATTTCACGGAACGAATAAATAATCGTAAGAATCGAAATATCTATGAAGAACGCGGATTCTTGTCACGTCATAGTTCCCAATGATTTTGCAAAAGCAAAATTGGTTACTAGTTGCAAATCGCACAACCGAAAATCGCGCGATATGCTTGGAACGGCGTCAATCCGCCTTATTATATGCAACCGATTAACCATCTTTCTTTTTCTTTTCTTTCTTTCACCTCTTATCCTAATTAAATTATCCTGAAAATTACGATATTTTTATTTGTAAATAATTGATTCAATTTCGTTATTGCAATCGTTATTTTTCAGGTACAATGAATGATACAATTATTCCATTCATGGCAAACGAATTGCAAAGTTCACGAACTCCATCCGCGATTTTATAGTGTGTTGTAGTCGTCAGAAATCGCACGGATACGGTCAATGATGTCTTTGAAGGGTCCCCATAAATCTGGATCAACGTAACGCTGAGTTCCAAAGTCAATAATTTCGTCTGCAATTTCTCTGTACATTTTCAGTACCTTATCATTGAGGATCTAAAAACCAAAGAGAAAACAGTTTTCAATATATTCGTAGCAGAGATTTATTCTTCGCTAATTTAATCGGTATCGGAAACAACACCTTCGATTATGCTTTGAATTTACCTTATTGCGTATTTGCGTTTGGAAGTCGTTCAATTCTAGTCTCGCAGCATCCCAACCTGCGATGAGAATGCTACTTGCATAAGCATATAAGGATCTGAAATCATCGTCCACCTCTTTGGCCAGATCGACGAACACCTCGGCTGGTCTAAGCTTTCTTGTTTTGGATACAATCTCTACTGTTTGTTCCGGCAATTCGGGTAAAGCCTGTGATTAGATGTCAAAAAATGATCAAATTTAATTAAAAAAAAAAACAATATTTCAATCTCTTATACTGTCTTCGTGAAATGAACTAACTTTACGACGTGAGAACTCACTTGGCGTTTGATAAGCGCGTTTCCGGGGATCAAGCTCAAAAACTCGTCATACTGCTTCGTTAATAGTTCCAAAATTCGATCTGCGCAGGCTGCGTCTTTACTCCCAGTTTCTATCGATTCGATACATTTTTGCAAATTGTTTCTCAGTTTTCGCACAGCGTTGATGAGATGTTCGCCTATCTCCTCGGCCTGTATATTGATAGAAAGAAATACAATTGCGATTTACTTAGTGTGGTCTTCACAGAATTTCAAGTGCCCCTAATTGAAATTTGGAATACAAGTATAAGAGATATCATACCCGAAGAACAATGATAGTTATCAACTCTTCGTTGAAAGTTAAAACAACGTCCAGGTACTCATCTCTAAATTTGGTCGCGTTATGACCGTATTCGATAGTTGGAACTGGAAGAGATCTCACGGCTTCTCCGTAAGCTTTGGATAGCCAGGTGACGTCTACTTGATGATTCGCATCTGAAATATCAAGAAGGAGGAAAACGAGATAAAGGGAAAGGAGAAACACTTATGGGTCAAAGTTGGCCGAAAATAAGCGAGTGGATGTGGTAATCGAGATTTTTCAACGGGTTGATAAACACTCACTACAATCACCTGCGAAAGAGCTCTCGACCAAAATGCAGAACAGCAATACTGCGGGACACTTCATTTCGTTCGATGTGTAGAACGTGTACTGGAGGCAGCATTGAAACACCTCATCTTATATACCTGACGAATGATATACGTCATTGCTTCCATTAAAATGCTGATGGGAGACGCCGGCGGATGCTGGGATTCCGTGCTATTTTTATTATGGAAATCATTACGTTATTTCCCATAACAAGAGTCTTTTATTTGTATCAAATGATTTAATTATCCTAATAAATATGACATTCCAATTTAGAAATAAGTCACTGAAAATTTGCATTATCGTTTTAACACGCATGAAATTCTTCTTGCGAGCTATCCGAGCTGCATTTCTATAGTTTGAATGGTATTTGTATGTGGTTTATCAGATACGTATACCTTGGACTCGATAATAAATCTTAAAAGACCATTTGACGTTAGTTGCCGATTGTTTGTCCGAATATTTTTGCACGATAAATACATTCACATACTTGCGATCTCTGTGGTAATGAGTTTCGTTTGTATGTCAGCTGTAAATATAAATTTAAATGATCTAAAGTCACGAATTGTTGTGCGAGAAACCCATTTCTACACCCTGAACTCATTTGCAGGATACATAGATAAAATTATTTTCCATAATTCATCAATTTGGTTCACGTTCGACTCGTTCCACTCCTCGATTCCATTGAAGTCGACAGTCCCATAAAATCATAATCTTATATGAAATTTTAAGTCAAACACCCGATCCGAGCTTGTCACATTTTCGAAATCGAATTCAAAATTTTCACGAGATTATTCAAAGTGCAGTGCATTCTGCAGTTAAATTTCTGATCGGAATCGAAGGATAGGAAGGGAAAGTTTAATTTTCATATTATAAGTGAGGGAGTTTATAATGTATACATACATACAAGAAAATATTCAACGTCGTAATAGATTTTGGACCGATTATACGAACTGGTAATGAAATTCATTAGTATGCAGGTGATTGTTCCACCTGCTGATGTTCTACAGTTTACGTGTTCCTACCGGTGTGTTTTACCTTGTCTTTCGCACGATGCCTTGCTAGTTGCTACTGCTATATCGTCAGGATGGTGTATTCTACACGTAACATAGCTATATGTATGTAATGTACGTGTACACGGTATTCAAGAGTATTTTAAACAACAATGGGATACTCGAGTGTCTCATTTATACGTGAGACTCTCGTGGCCTCTGTTGGGTAACAGCTTTCGTGATCATCCTGCCAAATTACATTACCAGCTGCTGTACTTATTTATTTTCGTAGATTAATAAACATTTCGATTTCTTTAAATTGAATCAATCGAATCAATCGAATCTCATAATTTGTAACATAGCTAATACTCAGGCTAAGATACGTTACTATTTTACATTTCAAAAGTAAATCATATATCCCAGTATTTTTGTCCCTAAACATTCGTCCCTCAAATTTTCTGACCTATAAGTATACGTAGAAATGATAATAGATTATGATACGACTAGTTTCCATTTTTCTTCTCGTTACATAGACGATGTATAGCCAGTTCTTGACCGCTGGATCTGTAACATTATCACAAAAAATGAAAAAAAATTCTCGAACGTGACGTGAAAGAGTGAATTACCTGGTATGAGGTTGACTTTAAAACTGGAATAACACACATGATATATATGTATATATGTATACGTTTATTTATCATACAAACGTCGTATTATACACTTTCTGACTGACTTACTTCTCATTACTTAATACCTCCGGTTATCACAGAAACGCGATAACCGCTGCTAATCACAAGACTGGTTGAACTTATTATTATAATGGAAAGTGGGCTGCGTTTCAGACGCATTTATTCAAACGAAAAGCAATTCCGCCGTTTCTTTTTCAATACAAAGAACGTTCTATCATAGAAAATACGATATCGTTTCATTGTCATCGCGCTAGATTGAATTACATAAATTTAAAAAAAACCAAAAGGGGAGAATAAGTCCGGAATAAAAAGTCGAAAATAATCCTACCACGATATTTAGTCAACCGCAAAGTTCCCTGGACCCAGTCAGAGTGTGCAATTTAAAATATCAACATTCTACTTGCTAAGATTCTTACGGTTCGACGATTTTCTTACGCCGGCGCGGTTCTTCGCCGAGGAGGCCTATTTTAAGCGCGTCAGTCACGAGGATTTACTCCCAGAGGAACCACGCTTCGTTTCACGGCCTCCAAGCCGGCGTTTCTGTAACTTTTACATCAAGAATTGTGTCTTACCGGAAATACATAAACAGTAGAATAACAGAAACACTATAATCTCTCGCCTGTATATCGTCGATTGAAAAAAAAAAGGTCTGAAGATATCCCCGAGTCGTCGTTGGCCAGTTTCAATGGCGGCTATGAGTGCCGATCGATACAACAACTTGTGTACTACGTAGAAACGTAGGCAGAAAAAAGTTATTCGCAAATATTCACTCACTTCACGGACAATCGAGCGTAAAAAAAAAAAAAAAAAAAAATCAAAAAAACATCCAGTGAATAAAATACAGTGATTTCTACATTCCAAATTACCAGAGACAAAGAACTGGACCAATTACTCCGAACGGAATCATCGAGTGCAAAAAGTTCGCTGCTTGTAATCATTTCCGTTGATAGCTGAACGGTTAATGCAGGTTTGTATTATACAATCAATTATCAATATTTAAAGAAAGTTCGATCAAAGTTTGACGGAGCTAGTATCTGTCTACGCAAAAATTATCAACGGTTAGTTCTTATCTTAGTGGATTTTGTTGCAATGTAGTAGTCGTAGGAAAATGAAGAGCTAATCTTTTTGCAATTGATAAAAGATAATAAACGTGACTGTTCTTCATACTTGTTTTTCCTTCTTATCATTATTATTATCGATATTCATCTTATCAATGTTTTGAGATACTTGATTGTGAATAATAATTAAAAAATTACTGCTTTTACAGATGGCACGAAACATTGGCTGTATAGGAAAATGTACTTACGGTTTATCCCTCGACGATCTGAGCCGAATAACCCAAAATATTGAACAAACACTGAGAGATCCGATCGGAAGAAAAATATTGCGGAAGTATTTGATACGAGGCGGACGTCGCGACGATCCGAAATGTCTCGATTTTTACGAGAGGTGTAGCAGCATCGTTTCGAAGGAGGAATCTTGCATGTAAATATGATTTCGAGTATTATTTTGATGAATGGTGAATTGCAAGGGCTTTCGCATATCGTGACGAAAGAAAGTTTTTTGAAAAATTCGAAAGTCGATGAGTATTTAGTCTTTTCCGTTTTGCCCCTTTGCAGATCCTCGACTAATCGGCCGTCTGAAGATTTCGTCGAAGAATTTGACTCGGTGATGTACGAGGCTGCGGATTTGAACGAGATCTCCGAAATCACTCTGGCTTTACTCGAGCGTTTTGGAGAAGCTCGAAACAGTCTACAGCGTGACGTGATGCTGGTCGTTCTCAAAGACGCGATGACTTCTGCCTCGTATCACCTCGGAAAATCACACACTGAATTTTCCAGATACGTTCAGCAGCCTTGTCCGAGGAACAAATGACATCCGAGACCGAATTTGCGAGCGAAATACTAAACTGCGATATGCGGAGTTACTTTCTGCAAACCTCATTCGTTATTTTGATCGATTTGATCGAAACGGTCTTATCTGTCAGTCCTAATAAGTGAAATTGGACAAAATAAGCTTTTTGAGACTCGCGTATCACACTTGAAAGTGATTTTCTCCCTCATTACTCGAATGTGATAAAAAACGAAGCGATTTTTTCTTCGAATTTCGCATAGTCATTTTCAAATTATTCCAAAAACTGTATTTGATTAGGTATCGAGGTAACCCGTCCAGTCTTCACTTTTTCATTAATTTATTAAAAAATCAAAAATGTTCCTCAGCTGACTGTGAGAAACTTTGCCTATCGACTCGTCTGGGTTAAATCTACTTTCTCAGTTAGTCGTTGACTGTATACAGAACACTGATATAATGGATTTGGTGGAAAGACATTATGAGAAAGAACAAAGAAATAAAAAAAATAAAAAAATAGAAAATACGAATCACCGCATATAAATTAAATATTTTTCGTAACTTTCATATATTTAACAGTCAAATAAATACTGGAAAGTATTTCTGTCACTGTTGCACAGATAGTTATATAGTTATCGATCAGTAACTAGGGCAAATGCTGTTTGAGTAAGATAAATGTTACGTTTAAAATTATATACAGTTTATAACAACGCATTATTGTAAGAAGAATTAAAATCCATACACAGTACCTAAAAACCTGAAAAAATGAATGTATTTAGTACATTTCGCGACAGTGCGTTATCAATTTTTCTTACATTTTGAAAAATTTGAATAAGTCATAAATAAGGATACACTCATTATTGTTAAGATTTACAATGTACAGCCTTTTTTTTATGAATAAAATCCGTATTTATATTTATTAATTACTCGAAGAATAATTATTCAAGTACCATAATATGATTCAATCATTTTTCCATGTATGTATACAACAAATATTGAATTATCATTTTTCCTTCAATATTGAAATCGCGCGTCGTGAGGTGCTGCCCTCGATCCGCGATTCGGCAGCTCTCGGAACCAGAAAGAGCGCTTGGAACGCGTTGACGGGAAATTCAAACTAAATTGGGCATCGATTAGCACGAAGATGTTGTAAAAAAATTTCTATTGATTTATAACAATACCTACGTCATCGTTATTTTCGATTTTGTAACAATTAGTCAGTATATGTATATACGAGCAAAGGAGTGAAGCGAATTTCTCTTCATTCTTGAATGAAGCAGCGAATTAGCGAAAAAGGGAAAATTTTGTATCGGACAGTTCACGTGGAATTTACACTGTAACGTGTGGGAAAAATGTGAAACCGATAACCGCATGTAGCCACAACGTATTGTAATATATACGATAGTCCGTCTCGTATACGGGTCACGATTATCTAGCAGCATATGTATAACTGTTAAAGGCATTCTATCGCGCGGTCAGAATTATCGATCAGGTTCTACGATCATATATTACATATACATACATTTTTTTTTTCTTTACGTCCTGATTAATGAGTCTATTAATTAGGGGCAACGCGGAATGAAATCAATGAGGAGAAAAAAGAACAAAAAAAAAAAAAGGAAAAGAACTAAACTCGTGTTGTAATGAAATGCTTGCCATAAATTTTAATGAAAAAAAAACTTTTATTAATATAAGCTGGGGTTAAAAGTCCAATATTCGGTTATCTCAATCCGAAAATATGATTGAGCTTTATAACTGATAGATATAATGGACGAAATCCGTTTTCAGTCGTCTATTCGAGTGCAATCATACAGAATATATATAGATCTATAGTATTCGGGGGAATAATAGAAATAGAAAAGGCTTGAAATTTTATAAAATACATATATATATATATATTTATTAGGTCATGCTTAAAATGCATATATTTACATATATTACAGTCGTCGTAGCGATATAGTTCACTTTCTTTTATTTAAATAGTTATGTTATAGTAACATGACTGAAGACTCAGGGCAACAATATATATCAATATAGTATAATATCCGTATTTACACACATGAATGTTAACTTATTTACATATATATTATATACGCTTAGCTTGAGGTTTATCATAATAATAATTTATTTCTATTTTTCGTAATCTTAACAGCTATCGTTTCTTCATTATAATATATTTCTATCTATATAGTATCCGAGGAATTTTTAAGAAAAATAAGAAAAAATAAAAAAAAAATTCCATTTTACGGAGCCATTTAGTAGTTTTTGGTATACGAGTTATGCAATGTATGTTTTACAGTTTTTACTATATGAATTACATTTTATACATCTTTTTTTTCGCTATTTTTTCTTGTTTTTTTTTTGTTTTTGTTTGTTTTTTTTTCGTTTTTGTTCTTCCTCTCTTTTGCGGAAATTTCAGCAATTTAAATATAATACGTTTAGGCAACCTAATTTTTAATCATATGATATTTAAATGCGGATGGAAGAGAGAACTTACTTTCACTTTACTGTTTGATTCTGGAAAAAATTAAGATACGTATAATTTATACGTATTTTTTTTCTTTTCTTTTTTTCTCTCCTTTTTTCGTTTTTCAAATTGATGCCTAAGTTTCTTTGATATACATTATTATATTCAGCTTGTGACACGTAGAGATATATTTAATAGTACAGAGTAATAAAAAGTGGCCTTATTTTATATTATATCAGACGGAAGTGGCATGTATTATCTCGGAGCAAAGAATGATAATCTATATATCATATTGCATATATGTATATAGAAAAAAGGAAAAAAATGTAAATAAATAATTATAGACGTAACCATTGAAAGCTTCCCCTAACATTAAACGAACCGAGTATTTGGACATTTAATTCACATGAGACATCGAAATATTATTATTTTATCAAAAAATAACCCTTGCCTCGCTTCGAAAAAGATATTCAATTAATGATAAACAAAAGATTTTGAGTGCACAAAAATTTATAAAAATAATAAGTCACCTCGTTCGCTATACCGTTATTTCGGAGATAAAAAAAAAGAAGAATTGGAAAAATATTACCATGCCTGAAGGTAAAAATACCTCAATTAAAAACTGAGTGTGTTCGAAAGACAAAACGAAGGGAAAAGTAAAAAAAATCTCTCCTTTGAATGTAATTACAAATTAGCGAGCCAAGTAATTATTCTTAGACTTGAACATCGGTTTTAGTATTTTTTTTTGTTTTCAATTTTTCCATTACGATTAATATTCCAGAACTGGGTAAGTATTTAGGAACTAGTACATCGTCTGTGTATCACTTAATTATGTTAATTTAATGATTATTTACATTTTAATTCCGTGGTGTTACTTCGCGGTAGAGGTGCAGTCGAACGAAATATATTTATGTAGGTATGTCGTACATACTTCCTCACACAGTTCACAATCGGTTAATTTCTTTATTTTATTTTTTGCGAAGGTGAAAAACAAGGAAAAACAAAAAAAAAAAGTTAAAGAAAATAATTATACCGTGTAGATTATTAATTGACAATTAGGCACATATATATTATATATATATCTATATATATAGATATCTATATTAATATAAGAATTAAAAATAACTCCACGGGATTGCGATATGTAGGCACACAGCGGAGAAATTTTTTTTCCATAATTATTCATGTATTTAATTGTTTCACCGACATTGGACAATCTTCGTACTATATAATAATAATAGAAATAATAATAATAATAATTCTACATATCTTTATATTTTACTTTAATTACACATCTGATTATCATACATATACATCTCGTTATTATATCCGCTCCAAATGTCAGTAAAACGCAGTTTTTCATCACGCAGGCAATCAATCAGTCTCCCGAAAATTTTATCGTGCAATTACTGCAGTACGCGATAGAAATTTTCTTGCTAAATAAAAACTTACCACAAATATTTTATTCTGTTTCTTTATTTTTATTTTTTTTTCTATTCCATAGAAATAGACTTTTCCGCTATTCGATCATTCGATGCATCAAGTTTCGTCCGATCGTAAAAAAAAAAAAAAAAAAAAAAAATTCATTACAATCATAGAAGAAGGTAGAAAAAAAGGAAACGATAATACAGATCCAACGAACGGTACGAAACTTGAGATTCAATATTATTATCCTTCCATGAGAATTTCACTCATAAATTTATGAACAAATTTAACTTTAATATTTCTGCCACAGTTCTTTCGGTGTGAAGGGAGAAAAATAATGTGATCAAAAATCGTTTCGGTTAGATTCTGATAGCGAGAATATGCGTCAAGCCGAATGAATCATCTCTAAATCCGTAATTGACATCCATATATCGTTTTAACTCCTTCTTGGTTTACATTATATTTCAGATGAAACAACAACGCCACTTCATTCGAGGAGGTTGGCACTCGAGCCGACTTACTTCTTTATCGCTCTCAATCCTCCGGATCTTTCCTCTCATGGAAATAATTCCAGTTCGATTTTTACGAGCCCCATAATCATCTCGGGACTCGTACTTAATGTACCAATGGTTTCATTTCTGACAATCTATCATACGAGGTAAGTAACGATCGATGTGAAAAAAATGCCTATGTAATAAAGCTAATGCACGTAGCTCTACACGTATGTAGGTACATGCTAGATACATAGCTAATTAACTTGAAACTATAACGTATCCGATAATTTACTAGCGGTCATACCAGCTACGCGCGATAAAGGAATTGACTAATTTCCCGAATGGCATAATGATCGTAAAAATAATGACACCCGAGCAAAGTAGGCAGATACGTCTTTCCATCTCGTTCAATATCATTACCAAGAGGATTGCTCGGTTGGATAGGTTTAAAGCCAGTTACGTATACTAAATTGGAATTGGTCGGGTGCGCGCACGTCCGTATAGCTTTAGGTGTATGTATATACACTATATACGACTTGATTCTTCCGTTCCGTTCTCGACCAATCTGCTCTTCCACCTGGCTTGACCCAAGCCAACAGCTTTTCAACCCACCAATTTTCCCCTCGATGATCATATCCCTACCCTATAACCAGACCCTCAGTTTACCTCAGAGGAAAATTTACCCACCCATCCAAATGAACCCCGAGTCCATCGGAACACCCCGTGCACGGTTATAGTTCTTATAGAAAATAGTTTGGAACAGAAATATAGTTAGGAATTATTATTCTTATTTCCAGATGTCCACAGAGTTAGTTTCTTTGATTCTATATCGTATCGAGAATTCTCGAGAGCACTTTCAACCACCTATCTGTATAAAAGTAAAAAGTGTTCTTTCATAAGTCTGACACGGCTGTTGGTACTACGTTGTACTGGTTAAACGTCAAAGTCCATGTGATATGTACTACATACACCAGGCGGAAGTCGACGGCGTGAAGATAAACCCCTCTTCCTATTATTCTCAAGACTCGTTTTGCTTCGCAACTCCGCGAAGTATGACCATAGCGTGAAAGACGAGGCATTACAATAAAAGCGGGCTGAAACGGATGTCGAATAATGAGTTGACCGGAAATCAAATATCTTTACCGTAATTTCGTACTAAAAATTATACCACACGATAATAAACGAATATAGTTATTCATTTATCAAGTTCATTTCTCTATACGACTAGTTTACGGTCTTAGGGCTGAAGGAGCAGCACTGACGGCGAATGATCACGCGCGAGAGTATTTTCTATATTTTTTTTCCTCTTCTCTTTCTTTATCACAATATTATAAAAAAATGTCTCCAACGCGTTTCCCATCTCCATTTATTCAATGCATCCTTTCGTACAAGGCAACGTCGTCCGCTTCCTGATCGGAATAGCTAACGTCTGGTTCCGCCGGATCTATCCTCTGATAAACATCCGACATCCTTGGTGCCGTGGGCCTTATACTGGTCATAGGGATTCCCTCCATGGTTGAATTTTGGAGAATCGGTGCCGAAACTGTGAGAGTTCCACCAGCCCCTCCTTTCGCGGTGTCGTATCCCGCTCTGTGCATCGATACCGTACCGTATTGCCAGCTAGTATCCAAGCTGTGCTCTTCGGGGTGATTGATCTTCACCTTGTTCCTTGTCCGGAACCAGCAGATCAAAACAAGACCGAGAATCAGTATCAGGACGACGATTACCGAGGACAATATCACCAGGAGGATATCGGGAGGAATGATGGACTCTTCCGGGGGTGACATTTGCTTCCCTACTCCAGTTGCTGCCCGATATTCCTCGAGATTGTTATAGAGGGTTTTGTTGGGCACATGGTTGTTGCATTCGAGTGTCTTCATCTCCGTCCATGTCGAGTTTTCCGAGCATCGTACAGCGTCGGGTGCGAGAGTGACATTTTCAAATATTTTATAAAAAACGATTTTCAAATCGCAGTCACAGTTCCACTCGTTGTTAAGCTGGGTGAGGCTGTACATTGAGAAGACCTTGTAGTCGATTACTTTGAAGTTATTGTCGGTGATGTCCAGAACCTCGAGTTGAAGTAGAGGGGCAAAAACGTCGCTGTCTAAAACCTCGAGTAGGTTGTGAGAGATGTTTAGGTACTTGAGCTTAAGAAGAAACTGAAATGTCACCAGAGGCAGATTTGTTATATTGGTGAACGAGATGTCGAGATATTCGAGTTGATTCGCTTCGAGGAATGACACCTTTTCGGTAAGCATAAGCGGGTTGTAACTTAGAATTAACTTAAGAAGTAAATAACAGTACGAAAATGTCCTCGGATTTAAACTCCTCAATTGATTTCGCTCGAGATTAATAGTCACGACTTTATTAAGCTTCAAAAAAGCGTCCCACTCAATTTCCGCTATCCCATTTCTCGCCATGTACAATACCTCCCAGTCTTTCTTGAGATGGAACGGTTCCTTGCTCAGGGTTGTTAAATTCGAGTTTGTTATCTCGAGGGTATGGCTGTCCTCTCCAACCACGCGAAGATAGTTTTCCAGATCTGGTATTTCCACGTTGTAACATCGCGTTATAGCGTTGTGAACGTGACAGGGAAGGCGAGTTACCGCCGATGATGATTGACTGGGGATAAACGCCCTAGTAAAACTCGCCCCGATTATAAGGGCGAGTAAGGTGAAAAACAGCAGCACAGACGGCATCATCTGCGCCGTTGAATTTTAACCAGACTCTCGCTACGTAGCCGCAAGATTTTTTGGTAGTAAACTCATCGTAGCCTTTCGCTTCTCTCGTTTCAATCTTCCGTAAAGGTTCAGCGATCGATTTTGCTGCACATCTGTAACAGAAATAAGAAAATCCTCGATCAGTCCTCGATTTTTCTTTTTATCGAATTCCAATAAGGGATAGTTAGCCAATGACCGTTACACGTCATGAAATTCTTCATTGCAATTAGGTTGAAAAATAATTAGCGACAAGTTAATTATCTCGGGTACGTATACGCGACGCCCGGGTAACTTTTAAACTAATTGTAAGTTGACACAGTGCGAAGTTAGTCCGTTAGGATTATCCGCGAATTCCACGTTCCAAAGGATCACGTGGTGACCGGTTATCGATTCCATGAACTTTTCAGGATAGCTGCCAAGGCAGGGGTGCAGTGTCTGGTGGATGCAGCGTTTTTCCCTATTCCCAACTACATCCGAGACCCTACCCTCTCTCGCTAATTTGTAATTGGCCAATTGGCCATGGTTGGCTGTCGACAGGCCTCTCGGCAATTCGTTACGCTCAAGTGACATAAACGCGTCAGAATTACGCGTGTTAGAACGAGAAAACGAGATATCCTCCTCTCTATTTTCACCGTCTTCTTCCACCTCGGCTGGAAACTCCTATCGGAGTCGTTTGCTTTCCCAGGGCCCATTAGCGAATGTTTAAGTATCTGCTAATTATCGGGGAGACGAGAATTAGTAGGCAGCGTAGTACCGCGCAATGTTTGATAATGAACATGAGGAATACCCTACCACGTTTGCTAGTGCCAAATACTACGACAGGTGCCATCCTATGCAAATAGGTCCAAAAGTCTCACTGATTTGGTGACCCCCTCCCTGCCCCTAGATGGTAACTCGAGCTTGATCAAAGTTCGTCATACACACAGACGTCCATAAACGTCTTGTATAATGATAATAACGTACGTATGTATGAGTTCTTTGCTTCAAAGTCTCGTCGATCTTCCGGAGGTACTCCATCCCATACAAATAGAAGTTTAAATTCTACTGGATGGTAGTATTTCACTTTCATGAGAGTATATGGAATGTTTCGGAAGCGGACGTGCATACCAATTAATCTACAGCCAGGAATGGCTGATTTTCCTATACCTGAGCATGCAATTAAAAGCTAGGTGATAAATCGGATGTGTTAAAAGTGTTCGATTAGTTCGTTGTTTATTAAGAGTAGGTACTACCTATCTGAAAGAGTTCACGGTAGGTAACTAGACAGTCGAATCGGTTCGTACCTACTATCCTTCGAACCTGAAAGTACCTCTAAATAAAAATGGGATACGCAGCCTTGTGCAGGCGTGATGCGGTCGCCGTATAGAAAGAAGGGGAATAGACTGGGCTTGATTGTATAGACGGGGATGAAAAATGTCTTCAATATTCTACGTGACACGAAACCCACCGGACGTTCACTATAAATACTTACGTCATACCGGTGTCTGTTACTATCTAGTAAGTTCGAAGTGCATATAATATATATACCTATAACTTCTAACGGCAGGAAGAGCTTTTTCCTTAAATATTTCCTTACCTCGGCGCGTTTAACTAATTGGAAGAAAACTCATATATCTTTATTAGGTATCAAGATTCGCGGCAGCGAATCGCCGCCAAGTACCCGTAGGCAGGCGAGCGCTAGCCGGGACTCTATTTTCTCGGGGGAACTCTTTATACCTGTAAGCAGGAGGTCATAACTTCGGAACGCGTGAATATTTTTCGATCAAATTCACAGAACAGATATTCCCCCACCACACGACTTCGCTGTACAAATTTGATCGGAATCGGTACACTGGTTTCTGATATATCGGTCACGAAAGTTGATGAAAAAGCATCTTCTTCTTCTTCTTCTTCTTCTTCTTCCTGGTCATCAAATTTTCGCTAGACGCTTGCTTGTCCTCACGTTTCTGAACGAACGGTGAAACGGATCGACTTGATCTTTGAAACGTGGGTACAAGCCATCCAAATCTCGCCCCCTATTGATTTTGGCATGAATCTGAGTCCGCACTTGGTCGATATGTAATAATGAAGTTACGAAGTGAGCTACAGAGGGTCGACGAAATCAAAATGGCCGTCGGAGGGCTGTCGGATCGCGCTATTGACAGTTAAAATATTCATAATTTATATATAATCATATTATATAGTTATATATTTATATTATATAATTATATAAGGTGTTACCGGCCATGCCAATGGTTTTTTTCAACAGGTGCGTGTAATAGGCCCTTTTTCTTGCATGTAAAACGAATGGAAAATCGACCATTTCTAGCGTGGACTTTATTACCTCCCTGGGGAATTTCTAAACTTTCCAAAAGTTCCCATAAATTTCCAAAAGTTCCCATAAATTTCCAAAAGTTCCCATAAATTTCCAAAAATTTCCATAAATTTCTATAAATTTCCAAGCCTTCCAAAATTTCCAAAATTTGTGGAAATGACCCTCGATATAAATTACCCATTCCCCCTCCCTCCCCCCCCCCCCCCCTTGTTGTACAATGTACTATTATATCAGTGAGTCAGTAAATCAGTGAACAATAATCAGAATGAAACCGTGCAACGACCGTGGTTTCACGCCGATGACTGTTATTATTTAATAAATCTGCATGATGGCCTGTTGTAATTGCACGGAACGGATCGTCTGAGCTGGGTTCAAATATAGATAGAGAATAAACCAATGAACCTGGCGAAATATTATTTCACTACTAACCGGAGCAAATGGCAGTTGACAATTGAAATGGATGTGCTTGTCTTTCACTGAATATTTCTTCCCTTGCCCAAATTCCGAATATACTTCTTGTAATGACCAAAGGATAATAATGTTTAACCCAGCTGAAATTAAATGAGCAATCCTTCTCAATTCTCCTACTTGCAAAAAGAAGTGAAATCCCACGAAAAACATCCAAAGATGTAAAAAAAGCCGCCAAGTACTCAGACAAAAATCACAATTGCTTTATAAGCGAAACGGTTCGCCAGTCTCTGTCGTGAAATCAAGAAAAATGCCAAGCACCGAACGTACCCTTGCGATTTCTCAGCAATTTGTTAAAAAAAAATAATATAAAAAGAAAAATGAAAAAACTCAAACTCAAACTCAAGTCTACGTTGTGAAGTCGGAGTTTCGTGTGAGGATATCGAAGCATCATTCCAAGAGCTACGTACTTGGCGGGCACATTGGGTTCCTTAGAGCTATACGGACATCCCGCTTCATTTTACGCGAAAATTAAGTTTTCAATGCAACAGCAATTGAATACACTGAAAAACTAGTTATTCAAACCAATCAGCGTATCAGAAGATAATTCTACGTGTCCTTAACTATGTGTATGACTTTACAGACATGAATACTATAATCAATAAAAATCGTGGTCGTTCCATTGTCATTGAAATATCAGATCAGACTCGGAACTCTGGAATCACATATCTCATTGTGGAGCTAATGAGCGATGTACTACAGTGAGTTTTCCCATAATAGGTGATATACCGTAGAGCTCGAGTATGTAGTAATAATTATGAAAGAATAAACTTCGGCATGAAACCTAAAACTTGCAGCTACGGATATACGTGTATGTTATAAGTAGCATATAGAGTATGACATTTTGTTCTAATGATGAATATGAAATTACTATTTTCCATCCCTGCAACGCGGGCGGAAAGAATTTCTGACCAAAGGGAAGAAAAAGTTATTTTTCGGTCAAAAAAGTAAATTTGAAAGGCAGAAAAAAAAACTAAGTTTGACCGATTCTAGGTTTGATTGATTAAATGGCTGTGTTTGACTGGTGGATGCAATATGGACATTTTATCTAGTCGGGTAAAAAGTAATATATTATTATTCCACACGGAAGGAGCGAATTTTCACCTTGTGCTCGTGCTGAACCTCGCACTCAGCAAAAATCACGCACTTTCCTCCCTAGTAGCATAATGTAGCATTGTTGCTTATTTGCAACTACACAATCGTGGCAGTTGAAAGATTAGCGCTTGCGAGTTTATGGGAGTAAGTAGTGCGGGCGCCCAAGGCGCACGCACTACGCACTCCCGTAAACTAGCAAGCGCTAATCTTTCAACTGCCACGGCATAGTCGTCCGGCAAGATCGAAAGATGATGGATTTTCAATAAGTGTGTATGGAACTAATGTTATCTGCGAATCTGACATTCGTCAGTCGATGCAAAGTTCATGACATGTAAATAACCAGCGACCGGAAACATAGTACTTTAAGACATTCGTCAGCCACCAAGTGCCGATGCAAGCAACTGTTTGCAGTTTGGAAGAACTGTGAGACAAACAGCCAAACACAAAATAAAACTGCAAGGAGTCGTGTTCTATCAATCGATGTATTTTAAATGCCAGATTTGATGAATGAACATTATGAAAAACAGTCGGAAAAATATGGTTCGCAAAATACGATAGAGTCATATTAATTCAACGTGAGATCAACAAACACAAAGAAAGAAAACGAATGTGCCCGCCAAGTACGTAGCTCTTGGAATGATGCTTCGATATCCTCACACGAAACTCCGACTTCACAACGTAGACTTGAGTTTGAGTTTGAGTTTTTTCATTTTTCTTTTTATATTATTTTTTTTTAACAAATTGCTGAGAAATCGCAAGGGTACGTTCGGTGCTTGGCATTTTTCTTGATTTCACGACAGAGACTGGCGAACCGTTTCGCTTATAAAGCAATTGTGATTTTTGTCTGAGTACTTGGCGGCTTTTTTTACATCTTTGGATGTTTTTCGTGGGATAGAAGTTTCTCGTGGTATCTCGCGGTGTAGAATATACGGGCATACTTACCTGCCCACATCGAAGGCTAATTGTATTTACTTAGACTAATTTTCCACAAACCAGTGTAGAGAAAACTGATGATGCTTACACCGCAGCTACCGGGTATTTAATCGGTCACGTATCTTCAACCTACGGATTAAAACCGGCTGCAAGGTTTAGTTATCGCAGGTACTTGATGAATAAAACATAACGAGGCTCGATATCAAGCTTATAAGCATACTTTGGCCACTCGTGTACTGGACCTCTCCTATCTCTGGTTTGTATCACTCGCTGAACTTGTATAACAGCGACGTTGTATAACGAGATGATTTCCACAACGGGCAGCTATTTCCGAGCCAAATTTTAGGAACGTGAATATTAATGATAAACCAGAGGCTATGTAGGCATTAAAAATTAGCTCCCGCTTACAGTTTTCGTACGAATTTTTCTTCCAGTCGAAAAATTACGGAGATGAGGAAGATTCGGGGATTCCGTTTCGGAATAATTCTACCGGGGCCGAAAATCGTTACCTGTCTAGTCATTGTTCTCGGTGCACTTTAAGCCGATTTTCAGAGACGGGTGTAATTGATAGAGTTTATTTAGTGGCGCAGGTGTCGTGGCGTCGAGTCGGGTTGATAGAGAAATAGTCGAGACTCGGTCTCGCTCGAGTTATGGTAGAAAGAGGAATGGCATTGCGCGTGGGGAGAAATGGCCTCGTATACGAAATGGAGAGCTAGTAGTGCAGTTTCTGATGCGGGTACTCACTGCACACACTTTCATCTACGTAGTACATAGATATTCTAGGTGGTATAGGTATCAGGTACGTTTACCGAGAGCTTCGAACTCCGGGATGGTGTGCAGGAGCTGGTAGCTAGTCCATTGAGTATCGCGAACCTCTACGCCACCGTGCTTACCAAGTTTTTGGTAATTCATCTTCCTGTGCCCCGTCACCGTACCGAAGAACCCGGGTGCCAACCACTCTGTGGTAATTGTTGGTCGTCTGCTTATGCGAGAATAAAATATATCTCGCTTATACCAGCTTACTGGTAGCTACGGGCTCTGGTTCTGAGCAGAGAGAGGAGAGAAGAGATGAGAGAGGAAAGAAAAGTAAAGGAAAGGAAAGGAAAGGAAAGGAAAGGAAAGGAAAGGAGAGGAGAGTGTAATGGCCAACTGGACGGGCTTTCGGCGCCAGAAGAAGAAGGTTTGGTGGGTATGGGGCGCCGCAAATGACCCATTAAAAATATACAACTCGTCTAAGAGGCCCTAAGTTGGTCCAGGGTCTCGCGACCCTCTTTGCGATACGAGGCGAGGTCCAGGTAACGGTTTACAGCTTACGTTTACACTTTACGGCTTACGCTTTACGCAGAAACCCCGCCAGGTCAAACACGCATTCCGGCTATCCTTGTCCGGTGTCAGTGGAGATCACCATGTCTAAAAACTCGAGATAGAACGGTATCACATTCTTTTCTATCATCGTCACCGGACCAACGAGTCCTGCAGCAGCTCTCCGTCATTTTGGTTATACCAGAAAAATATCACCGCAAGTTTATGGGACGTTATATACACTCGTAAAAGTGAAATACAATGAAAAGAAAAAAGAATACAGGGAAGAGCACCCAGTGAAAGATCACATTCCCTCCAGGAGCCGGTCCAATCTCTTCCATGACATTATCCCAAATTTCGAGAGTAAAAAATCGGTATTATTTTCGCTTTTCGATCGAAAGATCGCGGAGAAACTTTCTCGACTCATTTGCTAAACGAAAACGGTATTTTGACTGGCACCAGGTCCCGGAGTCACGGAAAGTGACCTTTCGATTGCAAACTAGCTTAAGCTACCATCCAGATTTTACATTTCGCCACTTTCCTGCTCCTGACATTTGTTGCGAGTGAAATCCGGCCAGTTTCGGGTTTCTAGAATATGACCTGAGGTCTCTTAGGTATATGTTCAGCGTATTCCGGATGGGATAATTAGCAGACATTCAACATCAGGATCCGCGTGCCCTGAGGATTGATAATCTTCGTCCCATTGTTGTTGTTGTTGTTCCCATTGTTACTCAGACGATAATATTACATATGGAAACAAGGACAGTTTCGGTACCATATTATAGACACGCTATTATGTTGAAATTTATCACCATGTAGTCGGCTAACTATGCATTGAACCGTGCGTGAGAAACAACCCGATGCGACATTCTGCACTGCACCTCTATATCGCGTATCGACATTTGACGTACAGAATTGACGTTGATACCAACCGCGTTTGTTAGCTAATTACCGAACGCCCGCGTCGAATTTTATTCAAACAAACCGAAAACAGGCACAACAAAGAGAAAATCACACGGTTGATCCCCCTCGATCGAATATTGCAAACATGTATTCCGCACATTTTGACCGAGCACATAGGTACACCGGAATGTTTGAAGATTCTATACCGTTTCAAACCTTTTTCCTCATTCTGTCAAGAAAAATTAAGTGCAATTTTGATTAGGTGATCACGAAAGCTGATTTTGTCAATCTTGGACAACGGAAAGTGATGAACTACCTGCCGCTATGTTAGGAAGGGAAATTTTTCTCCGGTTTCAAATATTTAAGGTGAAATAATTATCCGTATACTCTCAAGCAGGGGTGGCGACACGGTCAAGGATATAGTGTCCACGTAGTAGGTAATGCCTACCATGATCAAGGTGTGAAGTTACCAGGTCGGTTCCAAGTTCGTTTGTTGACATGGCCGCACCTACGTGATTGATCACATGACCTACCCCTTTCCCAAAAAATTTCATGACCCTGCCCACGGAGAGAAGGGTTCAGCGAAAGGACGACGCGGACGGGGAGTCTTTGCAGAGGGCCAGGGATCTACTTAACATAATTAAATTGTTGATCCGGCTGTTTTATCCGTATTTATGGCGCCAGGTTTCTTCGCACCCCCCATCTCCTCTCTCTCTCTCTCTCTCTCTACGAAATGAATAAATTCAAGGGAATTAAAAGTCCCTTGCGGTTTAACCCGAGCCAAGGTCACTCCCTTGGTAAGACCGGAATTAACCACCCATCTAAAATCCGAGGCATTCCAGATCCGCCGAAAATCTGTACGGTTATACGGTTCCATTTTTTATTTCTCAAGAAAAAAAGAAGAAGAAAAAAAAAAAAAAACTGCTGCTTTCATTAATTCATACGTATAGTCTCGATATTATATTTAATTAGACAGTCACTATACCTAGATGTCCTAATTAAATAATATTCAATCACCCCGGTAGGTATGAGGAATTAATTCCATCGATCAGGTAGCTCTGTACGGTACTATACTAGTCATCAAGTGATGAAACGTTTGAATTCTGAATCCTGTGTGGGAAGAGGATGAGGTATAATAAAGCAGCCACAAAGCGCGTGTAGCTAGTGAAGGGTAATTAATATTCATGCAGAAACCGGGGTTTAATATCTGGACGATTTCTTCTCTGTTATCTGCAGTCGTACAAATGGCGAATGGGTGTATGTTAGTCCGCCAATCCGGTCTTATCGGACACTAGAATGATAAAGGGTCTTTGCCTCATCCGCTTTGCCGTATTTTACTCATTCAGATCAATACGGCTCACAGTCTGCCTTTTATTTCATAAAATAATTGTAGCATATACATGTATGGGTTCGTATAATACATGGATGTGTAAAAATGTATAGAAAACGGGATCGATGTATGCGCATAATCGATGACAGCGATGCTTTTACAGCTTTATTAAAGAAATATCAACGGGGCTTGTTTTTCGCTCGCTATACTATTTACAACGTGCATAAAATAGCCGATTCCGTTTTGCTGGCACCCGAGATAGTCTAGCCACACATCTATCACTCTTATCGTCTTTGAAATCATCTATAGAAGTTCGATTTCGTCCAATTTTCCTTGATCTAGGGTCGACGTCCCGCGGGAAAACGAAGCATACCGCAACTCGGGGTGGAGCGAAGATCGACCCTCGAGATCTCGGCGGCTGCAGAAACGGTTGACAGGTACATATACGCGATACAGAGATATGTGATATTTGCACAACTTGGTGTTCGAAAGTCGTGAGGCGGGTGTTTGAACTTCGGGAATAAAGTTCTAGCTGCTGCACTATCATACATCAGATGGTAGACTTCCCGCTAGACTACGTTGAAAATAAATCATGGTCGAGTTATGAGAAAAAATAAAAATGAAGAAGCAGGAACGAACGGAGCGAAAAAAAAAAAATAAAAAAATAAAAATTACTAGAGCAATCGGACCACCTGTCAAGCTCCACTAGTCATCTGTCTTATCTTTAGTTTCCTCGATGGAAAATCGTCGACTTCGTTGACGCGTGGCGAATCCGGATCGAACTTTTTCATCCCTTTCCGAGGTAAGATCAACCTCTTGATTATTAGAGGTCGATGCCTCGGTCTGAGAATCTTTAAGGACTAAAAAAAGGGAGAATCATATAACAAGGGTTGATAATTGCTAATCAAAATCTTACTGTTACGATTTCGAAAACGTTCTCTAGGAGTCAGCTGCGATTTTGGAGTCGAAGCTTCTTTGTTGCTGGCTAAATCTATCGCTGACTGTCGATCGATTTCATTCAGCTTTTGTAAAGATCCACTGTACAGTCTTCCGATCTTGGAAGGCACCCTTTTGCCATTTTCTCGCTACACGAGGTGATAGAGTGGAATGAAATTATTCTTCTGAGGTTCTATGAATATTCAAGAAACTTCTTACTCTCCAGATTTTCTCCTGCAATATTTGTGACATCACCGATCCCTCGGCATGCAGCTCGGTGGTTTGAAACAGCGAGGAACTGCCGGCTAGATCCTCTCCATTTTTTGTAGTCGATAAGTTTGGAAAAATAGTCGATTCCGGAGAAACAGCCTCGGTCTTCCATTTCTGCATTTTGATTTCCCATAGCTTCTTCCTGGCTGTCCAGAAGCTTTGATCATGACCGTAAATAACTTCGCCACTTTGGCCAAGCCACTTGCATCGCTACTCGCGGTAAGTTTGAGAGAAATATTTCACGTTCAGAGTTTCATGGAAATACGATAAAATCTCTTTTCTTTTTTTTCAATTAGATATCTACCTACGTAAAAAACACAATTTTGGTTTTCGATTCCCCTCGATATCCGGGCTCTGTTCTTAGCCATCTTGGCAACTAACTGGTGTATAAGATCATCCATGTAGCCGTTGAATATTTGGGCACACTCCTCGGTCATGATATCAGGCACGGTGTTTTTCAGGTGCTGATTAACGGCTTGCGAAAAATTCTGCGTTTTGGATTTTTCAACCTTTGATTATCGCGAATTTTGAAGGGGTGAAAAAGGCCACGGTGCAACGTACGTACGTTAAAGTCCTCGTAATCGAGATACATGTCCTGATGTATCTTCGCGACGTATTCCAACAAGCGATCAAATTCCTTCGGTTTTTTGTAAAAGTCGATTATCAAGTATCCCAAGGCGGTGAGTATCAGTCTGAAGGTTTCGTCAATGTGACGAGAATCTTTGTAAGGAACAGATTTCTCTTCGGTAAAGTATTTCACGTATTGAGGAAATTGAGCGAAAAATCTGAAACTTATTCTCGTTAGTACGCGATTTTTTTTTTTATCGCTGTCTTAATCACTCCGAAAAATGAAAAGAAATGAAAAAAAAAAAAAAAAAAAAATTATGAAATAATGAAAATCAGTTGAAATCATCCCCTCAATTTTTTTCCCCGTCACCCCCAGCCCCTGCATCTGATCCTCTTGTGTGAACGAGTAATTAAGAAGTCCCTTTAATCGAGCTCCAAAGAGGGAACCCTACCTCAGGGAATAATTTGTGACCAACTGCGCAGCTAAGCGCTTAACGCAAAAGTTGGATCACAAAACCCCGCGAGTCCCTTGACACCGATTATTAGCTAATCAAGAGAATATACATATGAGGGGATGTTCGGGAGCCGGTCCCTCGTTTAAAATGTGAGAACTTTAGTACGTCAGTAGGTACCGCGTAGAAATTCCACGACTATATCCCCAGGAGTTATTCTCAACTTCCAACCACAATTTCTTAAGCATATAATAATCTCTATTGCTCAAATTAAGCGGGCTAGCTCTTCTGCCTCGATCACAAAACATCCCAAATTTTCCTCCCATTTAAAAAAGAATTTTATTATCAATCAACGCGCCTATAACTGAAAAAGGTTACATTGCACGAATATTAACACAAGGAAGTCAGCCGTAGGTGAAAAAGAGAATCTACCATTCTTTTATTCTCCCCAAGAAGAAAACCATAGAAAATTAATCATAGGGTGGTTAATCAACATTTTTTTGAATTGCCAAATCGACGACGTCTTTGATTGATTTTCTAGGCTTCCATCGGCCGCGTGCAACTTTCACAAGTTTAATTCCAGGTCGAACGACGTCTTTCCCTCGCCGAAGATGATACTTCCGAAAATCGAGAACTGGCGGTGTCAGTGCTCGACATCATACGCCCAGATGATTGCCGATGGGCAGACCTTCCCGCGACAGCTGAACAAGTTACCATAATCTCAGTAAATACCAGTTTCAGGTAAAAGATGAATAAACCATTTCTTTCATCACTCGCCTTCAGCACGATGACGTTCTCTCGCTGTCCGTTTAACGTTCCCAGCGGAATGTTCTTCCGCGTTGTTCATCAGGTGAGATTCCTCGATATCACTAGCCTCGACGACGTCTGGAAACTCGGAATTTTGCTGGTCGAAATGTAGCACCGAAGCCTGACCTCTACTCTGGAAATTGGCAATCAAACCAATGATTTGTGTGCTTGCATTGAAACGTAAGTCCGATTTTTACATTCGAGTATTCCGTCATTTGGGAAGATAGAGACGAGCGGCGATTTTCATCGTCAGGATACCGGGTCCGCACTTCAAGTCTCGATTTCCTAATCTCTTCAATTTTCTTAACGTCATCGTCGTCCGAGGATGAGCTCTCGCCGGTATTTTGAACGTTTAATCCGGTCGGTACCAGCTGCGCATCCTGTTTCCAAGACTCCTTCCTAAATTTCCACTTCTGCTGTCTGAGAACCCAATATTCCTTCGGCTGACCGTGAATTAGTTTGTTTGAATGCCAGGACCAGGTGCAGGGCTAAGAAACGTACCTTAATACATGCACATATTCCCTAAATAAAGGTAAAATTGAAATAGCCTTTCTACCACGTAGGTAGGTAATTTTCTCGACTTCAAAAGCAACGGGACACGACGCTGGGCTCGTAACACTTTAGCTGATGTTGGTGCACCACGTCGATGGAGATAGAATCAAGGTGCACCTTGAATCCACGTGGGTTTCATGAGGCATACACAATCTTTTCCCATATCGCTCGTGCACCTGTCTTGCACTTACCAGAAGTGCTTTGAACGAAGAATCTACGACTGCAGGATCGTCCTCGTCGTCACCGTCGTCGTCGCCGTATTTTTGAGCAAACCGCTGATGCTCCTCTGCTATTGATTTAAGCATCAGCTCTTGGAAGTTTCGAAAGAAAGCCACGAATACTATCTCACATGCGTCGCTCATTAGGTCACCCATCGCTTCTTTTAAGTGATCGATTAGAGAGTTGCAAAAGTTCTGGATGAAGGATAGTGAAGAATCTATACTTCAATGGCTTGTGGAATTGAAGTATCTACGTACATTTGTGTCTTCTAATTCGAGATTCATGTCCTTGTGCATCATTCCGATATATCGTACCATCTGATCAAACTCTTTAGGTTTATCGTGATAATCGAGTATCAGGTAACCCAATATTTCTATGATTACTGTGAACTTGACGACCATGAGAACGTCTGGGTTGACATCGTCTTTTCCGTAATCACTTAAGAAGTATTTAATGTACTGTGGATGCTTAGCGAAAAGTCTAAAATTGATAATATATACCGTCGATAAGAAACGAGAGTTTGATTATGGGATATTTTTCGTTAGGTTTACTTGACGTAAAACCCGGTCGCATGAATCTTTGGCTCGAGTTCAATTCTCGTCCAAACAGCTTTCATTAAGGAGTATTCTTCCGCGGTGATTTTAACCGTTTGTTTCAACTCGGAGTTAATCTTTCCCAGCTTTGTACCCATACCGGAGATAAAATTAGACGTGGGAGGTTACGCCGCTAGACGTCGAGAAGAGGAAAAGGAAGACGATGACGTGGAAGAAAAAGAAGAATAAGAAGATGAAGATAAAGCAGAAGGAAAAAGGAAGACGGGAAATCTACGAAGTTACCCACAATACAATGTGACGGACTAATCGACTCGGAAAAAGAAGAATTCACGATCGTCAGGTGCTTGTACAAACATACCCACGCGGGAATGACGGTTTGAAAATCCACAGAATTCAGAAATAATTCATAAACAACGAGACAGCAGTGTTTGGCATTTCCTCTTCTCTCCTAGACATATACTATCTTCATACTTGATCTTTCGGATCCCAAACCGCCCCGAGGAAGATGATGTGTTTTCCGTTAATTAGAGGAGACCACGTAGCTGTCCTCGCTTCGGGACTTCAGTTTGGGTAATGGGTTGAAAACAGGAGTATTATTGCGTCTCGACGAATCTTGTACCTTCAGGTAAACTCGAGACACGAATTTTCGCGCGTAGAATCCGGAGTAGTCCCTGGATCAATGAACGTATGGAAATTTCTACGAGACTGAAGAAGGTTCTTCGGTAATCTCGGACATTCTTCATTCCTCGTCCTTTTAATTAGCGTGCGAGAAAATGTGAAAACAAACATGATCCGAATACTAGCGGAATGGAAAATCAGCGATTGCTTGTTCGCGATTGTGTTACTTTCGTAAAAAGCAGGTATTCTATTATATATCTGGCGATACACACCAGCGGCGGATTTATTTCTGCCTGTTTACCCATTCGGTGGAATGAACAGAGGTCTGGTAAATTTTTGTTGCGATTCAAAAAATAAAGAGGAAAAAAATCTCAAAACACAAGGGCGAACATGGGAGCTCGCCGCTCGCAGCTCGCAGCTCGCAGCTCGCGCTAGCCTTAGGCAACGATACGATAGGACGAAAAGCTCACGTCCCTCTATACTTCAGAAGTTCTTACAAATTTCCCCATTCAACGCATATTCGGACGGGTATCCCCGCATGTAAATCTACCGGTTGACCGCACACCTCGAATATGTTGACCTCGCTGTTCGATAGGGGCTCGTTTGCGATACGCAGTTTCATCAGTCATTTCCAGATCTTAGCAAACCTCGAAAAAATTTTCAACCCTTTAGATTTTCTTTCTATTGTACAAAACGTCAAACAAATAACAACATCTGTAACATAACGACGATACAATCGTGATATCAGTGAGGAGGAATTTAGGAGAGATATTTTCTCGCTTCACTTGACACCGTTTAGCCGCAATTGAAGAGCGTGCGAGTACAATGCTAGTAGCGAGGTAGTATTAAGCAGCGGAATTGTTCCAACGATAGATGTATACACATACGTACACGTATGAAGTCCATATGTGGTTTTTTTCTAATGAGTTGAAGAGTTCGCGGGTTTGTCACGTCATCGATAATTGCGATAATTGCGATAATTGGGTGCAAGTTTGTTCGTCCATTAATTGTTTGTTTGTTTGTTTGTTTGTTTGATTATGTTATTGCTGATCATATATAAGAGCTCGTTCGTAGCAATGGATGTAGATTGGTACTCATTGCTCCGAAGGGCTTAGAAACTACATAATTGTCCCTCTTGATTGGTATTTATTCAATTTAACATTTAAAAGCAAGATCTCGCTCTAGCAATAAATAGCAACGACCGTTCCCTCTCTCTCTCTCTCTCTCTCTCTCTCTCTCGAAATAGTCTCCGAAACTTTTCAATGATTGAAGAATCATATATCTTGAAAGAATTATTCGCCAACCTCCAGAAATGAATTTCATTAGAGATTCTCTCATTCGGTGATTCCGCGATCTGTTCGCCAACGATCATCGGTAATTATCGATCATACGAATGGTACTCGACGTTTGGAAGAATTTTGCCAAATTTGAGATGACGGAGACATACCCACTACGTGCCGATCAAAGTCTTCTGCACGATTCTCAGGGTCTCTATTCTCGCATATCCGTGCCGGAAATATGTTCCTCGTAGGTAAAGGTGTGTATATACTAATGAATCTATGCATGTGTGTATATTCTCGTGCTGCGGAGCGGAACCTGGAACGCAGTGTCTCCGACCTGAAGTCTCGGCTGGCTCTCGATCTAGACTCTAGACTCTAGAGTATGTGTAGCGGCAGTACCAGCAGCCTCCGACGAGATCTGTGCGAAGCAAAGCGGAGAGAGAAATAGAGAGAGAGAGAAAACGTTACGGCGTAGACAGCCGGTGTATTTTTAAGCTATCTGATATTTATTTGTTCGCGGAAGAAGAAGAAGCCTCCACGCTGGCTGTCCACCATCGTATTCTCCGTCTTCGTAGTCGTTCAAGAATGAAAAGAGTTTGTTAATGACCTGGATGGGAATTGAAAGAGTTCTGCATCTCTATTCTCATTTAAAACTCCGCAGTTCAATTACCGGGCAATCGAACTACCGGCTTCCCATTTATACCATTGAAAAATCTACTATCTTCCTATTCCCGTACAGAGAAACGGAACTCTCTATATACCGATCGGTGGATTTTAATCACTTTATACTACAACTACGCTCTCGAATTATCTGGGTTCATTAGGGCGATTGAGAAAGACGATTCTGAGATTTTCATTCGTCGACTGTTCCCGAAAATTGAATTTTTCGATTCAGGAATCTATACTACCGGAACGCAACGGACTAACGGGTGAATGTAAAAAAAAAAAAAAAGATAAAAAAAAAACCAAATCCTTGTCGCACACATTTCCGATGGAAAATTTATTATCTGGTCTACAATCCTGCAGGACAGGGGAGTCCCGTTGCGTTTTGTTTAATGGCGCGTGCGTACGCGAACCTGAGCACGTGTCAGGATGATTTATGATTCGTAACGTGAGACAAGAGTAAATTTCTTGTGCATGCGCACGTACCCACGCACGGTCTGAATTAGTGCCAAATACTTTTTTCTCCTCAGATATATATATATATATATATTTCGGATTAAACTACATTCCGTAATAATAGACGTGTATACCTATACCTATACCTATATGTATAAGTAAAGAGGATTGAAGAAACGTAGTTACCCGCAGGCTCGTTTTATTATGCGGATATCAACTCCAGCAAGAAAATGTGGACCGAAGTAGTCGCAGTTCGCAAAAAAACAAAAAAACAAACAAAAAAAAAAGAAAAAGAAAAAAATTACTAAATTCATTGAGGCGTTAATTTTAAATTGGAGCCTACGCCTCTTTCTCTCTTTCTATTTCTCTTTCGCTAGGTAGCTCGACGAAATGTGTGTATCTGAATGATGAAACAACATTCGTTAGTTTTAGGCGATGCTGAAGGTATACAGTTGTGTAGTACGGGTATATTATACATAACGTCGGTTTTGCTTAATTGCAAAAATAATTCTATCCGTCGAGTAAAATTCTACTCTCATGCTATTAAATTGTAATGAAAGAGCGGAGGTTGTAGATCTGTACAAGGCGTGGTGAAACTGGTGGCGGATATATACTTGATACGTACAGAGGAATGAGAAAATATGCATATTGTATATATACACCTGTAATATAATTTTCTCTTCATTTTTCATCATCCGGTTTAATGTGAAATCTTGAAAACTATCGAGGCTGGGTGTATACAGCCGGGTTCGCTTGTAGTTCAAGAACACTGTTAGGAACTTTTTGAAATGCTCTTGCCGATTAATAATTAAGTCTGTGAAAACAGCTTGAGGTATATGTATATAGAGGTAAAAAGATTGTTCCGTATAACTTGAAATTTTCTAAGGAATAATTTGCTGGCTGTAATATACTGTATACCTATATGTAATGTATGTATATACATACGATGCAAGAAACTGGGCTCGCTGATTTCTTGTAAAACTTGACTCATATTAACTACAGAAATTAAACGATGAAATTTCACCGCATCTTCGCTTCGGTGAATTCAATTTTACAATCTTTATCCTACTTTACTTCCATCTAATCTTATCTTATCCACAAAATGAGAAACTATATGCATAAATCCGTATATAAAATAAAATTGTAAATAAAATCAATCGTTAACCGTTGAAAATACAAAGGTTATTTATATACAGTAAGTATATCTCGAGGCTATTAAATATATATATATATGCTAATCGATGAGTGAAAGCAATTAAACCGTACCCGAATGTGTACATACTTATACTAGTATATCATACACGACGTAATTATTTACCGCCTGTAGAAGGTCGTATTAAACATTTCGCCAAACATCAAGTCTTGCAATAAATGTATAATATATCAATAAGCGGTTTAGTATAATTAGCAAATGACTTCGCACGAAACGGAGTACGTAGAATTGACGCTGATTAGATAACGGAATGAATCAAACAGATCTATATAATTGTCCGCGTCGTATATGAGTCAAGGCTGATTACTATAGAACCAGAAGAACAATCATTGTCGTTAGAAATTTTTTAAGGACGTTAAGCGTTCCAGTGATACCGAAAATCAAATTATCGAATCAGTGCAGCATTAGATAGCGGAATGGACAAATGAAATTTGAAATTCTGATCACATAAGGGAAGCGAAGATGAGTATAGGTTTGCCTTTCTGTGTGGTATAATCTACATGATATATAATGTAAGTCTTGACTCTCGGGGTCGGTGTGTAGATATAGATGTCTATATCATTATCGATTATTTGCTCCGTCCGGAATGATATTCCCGACGAAATATAGTGCTTCGAGAGCACGCGGTGGCACAAGCTATACTGGTATAAATATATATATGCAGTAGATATAAGGTAGATGGATATTGAAAATTGCGGCAAGGAAAATTCTAGCCTGAGTCCAATAATCAAGAGTCGAAGAAAACGAAAAAAAAAAAAAAAAAAAAAAATGTAAAAAGATGTAAAGAAACCAAAAATAAAAAATAAAAAATAAAATAAAATATCAAAACCGAGACGCGATCAAGACGTATTATAATACGGCCCTTCGTTTCTGTATAGGTAATATTGCAGGGTATCGTGTAGATTAAAATTTAACGATAAATCATTATACTAGCTGGAGAGAAGATGACATCGTATAGTGAAATTATTATTCATTAACTTTCGATCAGCACGTCTATATATCTCTCTGTTACATGAATATAAGAAGAAGAAGAAGAAGAATGAAAAAAGAGAAAGAGAAAAAAAAAAAAACGTACCTATACGGATACGACCTTTTTTTTTCTTTAAGAGACTAATTTTCTCTCTCTCTCTCTCGGCCTCTAGCTCGTTATAGACATCGGCTTATACTACTATGCAGCCTGGGACAACGTACGAGGGAAACTTTTAACCTGTTTTCTTGATTTTAGGTGTGATAATAATAAGAAGAACAACGGCTAACACTGCATGACGTTGTTCGCCTCGTTATACGGCCCTCATCTATAGACGTGTGTTCAGTTACGCAACTGTATGATACGTACTGGGTATAGAATTATTCTGCATTTGAGATTTGAATAACGAAAAACGAATTTTTTTTTTTTTTTTTTTTTAATATTCCTTCGCTCATATCTCTTCGGTTGATTTCCTTATCATCGAATAGAGTTTTTCTATGGCTTTAGAGAAGATAAGGTGAAAAAAAACAGGACAGCTGGTGTTGTTGACCATGAGATTTTTTTGTCCGAAATTAGAGATTTCTCGGTACTTATATTTCAAACCGTCACAAAGTTCACAAATGTGCTCAAACAAGACTTTGCCCTGCCCTGCGTGTTCCAGATACTGTAATAATACGTCGAGAATAGATATACCTACTGGAAGCATGATGTGGGCGTCTATTTCTTATCAAGAACGTGAGTCGAAAGCGTTCAGAGATACCGTAACGCTTATCGGCTGGACGTGTTACTCAAATAAATAGATCCACTTACAAGAAGAAAAAGAACAAGAAGAAGATGAATAAGAAAAAGGATAATAACTATCGTAGAAATTGAAAGCGGATCATTTTTTCGAGAATCAGTTTAGAACGGGTATTCTAAACGAATAAGAACTCCTATTTTTATTACGTTCATCTACAGCGAAGCATATCTGATTCCTGATGTTTTTTTATTTCCATCTCTCTCTCTCGCTAATTAAAACGATAAATAATGAAAGAGTAAACATATGTACTATGTACAGCTAAAGATCGTCGACCGCGGATTGCGAGGTGCGAAAGTGTTTACCAACTCGCACCGTCTAGTGTGTTCAGCTGACGATGAATGGCTATTACTAAATGTCAGATATTTTCAGTAACAATGTATGTACATGTAACTATAATTTTAGTCGAATTTTTAAATATCGTTTATTTATAAATTCGAGGTTTCTTTCTATGCTGGGAATCGCGATAAAGACGGGTGTATACAGAGAATGAAATATCGGTAGAAATTTTGATTCGCTCCACAGGTGCGTGCGGACTCTGTACACCGAAGTATTTCTGTTGACTTTATCGACCTGAGTTTCCGAGATAAGATAAGTATACAGTAATAAAACGGGCGGCATATGGTTAAATCGTAAAAAAGAAAAAAAGAAAAAAAGAAAAAAAGAAAAAACAAGTAAAGAAAAATAAAAGAGAGTCCATTTTAATGGGTATTCACTCACTCTTTTCATTGCCGCTGTTATAATCCAAAAAAAATCGAGGACACTGTTAGGACATGATATATAAACGTTGAAGTTGGTGTATTAGCGAATATTTAAAGCGAATTAAACACTGAACACTTTTTTTTGTTGAATTTAATTATTTAATACGTAGGAATATTGCGAGCTCTGATTTCTCGCTACACTATAATCACTTTCAACTACTAGCGCGGCGATTGTACGATACACGCACCCGAGTATCACGTCCTTCTCTGATCGAGGCACAGCTGATACTAGTCGAATATTCAGCCTGTTGAATTCCAAATCTCCCGCACGCGAGTTGTTCCTACTTTCGCCACCGAGCGCTGGGGTCGCGCGCGAAACTATTAGGAGCTTTGAAAATCGAGACGGAACGAAGAAGCGTTGTGGGAAGGCAGTGCATTCGAATTTTCAATGCTTTCACCGTTTGTTATTGATCACGAACGCGGTTATCGACCAAATGTGTATAAAGGGATTACCAATTATCTACAAAACAGCTACTATTATGTATATTTGTATAATTAATTACGAAACGAGTAGCGCGCTACTAAAATTGATTACCCAACGTATTTCGACTCTATGTATATACTAGACGGCTATATCTAATCCTGTAAAAACCTGAGCTGATAATCATTTATTAACTACGGACTACAGAGCGATCGCCGCACGCAGAGCATACATAATATTAATTGATAACCTCGGCGTTGGCGTATGCCGCGGTTAGTTGTCTATTTATAAAAAACTAAGCGCGAGGAGGAGCACCGTGGTACTTAACCTTTACTGAATTGAGTACTGTAATTATAAGTAGCGAGTACTCTACAGGTCTAGCGTCTAGCTTTAACGAAACTGTAGCGTAACAAAGCGTCTGTCTACTCTGCCAAGTAGTTAGCTTGGAACAGAATTATTGTATAAAATATATAATAATAATAAATAAAATTTATTTGCAGTATCGGATAGAGGTAGAATAAAATTCGGGTACCTATACCCGGACCGTAATCGTTGTCGATAAAATTTTCTTTAATTAGGGTTAAGGGTAGAAATCCGATCCACGGTTCTCTACCCCGATTCAATTTATAGTAGCTATAATGTATAATATTTGGGGTCGTCTTTTGTACCGGACACGAGACTCCTGTTTCAACGATCGTTATGGAATAAACTGAGATTTCTATATAATTGAAATGAAACGTAGTTTGGATGAACGTTTCTTGAAATTATAATGAAATTAATAGTCCGTTGCACAATAGCGTATGAGAGCAATGGGTGTAAATCAGTCTAGAATTTCTAATTTGTATACGGTGGTAGCTACCGATCGACGGACTTTCTGAAAGCGTGAATATTTCCTTGTTAATGATAATTATAATTGAATCTCGGTTGATGTAATATTATATGATAATAAGCCGTATAGTTTAACGTTACAACAGTGAAATCGTTTCATTAACACCCGTGTTTGTTACAGAATGTATATTATACCCTCGATAAATCTCTATACGTATAAAATAGATGCCTAGAGATACCTATATCGAATACAAACATTAGCTGCAGTTTGTCAGTCGTTATTCAAACATACAATTAAATATCTGATGTATATGTGAAGTAGGTATATTATAGTGGGCATATGCATGCGGTTTTGATTCAAATCTATTATTATACCAGTGTTACGTATCCCTGCATGACGAATCGGGGCCGGTGCTAAGGTACTAACAATAATTTATCATACTCTTTCGTCAAGAATCATTTGCGTGTTATATGTATTGATATTCTATAAAGGTTCGAAAATAATTTCTGATCCAAGCCGAATCCTGTATTATACCATATATGAGCCGAAAATAATCCGTTAATGCACGCGAGTCTAATCAGAAACCTAATAAACTCATGCTAAAACCACGTCAAGATTAATTGAGACGAAAATTTCAGAACTTGGAATTTATTTTTTCTGTCAATAGATATTCTATTGACTCAGTTTTTTCACAGCTGATTGATACGATTTTAAGACATGATTCAAAAATTATTTTAGATTTTTGGGACCTCGCCTCATACATAAATTGATGCGCCGAAGAAAAAGTGGTTTTCGGAGGGAACAGCTCGCATCGTTCATCGAAACTTTTTCAAATTCGGAAAGAATATTGGTGTAATTTCTGGGAAAACTAATGGTATTCGATGAATTTGATTCTTAGACACAAAATTCTTTGATTTTAACTCATTTTTTCGCAAACGTGGAGGAAAAATAGTTTCCTAAAAAAAGATTCGATTAACGATGCGAGCTGTGCTCTTCGAGAACCACTTCTTCGGTCCATAAAATCTCGAATAATTTCTAATTATCTCTCAAAATACGGGTAATCAGCTCTGAAAGAACTAGATCAATAGATTATTTCTTCAAAAATTGTATCACTAATTTTAAAATTGAAAAAATAAAAATTGATTCCCGAGGTGTATTCACCCCTTTGAATTGATCAGGGTGAACACTTTCTCATCGCGTTGTTACAGGGGTCTCGAGTATTCTCCTTGAATATATCAACGTGCAGTTTATATCCTCTACTCAATTAGTGGCGAGTATAATGAGAGTGCGGTGTTAAATGAGCTTATTTATGTATATCTACACAGGTATGTACGTTCAGAGAATGCGGCGGTTCGTACTTATGTCTGTATTCTAGTAAGCGGTTTAAACTAATCCTGTGGCTTATGGTGATACGAAATGGCTACTCTGTACCCACTACCACGTACGTGCGTGTATACTTACGTATATGTATATATATACGAGTGCAACATCGATGCATTATTAAAGATATATAGGTATAAGGGTGCACCTAATCGTTGGATATACATATACAAATACAGTTTCACCTCTCTACCATCCCTCACGTGTAAATAAATCATCGGGTTAATTTTTAACCATGAAATATATATATATAAAAATAAATAAATAAATTAATGAAAATATTCCTCGACGAGGCGAACGAATAAGTCTCGTCTCTCTAGGAAAGAAGCAAGCGTCACGTGGTTGTAAATTATTCAATAAAGTAGAGAAAAAGGCGTTTTAAATCTTATCTTTGGTATTAGAAGCGAGGCGAGCCGCGTATATGGGTGTAAGTCGAGTCGTCACCGATGGTCGAGAATTTATTTACTTATAAATTACCTGAATTTCTATAATCGTAGGGTTTACTTTACTCCGTCGAGCCTGACCGCTTCACACACGGTTAATTTAACTCTAGTTTGTTATACAGGTATAACGTAGGTATACACGTATATTGGACATTCGCCTCTCGGTTTACAGCCGGAGGAGTTCACACGCGTTAATTGATGTCACGACCTCACGATCCTGGATGCTGCGATCCGTGGAACCGTACTTGGAACAAATCAGTGTTTCACAACACGATACGTACCATAGTTCGAATTATAGAAACTTATTAAATCTCTGTAAGCGTGGATCGAACGTTAATTAAACTATTTTTCATTTTAATAGAACCTTGGGGATGACTTGATTTACATGAATCGAAAAATCATCGCCGTTAATCGAACGCTTCAATTGAACAGAAAAAATTATTCACAAATAGAGAAAAATAATAATTACATTTCTTTTTCTTTTCTCCCTCTTCGTTAATAATTATCATAAATCGCAATTTTTTGTCGAGAAATACGATTCTTTCAATTATTCCCTCCTCGTTTTATGTTTTGAGATTAAATTCGATCGTCGAAGTCTGATTATTTTTGATGATGAAAATGTGCAGGGCAAACTCCGTACTAATAACGGAAATTTATTCAATTAGAGAACGCTGCTTATTCCGTGGAGTGGGGTAAATGTATAAAATACATATCGACAGCTCGACAAGGTAATTAACCCAAATTGGTTATTACTAAATTACAGATACTAACCACTGCTAATAATAAATAAAAATCGTCAATAAAGTATGAAAATTTTCGCTTAATTACCACCCGCGATATTCCGAACGAGTTAATTCTTTCACAATGTCTCTCTGTGGCCAGTTCTTTTTTATCCTCCTTTTTTCGTTTTTTTTTTTTTATCAATTTTTATTATTATTCATTCTTCGTATTGAATAACTCTTAATTAATATCTGTGTCTGTGATTAAATCTATTGAATATTCATACAATAAGCTGGTGAATTAATTATTCATTTAATTTTTTTCTCCTTCTTCCTGTTCGATTTTTTTTCATTCCTTTTTTTTTTTTTCACATCTGAATCGTTAACGTCACGATTTACTTTATACTTACGATCAGACAGCTCCTTTTTCTCCTCTCCGTATTTATCTCTCAGCTATAATCGAGGTCTGAAACAAAAAATGGTTGAAATTATTATTAATAATTAAAATACGTATAGAATTATCGAAAAAACTGTTCAAAATAGCTAATACCAATCCTTGTCGTAACTGTATTGACCTTTCTCGAAATCACGAGAACTGAAGAAGCTTTCGATAATTAGAAATACACACAACCAATGATTAAATAATTTCTCACGCATCGTCACGCTCGATTAATATTTACCTAATAGACGCACGAGGATTCTGTTACATTAGAAAAGATCTTCGGCCGTCCGATAGCCCGCGCAGATGCAACATTTTGACAAGATTTTTTTTCATCATTTATTATCATCAATTATACCGCCACTAGCTCATTAAATAGTGATTACGTCATCGGTGGGCGTTCGCCGAGGCATGACTCGTGTCAGAGATAAACGACGAGCATCTAAGAGGATATTTATAGACACGTTAGATGGTCGGACGGCGTTAAGATCGGAAAGAAAATCTCGACAACGCGATGTTCATTAAAATCGCCCGAATTTCAACTTCGCGTGAAATTTTCGACGAAATCAAAAAAAAACCTCCGATTTTTGAAACTAATTTTAAGCTCCTGAAAATTCGAATATTTTCCAAAACCCACGTAGCATCGACGGAGATTCGAAGAAAAGTTCGTAAAACCTGTTGCCTACCGTATCTACGTACTTTTTTCTCCGATACGCACGCATACGCGTTGCTTTCAATGCAAGGGGACATACACGCTGCTCCGCAAATGCCCCTACATATGTGGCAGACGCGTTACGGTGGTTTGCGTTCGTCGGACTGTCCGGTTGTCTGACCGCACCAGATTACATACCGTGCAGAGGAAATAGCGTGGCTTGATTACACCCTGCGAGTCATTGTTCTATTCTTTTCGAATTTTTCCATACGGATTACCGACGGTTTTATTTCTTGTATGAAAATTTTCTAACGCAGCCAAAGGTCTCGCACTTGAAGCAATGTGAGAGGGAAACGACGTTTTGAGAATCGCATCGATCAACATCCCTTTCATTCATCGTATTTTAATTAAGACATAGAAATCCGGAAAAATCCCATAAAATTCAGGATACATTTATTCATACGTATTTATACGGTAGATTTTTATAAATGGAAGTATATATGCCAGAAACAGAGTAAAAGGTCTATTGCAACAGAGGCGCCCGGTTTTTCAACCGCGGCGACTCCACTCTTCTCGACAAGATTTATTGCGCCTCTCTGCTTTTCGCGTATATTTCGCTACCAACTCTTCCTTTTTTCTTCTCTCCTCGCATTATTGTACTTTGTTATTTAAATATTTTCTGTTCACCTGCTGCGCCCGACTTTGAATTTAAAAGAAACTAAAATTCGACCTCGGATGAAATTCTTAGCTCTTTCGTAGATTATAAATAATTCACTAACAAAGCATTATACAGGCATCATAAAAGTATCTTTCTCGTGACTTATCGTAAATTAAATATCCTCCATGATTCACGAAATATACGTATGTACTACGTATATATCTAGATCAACATCGCCGGTTCGTGCAGCCTTGCAAAAGCTTTTCTCCGCAATTCGCTATCAGGTATTTTTCTCCACTCAATTCTTCGTTCCTTGAGAATTGAGATCAGTGAGCAGTTTCCGGTACAAAGTATAACGTCAACCGTTCATTTTAGCTTAAATTTCCGGTACGAAATTCCCTCGGGATCTACACCAGCAGCTCTTGCAGAGCGAAGTGCTGCAGCACCAGGAGCAAAGTAAACCGTTTGAAGCGTCCCATCTTTACCTTCGCTTTGAATATACCCTATACCATAAGATTGGCTTGGGTTGTATTTTTTGAACGAAAACTTCCGGGCTAGAAAAGCTAAAAAAAATTGTTATCTCAAAAGCGAATAATAGCCTCCGTTTTTCTAACCGCGTATCCTAAAGCAAAAGTGACAATAATTAGCTCTGTGCACCGAGCGCTAATTGCAGCTCGGGCTTATCTCCGCTTCAATGTACCCCGCTTGACGGAAAATAGCTCGTTTCTACCTCCCACACGTTGCGACAACGGGATGAATAGAACAGAGCTAAATGAAAGACGCGGAAACTTAACGATGCAGTACTGCAGTCGGTTGTGCAGACTCTAGACACCGAATTATACACCTTATCTTCACCTACCTGGTATGAAACGCGGCTTATGGTTCTACACACCTGTTATTATTGCCTGCTGTTCTATTCGCGCAGTGAGATGCCGGAAGTTTGTCGGATGAACGGTATTATTTGAGTCTGGTATTTTCGGTTGAAGAAAATGATTGTGAAAATTGTAGAACCCTCTTTGTCCAAGTAGATAATAAAATATATAGAATAGAAACGTTGCGGGTTAGTTGCAGGCGATGAATGAGTAGCGTCGTCGTAACGCCTGAGCGTCTAGTTGAAAGGAGGGCAACTTTTTGATGCAACAAAAGTTACAAAGCACCAACTCTGCTCCCTCTCTTCGTTGACTTATTTTCTACGCGTTCCTTGACGTTGTTTTATACATATTATAAAAAAGCACTTCGTACGATTGCCGCTATCCTCTAGTTCCCACTGCAACACGTACCTATCTACGTACTACATACCATACCTACCTCTCTTATACCTACCGCCGAAGCACTACGAACAATAGTTCACGATGTAGAGGCTAGGCTACTAGCTAAAGCTCTAAAGAAGTAAAAGCTCGGTCATAACCAGAGGTTGACGAGTGGAGCTGTAAAAACTCACAACTCTTTTCGTCTTTATATCACACACATATCTAGCCTCCATATACTTTGCCAGTTATCTCTGTGAACATGTATGTATGTCTAGCTAAATCCTTGGTTCAGACATTCGAATAAGTCCTAGATAATCGATTCCTGTTTCATGTTTTTTTTTTTTTTTTTTTGGATTTTATTATTCCAAAGGAGATGAAATTTCTGGGTCAGTTTCGGCAGCGTTTAAATTCGAGAAAATAGTATCAGGGTTGGGTGGATCAAGACGGAAACTATATCGTAGTCGGAGCTCGGAATACGGTGCGGAAGTGAAACGGTACAAGAAGCTCTTACCGCGGATAATACCGTAGCTTCTATGGAGTCTTACATAGGTAGATATATGCTCTCCCTTGCTCTTTCCAGTTCAAGTTCTATTTAGTTCTCGTTCTCGCGAATAGAGGAAGCTATCTGGATGCGAATACACACACGTGTACCACATGCATACGAGATACGTACCCAGAGCCAAGGTACATCCTACTGAATTTTATTATCGAAACTAACCGTTAAAATTTACCTTATACCTACTGGCGGAGAAGTAGGTACATACGTATAAGGTACAGCCAGAATTCTTGGCTCTTATACTTCGGAAGAGCACGGATAAAATCCTAGAGCTTGAACAGTATCCAATATTAGGAAGTTGATCGGTTACCCAGTGCCTCGAGAATCTCAAAATCTCTAAGATTTACGTTCGTCTTTTGATCACAGAAATAATCTCATTTGAAGTGAACAAGTATCGCTACTTAACGTTAATGTTCAGCGACTAGGTGACTTGATATAAGCTTCCGAATGTCTGTCGGGAGGTAATCTGTCACCGGTCTTCGTTGACTTTGTAAAAAATAAAGGAAATGAAGAATTCGAGGACGAATGTAACGGATTCTCATTTCTCGATTCTGAAAATCTACGGGATATCAGGAAATAAAATTTCAGATAAAAGATTTTTTCAAAGGGGTAGTTCTTCGTCGAGAAAATCGTAGCCCAAGTTCTTTGCTTTATTCTTCAAAGCTCGTCAGCTGCCGATCTACATACATACATACATATACGTATATGTATATGTATATCTATTTCCTCCGCCTATATTGGCCACATAGTCATCTTTTATGCATGTACGGACCGAATCATTTTTCATCGCGTTGATATTGGCGTTGAACTTTGTCGAGGTGGTAAAATATGGCTTGGCAATTTTCTCTGATATGGTCAGGGAGGGGACCGAGGCTGAAACGGCACTCCTTTACATATGCATAAGTATATGCCTACACCTATAGTATATAATTCTTGATCGACGACGAATGCCCATTGCACACACAAATCTCTGTCCTTCATTCTCTTTCTCTCTGTCTCTCTTTCTCTATACATACATACGTAATTACGGGCACCAGCCTTTGCGTACGAAAGCCAGCTCACACGCGACGGGTCTGATTTCTAAGGAATTTCGAACGCCGCGGGTTGTGCCCAGCTAATTTATTCATTACTGGGTATCATTTGTTCACGTCAGAGGTGCCTGCCAACAGGTGCGTCTCGATGCCAGACAGCGGGGCGCCCATGTCTCTTTCTCCACGCAACCGGACCGGACCGAACCAGACCAGACCGTACAGGACCCAGGTAGATGTAATATCTGATGGGAGATTTCAACGCTCTCCTTGATAGCCTTTCAACTAATTGTAACGATTTGGGTCGTTCAGAAAAAGAGAGAAATGATTCTCGTCATTTTTCAAATGCTCGTAAGGCGCGAGGGGTTTCTTTTTCCCTGAGGGACCTCGAGCCTCGAGAAAGCGCTCGTCACTTTCTGCATAAACTGCGATACGAATTTCCAAATCGGTTGAAACTCGGAGCCGTGAGCTTTTCCGATATTCCCGGAAAGGGCTTAGCCTGGAAATCATAATTCGAGATGCTTACAGGCTGAAGCATACGCGGTTAAAATTCGATCAATCAAAGTCGACCGCGTTTGGTGAATCGAAACTTGGCTCGACTTGAAACGGGAACAAGAAGACCGTAATCGCAAACAACAAATACCGCCGTTCCGTTTTTACCACTTAAAATCAATTTCTGTTAGATTATTTATTTGAAGCGGATTTATGACTCAGACAAGACGATTTTTCGTTCCTCATTTCTTCTCTTCGCGAAAGCACGAGTCTAACCATCTCCTAAAAATAAACTTAACAAATTACCAACCGCCCAGGTATATCCTCGTAAATTTTGATTCGTTTCGGTAAAAAGTAGCTCGAGAAACTGCATAGGAACTTGCCTGCTGTTGTATAAGTAGCTTTAGTTACCAGAAGGCACGCGAGGGAGGCCAGGATTAGCCATATGGTATATAGGCAGCAAAAGCCTGCGCAATCTACCGTGCAGACTTGCAGTGCCAATATAAAATCAGTAGGTTGATTGTTTTGCACCAAAAAAAAAAAATGTCTTACAGGGAAAAAATTCAGTTTCTTTTCTTCATTTTCATCATTGAGTTAGGAATTCCGATCGGAAGAGATTCTGAGCGAGAAAAAGGAACCATTGGGTTCCTAAAAGTTGGAGAAACTTCTGATATCAATATTGTTCAAGCCACGGAAGACCTTGTGTGCTGAAATCCATATATCTTCTGCGTTCTGTCGTCGTAAGTACGAATGGCTAGAGACTCGATATATCTGCAGATAAGATGTCCTGCATAGCGTATAAGAGGAAACAGAAACTGCATGGTGTGTATGCACAGTGTCGGGTGTGAGTCAAGGCTCACCGCAGTGTTTCGTGTTTACCTAAAGCTACGAGGACGGGTTAGTCGCGTTTGTCTATTGGCCAGGTGTTAATCTGGTTACTTACGGATCTGGAACACGAATGCCTTAAGGTTTGCGAAACGGAGTTAGGGAAACGGTTAAAACCGAACACGAAGCGGACGTGTTTCGCCCGTGAATTAAAAGCGGAAGTTTGTCAGTCCGGAAAAAAGCGAAAGAGGGTCACATAACGTTGAGGTGGAACGTATTGGAGTTAGAAATCGAAATTTATCCAGTTTTTTCAAAAAGCCTGCCTCTCCTCGGGCTGCATTTGTTTCATAGCATTCGATCAGCCCCACTATTACCCTGTCCCGGATTTGCCGCTTGTCCTACAGGTCGGAAAACCGCCTTGACGCGGACAAAGTCCCAAGAGGGATATTTCACTGGGTAAAGTGGATGCCGAGGTGGGCGTATTATTAAGCCAACATCCATCACTGGCTTTTGGGGACAGTCCTGAACTGCCGCGAGGCTCTACCTTGTTTCAAAATTTGTCTATCTACTCTCAACTTTGTCGCGAATTATCAAGCTTTTCAAAAAAGTATGAGAAAAGGACTGTGCGATTGATTATAGAGAGAAAAATGACGATTTCAAAGCTGGAGAACGATTTTTTCCAGACGTTTAAATCCATGGAAAACATTGTTTTTGAATCACTCTGTAGATCTCGAACGTGTGCGAGTGTACATACGTGAACAGTCCTCTGTTCAAGTCCTCGACGCACTTACCTCGAGCCTATATTCAAGGATTAAAGTTCGATGTTGTATCACGCGGGTCGACAAGCTTCGTGCTCTTGGGCGTGTAGCTAAGGACCTTAAAGGGAGCGTCTGGTTTTATCGGTCTAATCGGGTCTCGTCTCCAAGGACGAAGCAAAGCTATTGTTAGCCATCGGCTATCGGGTCGTTGAACCTTTCTCGAAACTCTGCGACTGGACAGTGCAGGATTATGTTATACTGCAGTTAGTTTATCGCCTCAAAATAGTGTCTATAAAGTCCTCGGATTCGATTAATCCTTAGACTTATACATTTCGAAGGACTTCTCTGCTTATTTTGGAATTTGGATAAAATTGGTCGAGGGGTTTGAAGAGGGGAGCGAAAAATGTCTTTTTCAAGAAGCGTTAATATCTCGGTGACCGCTCGTGCGATCTAGATGGAGTTTTTTCGGTTGTTACTTCATGAGGCACGGAGCTTTTTCGCTGAATATATCTGAGCAGATTTTAGCGAAATTGAGTGTAAAATCGCGTTTTACTATAAACAGTATGTTTCGTTGCAGAATTTTAACCGATTGATGAACTATTTCGAAATTTGTGCGCCAGGCTTTCCGGTTTTTGTGCGAAAGATTCTCGATGGAATAAAGCCAGAGTTCGGTAGTATGAAGAAATGAATTCCATGGACGAGGCTTGCAGAGGTCGTGAAAAATTAGAGGAATATAAAAATCTAATTTGCGAAAGTGGATCTCTTCGCGTACAGCGTATAAATATCTGTGTCGTATCTACCTATGTACAAATCTACCCACACGGGTAAGATAGACACAAAGATTCAGAACTCTCGGATAATTTATCTCCCGTGAAAATAGCAGCTAGAGGTTGGAAATGGAATAGTCGGAATATTTTTTCTCCTTTCGTCAGGAATTTAATTTCGCGATAACCTCCCAGCTCTGTACTCAATTCTGAAGGGACCTCGATGTACCCGAACTCAGAATACTGGGGTAAAGATACATCGACTAAATTCTGCGCCCCATTCCATCTCAGTCTTTCTATTTTTCCTTTTTCTTCCAAGATGATGTCCTCGGAGCTGCTCCAGGATTCCTACACTTAAAATAACCGTTACTATAGAGTATGGGTAGATTATCGGGTGGTTACACCGCGCTATTACGAGGTAACTCTGTGTACTTCCGGAACCGGAAACATCGGCGATGCGCTGGTTCAATTTGCCGTACTAAACCGGTAATAGGTGAGCATACAGCTTCTTCAGTCGTTACCGGCGCCACCCAGTCTTCCTTCCTATTGCCCTCGTTTATTCCCTCTGAAAGTTGTCATCGTTCGATTGGTATAATACGAAAATCAAAGTTGTTCATGGATCGGATGAAACAGGGCGAAGTTCAGAGTTCGTCAAGTCAGTGGAAACCGATTTGAAAAATTGATCAAAAATTGGGAAACAAATTTAAAGTTCTCGACTCTTTCCACTTTTCTCCCGTTTTTTTCCTAATTATCTCTTACTCTTCATTTCTCTCTTACTTCCGGTGAGAACAGGTGTCGCGTTTCCGTCCGAGCTGTACACGAGCTTGGGAAATCGTTGTCAATGCGGGCTACACGTTCGTGGGCGCCAAACCACCGGAGCGTAAACTATGTATCCTATATCTCTACCTATACCCATACCTCGGACTGCACCTCGTAAAACTAACACCTCGATTCTGCGCGGGAAAAAGCTCTCGGGCATAAACCAAGGTATCTTTTACCTGCGAGAGGATGCATTACGTTGCGGCCGGTACATCCGGACAACCGGAAGTCGACACTTTCCAAACAAGGAACGAAGATAACCGATTTGTATTTTCTGTTGTCTTCTCCTTGTCATTATCTTGGTGATACAAGAACAGTTTTGGTTTTGATATAAAAAAGAAATTTAATTTTTACATTTTTCTTCTAAAACTGTTTCAAATGAAGATCATATTTGGTAATCGGTAGATATATGGGTTCGCGGTGATCCTGTCTCCAGTTTTGGTCAGAAAATTTTTGTGCCTTTGACCCGATTCCACGATTCATTTTACCGTCGTCAGTCTCAATGGATATTACTCCGACGTCAGAATTCTTGCTCTCTATGGGTATTGAAATCGACTGGATACAAGGCTGTAGGAGTAACGTTGCCCGATCAATCATAACTAACTCGTAACTCCCGGTGGCACAGATTGTTCGATACAGGGGCCGTCACTTTGGGTGTATTGAATGTAATCGATCAGCAAAATCGGGCAAGGATTACCTTGCTCTTTTATGGAGGAAAAAAAATTCCGTGTATCGATTATAAGATAGGCTTGTGAAAACAGATTAAAAAAATGAGAAAAAAGTTGTAGCGGTACGAGTATGACGCGCGCTGGATCTTATGAATATTTATAAACGTATTTCACTGAAGATTATTTATTTACTTTTTACTCTGACTTTAGTGCGAAAATTGTATACGTCTGCACTTTCCAGGAGCCGTTGCATCGTGACAAGGTTTGATACGCGCGCCAAAAGCCAGTTGGTAGAATACCAAAGGCGAGGCCGAAAGGCTTTTGCTGAAACTTGTACTCGGCGAAGGTTTATCCTGCACGGAATATCAAACGCTACCTACCTACCAGCCTTCACTTGCACGGCGTCATCTCAAGCTCAAAGTCTTTGCGCTTTTGCTGCAGGTACGAAAGCACGAGGGGTTTTACCTACTTCGCGACGAATTCGAGAAATCCAAAGCCAAAAGGATTTCAGTCACAAATTTATATCATCAAGAATCAGGAAGCTCGAAGATTTATTTTATCCCGTCATATCAGGTCTGCGAATCTGTGTACGAAATTTCAGTTGAATTTCTGTGAAATTTGTCCGAAAGTTGCCAAACTGATCTTGAAATTATTCAAATTATTTCTTTACGAAATTTGTACAAAATCCGTCCATTTCTTCGGAAATAATTCAACGGACGAAAAGATGACCGGGGAGAAGGACGAAATGAAAAATTTACAAGTGTTCCAGTTTGTTGAAAAGCTGGGAATAGGAGACAGGCACGAAATGATGAAAAATGTAGATTCTCGAAGACGAACAGAGGGAAGTTAACGTCGAAATTTTTCTATAAAATTATCGCGAGAATAAGAGGTTTGAAAAGTTTTAGAGAGGAGATAAAAGGTCTGAACTAAGAAGCTTGCGGAAGAGACGGATGAGATTCTGGTCCATCTGAAATCTATCCTGCAGGATCGTTATATAGAAGTGGACGTGATTGATGTTAAATGAGATAGATCTGTCAGCGCTGGGATTCTGCAGGTTTCAATCACCTTTTTATACCTGCGGAATTCTTTAGATTGGGTTTACTCTCCGGACCGAACCATTTCGACGAGGCAAAGATTTACGAAAGAACGCTGATTGAGGGCGTTGTTTGCAATGGAGGCGAGATTGAGCGATTAACCCCTCGTTGCTCGAATAGTCAGAAGGTTTATTAGACGTCCTCCGCAGTTCAGGACGAGGGAAAATAGTCTCGGGTTCTCAGAGTGCCCCTGGCAAAACCGTGGTAGATAAAAAAAGAAAAGGAGAACTTAATTGTGATGAATGGTGGTAATTAGAAATGCAAAAACACGGTAATGTAGGTTTAATTCAACCTTTTGTAGCCTCTGCCATTCTATGTTTTTATATATATTTTTTCGTCCTGTTTTTCCAGCCAATTATTATGCCTTATCCTTCTTTCATGTTTTTTTTTTCATTTTTTTTTTTTTTTGTTATCTCATTTTTCTTTTCGCAACGAGTTTCCACGGTCGACCGGTCTTTAAACTCAGACATTTTTATCGATCTATATTTCACCATATTTACCCAAAAATGGTTGAGAATTTTTTGCTTTTATTTTATGCTAATACTTACTTGATAATGAAAATATATGCAAAAAAATGTCCTTTGTCATTGCAACGCGACGTTAATAACGTTAGAATATTACGACTCCTAATGCTTTTGAACTTGCGGTAATGTGCGTCTGTTTAAAATCTACCGAAGTTCAGGCATTTCGGTCTGCTGCCCTGACCCATTTTTCTTCTTTTTTCGCTTATTCGTTTCTTATATTTTTCCGTTTTAATGTAAGCAGACCATAAGCTCGTGCCCTTAATCCAACACTGGATGGTTATAGATGGTAGTGGTAGTGGTGGTGGTGGTATTGTATGGGATTTTATAATCACGCGACTTATATCTTCTAATTAGAGGGCGACGACGTCGTTTCTTCGTAATCCCTCTAATGCAAGCCGCGTAATTAAATACGTCAAGGAAACTGGAACGGTTTGTTCCTCGTCGCACGTTTGCGCTCCAGGAGTTCAAGCAGCTTGAAAATCCGTATATATCAAAGTGTTATACGTCAAATAGTCGCGAAGGTGGAGTAAGGTGGCCAAAGGAGGTCTCCCCTTTCTCCAAAGGGTATTGGATTTTAAAATTGGAACGTGCAGGGGCCCTAGTCAGCTCAGCCTCTCTCTAATTGGTGGCACCCAACCTCGTTTCATATCTCCTTTAAAGCACACGGTAATTAAAAACTTTCAAGCATTTTTCAGAAAACCCCTTTGCCTCGACTAAAAACACTCACTTTGATCGCTTCCGTATTCTCCTACAATATATCCACCTCGTAACCCCCTACGCCAGGGCTGATGCCGATTTCACTCTACAAAAATCATCGTACATTCATGATTTCATTTCATTTCGTTTCGTTTCGTTTCATTTCTCCAATAATTCATAAACTTTACCTTTTCAAATCGATTCATCATTTGATTCTATTCGTCTATCGATATCTGAATGTTTACGCTACGAGGGAAAGGGCTGGAGCATTACAGGTGCATCAACATTACACGTTACCTATCTCGTAGAATGAGCCACACATGGTATACGTTTGTATTTGCATCCTTAGCCGTAGGTCCCTGCCTCAGGATCACCGTTGTTTGTTCCTTGTTCCATCCACAGCCGCATCACAGATCTATACACATTCATATATCCCTACGGTGTACCTAGATACACGTACCCAGGATTTTCCTGGCCTTACATATGGCAGAATTTCCACCTCTATTATCAACGGAACGTAATTCAATTCTATCTGTTGAATTAATATTCGCGAATATTATATTCCTCGCGTTTGATCCTTGAGATTCATCGAACCTCCGATTCCAACATCCTTACGAATTCCCTTCCGCAATATATTTTCTGACTTTCGTTACAAGAATCCCAAATTTCGGCACTCTATAAATCAACAACCGTCTTGAAATTTTTTACGTATTTGAAAATATATATATATATATAAAAAAAAAAAAAAACCTCAAATATTTTTCTCCACCTTTTTTCATCACCGTTATACAAGATCTGCTAGAGGCACGCGCTGCAGGGGTAAGGACAGGTGTGCGGCAGGTGATGACCGCGGCATCCTTAGGAGGACGGATATACTCTCTGGCAGCAAGTGTTTTATTGTATATTTTTTTTCTTTTCTTTTGGGTTTCCTTTTTTTTTTTTTTTTTTTCATTTTTTTTTACTCTACTGCAGTTCTTCCTGCATCGTGATGGTTTTAAGAGGCCAGGTGCAGGGCTCATATTAAAAGCGTTTCATTGATTTTACATTCAAATTTCCAATTAATTTTTATCACCTCATTTTGAACGGTGAAAGAAAAAAAAAAGAAAAAAAAAAAAAACAGAAAACTTATTGATCAGTCGTCAGTTTTAGTAGCTCGAAATCGCATATATGAATTGTATAAATGCTCTCATAGGCCTCGTTCCAACGTTTTGCAATTACAATTGAATGACGATTTTGAATTGCTAATTTTTTTCGTCTGGCACGTTTCCGTTTTTCTCTTTTTTTTTTTTTTTTTGTTTCTGTTTTACGAGCGAGTATTCTGCTTGTTACATTCGTACATAAATATATGAATATATACATATAGTATATACCTGTGTAGCTGTACGGGTATAAGGGTTCTTATTCCCTCTTTCCTCCTTGTGAAAGTATAAACACGACAAATATCTCCACTGCCGTTTGTATCGTTTTGCGGTAAATGATATTTATGGTTTAATAATAAAACCGTTTTATCGTCCTGGCTTCATTGTATAAAATAATACGAAACGCAGTGCGACATACGCCTCTATATATTATATATTACCCCGCTTCTTTCTCCACGGATTCCCTTTTCTTTTCTTTTATATATATATATATACACACATATACATACTTTTTCCTCGTGTATTATTTTCATATACAGATATACACATTGACCTTTCACATACTCCATTCTCAACCCTTTGAAACATTTCTATATCATACCTATTCCTCTCTATTTCCCGCCCTTTGAACCGCCCTGTATTAGGACCAACAGCGGAAGCTAGGACTTTACTCTGTAGACGGCCTCGGCGCGGGTGAACCGCACGATGAATTATTCATTCTGTTTTATATTATTTTGCGGAATGGTTTGGGTGCTGATGGAATACAAGTGGAATAATTTCTAGGATTTAAAAACTTTCAACTTCTCTTTTATTTTCTTTTTAGAAACGTCTAGGATAAAAAATAAAATAAAGAGAAGGAAAAATCGTTTCCTAACAATATGCGTTACGAAATCGCATTGTTCATTTCTGCGATCTCTATCACTGCGCAACTTTTATTAGCAAAAGTGACACAGCACTATATCCTATCGGACACAAACGTTGCGTGTTTATTTGTGCAATGAATCAATTACGGTTCCAAGGAGTGTTGCGCACGCGTTTACCCCTTTGGCTATAAATTTTCATTTTATAAATAAACTTCCGGACAGTACGTGGATGATTCTTGAATAATACAGATCTCAAGAAATGATGACTGGCACAGTTGGTTGCTGTCGAGCTTAAAACGGATACGAATTACCTTATTTATGAAACAGAAATGAGATATATGGTATCGAGAATCTTTGCGAATTCGTTCGAGCGAATTGATTTCCGCGATATGTGAAAACGAGATTTGTTTTTCGCTTTTAAGTGAAAATCGTAAGGAGACGAGATTTTTCAACCCCTCTAAATTAATCGAGAAATAAGAATCACCGTTTTCATTCATTAGATTAATTATTCTCGTTCCGTGTACCGATTCCTTTGAAAAAAAAAAAGTGGGAAGAAGAGGGCGAAATTCAAGCCTCGTTGATTCCCGTGAGTTATATATAACTATGACGGATTTCTCCCTCGGACAAAACAAGCGTAAAAATGTCAGAGGAGACTGAAAAGATAAGAAAAAAATTGCCGGCTAAAACGATCTTTCGCGGTAACTGTGGAAAAAACCAGATTCAAAACCTCAGATAAATCTGTCGCCTTTCGATAAACGATGTTTGTTCTCTACGTGTATATGGAAATTTTTGGCCTTTTGCTAACAACCCAGACGTATGGATCTTTGGCGCATTCGCCTATCGATTGATCGGGATAAAATAACATTCGTTTTTTAAGTTCTTTCAATATTTATCGTTTTTATCTTCGGCGTTGATCGTTTCTTGGAACTAATTGCAAATTAGTTCTTTTTTTTTTCTTTCTTGTTTGATATATCACGGTTCGACGCGTGACCGATGCGAATCGATCGCAGTCACCTCGTCTGATATGTTTTTTTGACGATTTATCTTTATCGCCTTATACCAAAAAAAAAAGGAAGGGGGTCCGGATCTAGATTTCCTTTAGCTACCTAATTTTTAACCTCGCAAATTTACTTCGGAGATCAATAAAGGGGGTGAAAAAGTCTGTCCTGTTTATAAGAGTAAAAAAAAAAAAAAAATTACGCACAATAAAATTTACCCGTAAATCGTAATTATTACCTATACACCTAAAGCTGCTGTGAATACGCGGACGGAGGTAAGAAATAATAATAAAGCAACGAAGATAAGAGACATCTGGGACATCTCCGGGGAATCCCCGTGGAACTTTTTTCCTTTATCATTTCATTTCATACCTTATTTGCTTTGCTGCAGTAATAAAAGTGCGAGGATGTACGAGAAAAGGGAAAAGGTTGAATATTTTTTGCACAACTTTTTCATACCTATCTCTGAAAAATCTACCGCGTCCATTCCGCGGATCGGTTCGAGGGTAAAAAAAATTTCTTTATGAAACGGGGAAACTGGAACCCGGAAGACACGGTATACCTACTCGTACGAAAAGAATTAGTTTCGCTATACTATATACCTAAGTAATTTTCGGTTTGAATTGATTTTCAGAAGACCCATAAATCCCATACGTAGACAATAATTCTACACCTAATTTCTAATCCTCGGATCAGATTCTCGCGTTGAAATAATTGTTACTGATTCAAGATTAGCCGTATTGCCGGTTTTTGTAATTTTTTCATAATTTTTTCCTCTTCATTTTGTTTTTGATTCCTTTTTTCTTTGTTGCGCTGTTATTGTAATATATGCGTATAGAATCGTTGAAGTGTACTACGTTAGATCTAGAAGCAAATGTCTGCACGGGTACACGCGTTGAATAATAAAATTTGAATAAGTTGACTCATGAATTATGGTACTACACCGAGGTGAAATTGCCACGTGATAAAAAAGAAAATTAAAAAGTATAAGAAAAGTGGGAAAAGAACCGCGAGAAAAGTTAGAGAGATAATGGCGAAGGCAGACAATCTTGAGAGCCGAGACAATACGAGGTTCTATACGTGTACACCATAGCATGCGAACCTCTTTTTAGCCTTATACCTGCAAGTGCCATTAACTTATTTAAATCAGTAGCTGCTAGCTGTGCTGCAGAGCTAGCAAGTTGGTCCGAGTAAAGCACGATCTCGGATTTACATTAAGGACGATTTTCAGTTTCAGCGAGTTTTAAGCTTTTGTTAAGCAGGATTCTGTCGGGCGTGAATTTTATTTCCGCGTGCGAACGTTTCGAGAGGGTCTGAATTGCGGAATTCACCTACTCCACTGCTAGATAGTTAGTTTTGGGTATAAGTACAAACCTTCTAATACCACATCCGTAGAACTGAACCGAGGTTTTGAGGTCTCTTTGACGAAAGATTAGCCTCCTTTAATCTTGAAAGGTCGTTCCTATGTCCAAGAATAAATCTCTCATAGCCGAAGAGGAACGGGCTGATAGAAGAGACCTTGAGCTCTTTACGGAGTCCCAGACTCGGCCACAAGCTCAACCTCATCGTCGCGTTGGTCCATTAACTCCTTCAACTGATCCGCAAATGGGTTACGGTTTACGGTTATGGAATATTACCCTGAGCCATTATGATAAAACGATAAAGGTGCACCATTTTCGATTTCGAACCCGCATATCCGCGCAAAATGATCGAAACAAACCGAACGGAGATGAATTGAAAGGATGAAATTCTTTGAAGAAAGTAAAGTCGAATGAAAGGAAACTTACTTAAACTTTGTTCGCAGGTATATAATCAACGACTTCGGAGGTTTAATCAGGGGTTGTTTTTTCGCCGTCGCGTCTACCTGTTGCCCGTTACATTACCTACCCCATTCCCATAGTTTGCAGTCCTGTAATAAGCCTGACGCGTATTACGTCTCGAGGGAAATCAGATTAAATTTAACCGAGGGAGTTTGAACCAAGTAGTGGTGGTAACTCGGCTACCAATAATCAAAGAACTTTGATCTCCGTAGTTCCAACAAGCCTCGCTTACTCTCTTATCGTATTAATCGATTGATGAATCAATCACAGATACTTCGTCATCGTTTTTGTACGAAAATGGGAAAAAGTGATCGGAGAATAACAGAACGCGGTAGTAAACCGAACCTGTTCGTTGTCGCCCGCACTAGTGGGGTAGATAGGTAAATTTTCGGCTATTTTGCATATCATCCCGTTTGATCACGATTCGGGAAACCCAGAGCTTTCCCAGCCCCTGTGATCACGGCGTTACTAACCATTATTTTAATCACTGCCAGCTTGTTTTCTACTCTATAAGCACGTATGGCCATGGGTTACATCGACAGGGATCGCAAGCTTTTATCGTACGTTCAAATTTTCGCTTTCAGAAAAGAAACAGAAAAAAAAAAATGCACAAATTTTTTACAGGAATTCACCCGCTTTTATATCGCGTTATTTACGGAAGATTCGCACCGGTGAAATAGCAGCGAGAAGAGAGAAAGATAGAGGATACTGTACGGCTGGGTGGCTCGGTGGCTAGGTCAACCTTGAGTTTATTATATGGTGTGAAATAGAGTTAGTTTTGCAATTTAGTTTCTCTATGCGGGTGGCGGTGGTGCCTCGGGGAGTTTCCTGGTTGTAAAACCATTTATGATGTGGTAAAGTGAGACCCACCGCGACCGTATCCATACCTATTCTACGTTAAGAGTCAAGATACATAAGGAGATATCTTAGTTATTATTTGCTATCTATATCACGTATTTCAGACCTCCACTTTGCTACTGAATAACAATTTATGGAGGCATTACCGGCGGTCGAAGAATCGGCTGATAAAATACACGATTTAAAAGTTAAATCAGAGATCAATAATTCCATTCAAACTGATATTTTTGCAGACGATATAATGTCACGGTTGTAACCTAAGAGCCGTTTGGCATTGCTATGGGGTAAAATATGGGGCTGTTTTGGGGTAGTTTGGGGTAGAAAACTAAACGAATAAATCTGCTGGATGTATTTCCTCATTTTTTGATCGCCACGTTCTCTGCTAGATGGATTATCTCGGGTTCATGGTATTACATGTAATTCACGTAATAACTAGAATCTAGTCGAGTAATTCCGGCCTTTTCTACACGGCTCCTTTACTTAGCCAGAACTCTCTCGTATCACCGACTGGAAAGAACCCACTTTAGATGGTAGATATATACATATATGAGAATGCGGGTATGAGTTAGTTCGCGGAGAGACCCGGCGAACCTCACCCAACTCGGGAGGCCAAACCGCGAAGAAAAGGCTATGAAAAGTTTTTCGCCAACTTTTATTCAAGAGAAACCCGCGACGCGGTCGTGGTCGTGGTCGCGGTCGCGGGGATGGATTTACGTTACAAATTATTTTTTAAGTAGAGAATATGAAATACGCGTATGGTATAAGGAACCGCCCTCTTATAATAACTTTCGCAATCAATTATACCATCCAAGAATCGCCGGTACGAGTTGCGAAATGTATGTATGTAGTACGTAGTACCGATTTCGGCACGAAGCCAGAAGATATTTGTCGTTGAAAAGTTTCGGCTTCTTTTTTTTTATCATTTTTTTTTTTTTTTTTTTTTTTAATGAAAATACGATTTACTCACGAATAACTGTACGGAGTCGAGTCGATTCCAGGCGAATTTCACAATCGTACGATCTGCAACAATCGAAAACACAGTGCTGTGAAATTTTTAGACATTTTTTTTGTTTTTAAATCGGTGAAAATTCTGTCTTTCGAAATTAGTTCGGGGGTTTTGTTCAGAGCTGATTGCTTCGTGTTCTAAATTCGTGTGTAGAAATTGGTTGAACCGTTTTCACGACTTGTCGACCAATTATTTTGACGAAGGGATCTAGGCGAGGAGTACAGTTTGAAACTTCATTCGAGCTCATCACTCTGTGCCAGGGTTTGACCTGATTGCTGGACTACCCATGAGTATACATGTATATACACATATACACACCTATACGTGTATATATGGCGACTTAACGACAGCGTACCCACGTCTCTCCCGCGTGTAGTAAAACGGTGAAAAATCTAGGACACAAATAATGATAAACTTAGGTCTTTGGTGTAAATATAATTATACGGTATAACACGTATAGTTCCAACTCTGAAGGTAATAAAATCTTTTTTATTTCGCGGATTTATAACGTCTGGACGTGATTTAATTTTGCAGTTAAGAATCGCGTTCCAATTAGGGCGCTTAACGAATTGTACCTCATATCGTATAAATCTCGTCTGTAAAACCGCACGACACATATATGTCGATAGAATTTTTTTTTTTTCAGATTTTATAACAAAGCTTGGGACTGAACGAGAATTGGAATGGCTGGACGTTCCGTTTACTCAATAACGAATAAGAACCAAAGAATTTTTTGGGTTCGTGGATAGTTTAAAATCAGATTCTCCTCGAAACGTTCCATTTTTAGATCACGGCGGTAAGGCATCGCGTGTTTTCGTCCGCGGTATGGGGCACCACTTGATCGAGAATCAATATTAAACACTCGGAGCTGAACTGAACCCAGGCGTTCCAGATATATACGACCCCCCCGGCTCACCCCCATCTCGTACAGTGATTACTAACTTTACGAGGAACAGAATTACTCCCAATTATCTATTGACTCACAAACCGTCTCAATGTCTGACCCCATTTCCCCATTCTACTCTTTAAGAAACTCTTGAGATACGCGGTTTATTGTTTGTTCAAATTTGTATATTCCCTTCGATAAAATCTCGAGAAAATTTTAGGGAAACTTTCTTTTTTATAGTTATCTCGTTAATTATTTCATTGGAAAGAAAAAAAAATCATTCAAATTTCAATCATCTCTGTCATGTTCATCTCGCACTGTGATTTTCCAACTAGGTATAATAAACGTACATATTATATATATCTATATACTTCTCGCAAAAGGTCTATCCCCCAATGAGGGGTAAATAGTTGATCATCCTAACAGCATTGCTCGTATAAAGATTATTATGTTTGCTATCCTCGTGGAGAGGTGCACTCAGAGGATATCGTATTAGAAGAGGGTGGCCCGGTATAACCGCATATCGTGGCAAATAACAATTCGCTCACGGTACGATTCATCTTTTGCCAATAGTTACCATTTTCACTTCTTTATTGTTAGTTATTTCCGTTTACCCCATCGATTCGTTGAAATATATGATCCAGACGAAGAAAGAAAAAAAAACAAAAAAAAAATAGACGAGGTACGAGATAGACTTTGGAATTATTTTTCTTCGATCAATCTTCTCCGATGATTAAACATCCTCCGAAGTTCTTAGTCTCATCAATGGTCTTTCTAATCGAAATTGTTTCTTTTTCCTTTTTAATTTTCATCGGTAATTATACGGTTCCGCGACGTTGGGCAAACGTCGAATCTTTCAATCGAAGTAATTGACCAAGCTAGGATTAGGTACGAGTTAGGAACCAATTCATGATTTGTGGATTTAATTTGCCTGTATTCAGCCACGGCACAAAGAACGAGCTTTGAATTATTACAAAGAATAATTGAAACACGTTTCGTTAGACAGTTAGCTGAATCGCTGAATGTTTCCACTGATTTTCTGAGTGGAGCCGTGCGGGGATGGATACCTTACAATCAGTCGTTAAGACTACTGACCTCGTTACATCGAACTTTCATATACACGATACACCGACGAATATTTCTCTAACGAGACAGCAGTTAGAAATGAAAAGAAAACTGTAGAAATTATCCCTTCGGAGAAGTACGTATTTAATTTTTGGATTCAGTTTGTCTCAGAGATAAGTAAAGAGGGTCGGTGGTTATCGCTGGTCTATTGATACAGTTAATTACACATGGCGAAGAATTTCCGAGCAGATATGTGTGGACGGATAGATATACGGCTAAGATGTTAATAACTACGCTTGTCTCGGTGAAATGTAAACTTCCTGTGACTCCCTGGCTCCTTCCGGTCTCCAAGGTCTTCGATAAGCTGCCGCAGACCGAATACGAAATGACTTGATAAAGTAAGGAGTTAAAATTGGTGCTGGTAGAAAATTTTCAGAGTAGGTATTTAAAATCGTGTAAAATTGAGGGAAAGATAAAACCGAGACAATAATTCGCGAACTTCAATTAGCCACCGCGCGCACAGCTTTCTGCACCTATTCGTTTTGTGCGGAAAAATGAAAACAGCGATCTTACGGCTTTATTGAATTTGTAACGTACGGTTCTCGACTGCACTTTTTCCCACATTTTACCGCTGTTTATTTGTCCCGTTATTGCACCGAGTGTGTGCAATAACAAAACCCGACCTATTACAACTTCTAATAAAATCCTAGCCTCGCGTTCTTACGAGAATTGATTTTCTGCTCAATTTTCCCACGTCTCATGACTCACCTACTTCACCAACGCACCGGGATTCCCCATTATTGCAATGCTCATCGACCATAAAGAATGAAAAAAAATCCACGAGGTCAAGTTCCGATTTTTTTTAAAAGACGGTATTAAATGCCATCGATTCTCCAAAGTCTCAGGTGTCTACGGATTACGCGTTATAATTCCGCAAAACAAAGTCCGCAAAACTACAATCGGCAGAGAATGTCATTGTGCCCTGAGTTGCCTGTAATTTGGGGTCCCTATGGACCTCGTCGACGGAAAGACCGGGTTATACATATATGAGGATGATGTTAATTCGCGATCGCGGTTCAGCGGTTCCATCGTACCGGGTGAACGGGTTCCTGGCATAATTTTGTTGTGAATATTTTCGAATCAGTGCGTCATCAGATTTCCTCCACATTACCTTCGCAGGACTCGTATACGTATCTCGTATGCTCACACACGAGCTGTTCATTTCTACCCTATCGTACGTCGGAGGGTGTAGAAGCTAAAAACTCATCATCTCTCGAGGTTAAAGTGGAAAAATCCTTAAATAAATGTCAGCGGTGATCTCGCGTACCTGGAAGACCGTAATAATGTCCTGTAAAAAATTCTTACTCTACTTTTCGGCAGGTTTTACCTCTCGGTTTTTATCCTTGTGCCTTTTTTCCCACGCCTTTACACACACACACATGCCACCGCTATCTCGTTTTCCATTTTATACTCCTACATGACACATACACTTTTCCACCGTTCGAATAATACGCGAAAAAATCCTCAAGCGGAAAGAGAAAAAGATAAAAATACGAGGCAAAGGAAAAGGAAAGAGAGGTTGGTTTATTGGCTAACTCCTTATACGTAAAGGATACCATCCAGCCGAGAAACCAAGCAAGAAATTATCCGGAATTGACCTTTCAGAGAAAAGTTTAAGTCCGTTTTACTACCACGGAGTTACTAAGTTCTTTTGACAAGTAGTTTAAGCTGATAGAGGATTCATGCTATAATTATACGTCTGTTGAACACGATATAGATTTCGTTATACTCTTTCTCCCTCGGATGTGAGAAGGCATCTAATCTCGTTTAGGTAAATTTGCAAAGAACTATACCTAAGAACGCCAGGAAGTTTGTACATACATACGTGTAGGTATATATGCTTGATTGATTGCTGGTCGGGTTACACCAGGTTGCAGATCACGGTTGAAGACTCTGTCCTTGGAGAAGATTGACTAAGAGGATGAGTACGAAGAGGAGGAGATACCCGACTCGTATCTAGTCGCAATCAACTAACAAAAGAAAATGTATTCCTTCCTGAACAACTGCGCGGCAGGGCGTTATTCTAGTTACGCTTCAGATCCTCTCATCCGCGGTATACGTACGTCTCGTCGTCTCGTTATACACGAACTTCTGTAATACGATTCGTAACAACATTCCGTCATCCAGCAGCTGCCGTATCTCTCTCCAAGAATTCCTAGGAGTTTAGATCATCGAATTCGTCCTTTTTGTCTCATTTTTGAATGCGGAAGAAAATGTGGAAAGAATTCTTCATCGAATCAGCTACTATTTATTATCACGACAATTATCTTATACATATATATATATATATATGTATACCAATGTGTGTGTGTGTGTTCAGACTTGGTGCCGCAGGCGTTAAATCTCGATGGAGACGTTATCGAATACGATTGACGTCCAGGTAGCTCTCGACGCGGTGATGGCAGCTGATCCTAAACAGGAAGTCTGCCGTGTGTATTCCTAAGATTTTCTAGATACACGCGTTACCGCGAAGTGAAGTGCAATTATACCAGATAAAACATTCAACCAGAGATTCCAAATGAAAGACGAGATCCAAGGCGTGGCTTTGCACCTCTAACACGTTCCAATTCCTTTTGCCTGTATTTTGCGGTCGAAGTACCGATGCGGAAAGAACCTGATTCCGCTGTTTTTGAGACTAAAAGTTTTCATAAATTTCCCACAATTTCCTACGCCAATTTTTTTTTTTTTTTTTTCTCCATCTCTACGAGACATTCGCGTTCATCGTTTCACCATTTTTGGTTTTACAAAATATCTGCGTTTTTCGTGGTCGTATACTTTATCGAATTCTTCTCCCTCTCTATCTCTCTCTATCTCTCTTCCCTCGATATATTATACAACGGGGAGTTTTTCAGCGTTATTAAAATCTAAAATTTGAACGCTTCGAACGGGGTCTCGGCAGCTCCTCTTAGCACGCTGGTTTCATTTTCATCCTGTTATGTATAGTACACTATATATGGTACACACACGAAAACCAAGGCTTCTTTACATCTCTCTCTCTCTCTCTCTCTCTCTATCTTTTGCGTTTGAAAACCAATATATATTCAAAATAGCCCAGGGCCCACGTGTTGCCCATATCGACTTCCATTCAATCCCATATCTATAGCATAGTACGACCTGTCTAACCACCAGTTATTACAAGCGAGGTTCCTGCACCCATATCTATATATACTTACCTACCTACCTATATCTACCTCTGGTATAAAATTCTATCGAAACAAATTATTATTCAATTTCTATATACATATATATGTATATTATCATCTGAATAGCGTCATCCCAGTTTAGTTTCTCGATTATAACGAATAGCCTCTATCAATGAAACGGGATTTCCTTTCGAAATAATTAATTCTTTAATTTATTACACTTATATGTATACGTACACGATTCCATGTGATAAAAAATGTGTTGAAGGAGGAGGAGAATAATTATTTCAACCAGAAGTCGTCGCGTGTGAGAAGCGAGAAGAAAAAGAAGTACGTATACGTTAAAGAGGTGTGGAATCGGCTGGGTGTGGAATGTTTTATGATACCGAATATAGTGTGGATTGAAAATTGTTCGAGTCAGAGAATCGCGGACGGCGAAGTAATTTTACAAAAAGGTATCGAACACACGTTGCATACTTTGTCGCAGACCGTGTTATACCTATATATCCCATGAAATGTCATTCGGTTAGAAAAAAAAAAACCCAGAGATTCGAAATTCGTACCGGAAATAATCACGATTGGTCTTTGTAACGAGATGATTGAACCGGCGCCGCGACGCTCTTTTCCTCCGGTCGTAGAATAAAGATTCGTTTTAGTATTTTTACCGGAAGTCGTCTTGTGTTCGGCGCTTAGGTGTGTTGCGGAAGTTACGCGAGCAAGGCGATGCAATTTATGGCGAAATCAATAAACGGCATGTTACCCACCTACCGTACCTAGGAGGTAGCCAGGCTAGCATCCTCTAGGCACGAAAGACTGAGAGTTTGTTATCTGCTGAAATTGAGTATAGGTAATTTAAAGTCGCGAGTCACGATCGGCTCTTCTTCTTCTCCTTCTTCCACCTTTTCTTCGTTTTTCTCCTTCGTTATTCTGTCTCCACATAGATAGAGGCATAGCATACACGACTAGACACACACAGGTAGAGAGGTGCACCTAGAAAAGTGAATTTTAATCGAAGAACGAACACAAAGCTTTGAGCCCAGGCGCACGTGACGATGCTGAATCAATGTACCTGCCAACTATAGATCGCACGGATCGATACCTCGCCTATAACAATCTATATATATATATATATGTATATATATATGCAATATATGTGCAATTTCTTCGCTTCGGTCGATATTGGACAAGAATCCTTTCAGTATTTCAATTCAATTCGCGAATCTATTATTCGTCGTGACTCCGTCTATACCGATGGGCCATTATAATCGTGGAAACAGGTCAATAGCAATTAATTTGAGTCTGGAATCGGCGAGAGGTGAGGGAATGTCAATGCCTCATTGTCATTTGGAATTATCAGAACCGCGAGAACCGAATCCTCGGATAGTCAGCTTCCGTTTATCTCCAGTTTCAATTAGAAATGGGATTTACATGGATCGTGAAAAAAAAAAAAGAAAAGAGGATGGAGATAAGACCGAATAGCGATATCTCGTCGCTTGTAAAAATGTCACGAGCGTTACATTACGTCATACTGTAATTAGACGGTCTTAATACGTTATTCGTACAGTGACCTGTGCCTCCTCGTTCGTTTTCTCAGTGGTGAAATTTTCGTCATGGTCACGCGGACAATTCGCGTTTGTATTCGTAATTCAGGATGAGTCACGAGCCTCCTGCTTCCTCCAGGTTGAACGAGGAGGCACTTACTTCCAGCACGTATTACACATGTATGTATACACATTCACGCGCGTGTACATACACCTGTCTATACTACCATATACTCGTACAATTTAGTTAAACGAGTATGTTGAATGTTTCAAAGTCGCAAGAAGGCCTGCAGGAAAAGGAGGTAACAGTTAGTGGCCCCGTCGACCGCATCATCCAGGAAACATTAAAACTGAATATCTGATTACCCTGATGTAGTTGGCAGACTTTGTCTTTGTCTACCAATACCAACGTACTATGTACGACTAGACTTATGTGTCCACAAGCCCAAAAACAGTCGCCCGTACAAATAGGGAAGAGAGACACGAACGTTCGATTAATCATCTCCTTCGAAAGTCATGCAAGTTTCATTTGGCTTCTCTGCACAGTATACATATATACCTATGCCTGTATAAATATAAGCTGAAATAATAAAGATTAGGTAGTAGTAGTACATAACTATAATTGGAGTGAAAAATCTTCACCGTTAGTTATTTCGAGCTACATTTATATATAAATATGAAAATAGATATCGTATGTGAAGCCAAGAGTTGTAATGGCTGCGGCGAGTCGTTCCGATACCTTCTAGCTGCAGGTTGAAATGCATTGAGTTCAGTGCACCTGATGGTGAGCCAGTAAGAAACAGCAACTGTTAGACCTGGTGAGCCACGCCCGACTGAACCGTATCATCTCCATTCTAAAGTCACGGTATAATTGCGAGTATTATATACCAGCACCTCGTACCTATCTTACGCCATGGAGAGCTCAAGAGATTTGACGAGTGAAAATTTAAGGAAAGTTGGTTTAGTTTGGAGAATTAGGTGACTTTTCTTCCCAAATTGAATCCCGCCACTTTACATGATGATTGAGGAAAGTTTTCTTCCCTGGTTTAACTTTTTCTTTTTTTTTTTTTTTCTTTTTTGGTTTTTATTGTTCAGGGTTAACGTTGGTCTGATAAAACTTGGATTTTGAATTACGAAGCTTAGTACGGAGTACCGTCAAAGTTATTGGTTATTAAACAACGGATATTGGGTTAACGAGGGAAGCTGCTGAACTAGGGGTGCAGGGAAACTTAATTTCCAAATCTGTAGATCGTGACTTGAGCGAGAATTTACACGAAGTTTAGGTGGTGTACCGCAGATTCGGGAAAGGGTTGTAAACATTGGGATATAACACGCGGTTCAAAATCTGAAATGGAGAAGTATACGTATATAGGAAAGGGTAGTAGGGTAGGTAGGTATGCCTTATACATGTACTACCGTTATTCGTTTAGGGAAGATTGAAGTTGTTCTTCTTTCTCGAAACTTAATTAAAGGTCTTAATTAAAGGACCGTGCCAAAGGTCCGCGTTCATCCCCTCTCGTTCCCTCCCACACCTTACCCCCGAAACTCCCAAAGTCTTGAGCATTTTAACCGGATGACACTTAACAAAAGTTGAACCATTCCCGAAGCACGGTGACGTTTACGTTAAATTATGTCCAAAGAAACGGGATAATATTAAACCATCTAAGTTTCAACAACTTTCAAACGCCTCGCGAAATTCTCGAGATAATTATTTTGTATATAAAAAAAGAGAGAGAGAGAGAGAGAGAGAAAAAGAAATAAGAAAATGTGGAAAGAGGGAAAGAACTTTCTTCACGGATCCAAATAATGCGGATCTTTTTTTTTTCTTCTCTTCTTTTTTTTTCATTCCCTTTACAACTAAAGTGAAGAAAAAGGAGAAACACATAAAAGGATAAATTTCAACATCGAATCTCGTGCGATAATTTTTTGTTATTTCTTATTTTTTTCAACTCAACTTCTGGCAGAAATTATTCTTTCCCTTTTAATAAAAATAGAAAAAGAAGGAAAAAAGAAAAACGAAAAGAAAAAATAAGACCCTTTTCCTTTATCCGGGGTGTAGCGGAGTAGCTTGAGAGATGGATGAAAAAGCGTGATAAATGGAAAAGGAAGGTATGAAAAAATAAAAGTAAAGTGTCCAAAGGCATAACACGGTTCGGTTGTACCCGCGAAATGGCTAGGGCCTCTGGAATCATCCGTTTCCCAGCTAATCTCGAGCGCCATGTACCGGCCGCTTAAAATAATAACGAACCGTTAAGGGCTCAAGTCTTTTCCCGCGGCTCAAGGTTTTCTTATTTTCTTTTACCTTGCGTGGAGATGCGGGGGATTTTTCCACGGGAAAATGAGCCGTTGCAAAGAAAATGGTTCTTTAAAACTCGGCTCGGTATACCTACCAGGTATAGTATACGTACGCTTTCCTTCGCGTATCCTTCTACATACCCTGGCAGTGCCCCGAGTTTCCCCGGTTCAGGTATATATACCTAAAACGAGCCATTTTCAAGCCTCTATCTTTCGCCCTCTCTTCTTTCATATAACAAGCCGTCTTCCTTGGATGAAACGGCCACCGCGTCCGCTGCGGCCCTCGCTTAAGCTTTGGTGGATTTAATCTCGCAAGAATTTTTTGATCCTACCCAAAAGAAAGAAAAGAAAGAAGGAGAAGAAAAAAAGGAAGCAGAAGAAAACCTACGCTTTATATATCATTTTATTTAACTCCTTTAAATATATCCTAATATTTCTACAGCTCGGCAAGACCGACACAGATTTGTGCTCGAGCGAGCAAGAGCATAAGGTAGACACATATAATACGAGAACACCGCGGAGGTAAAGGAAACTTAATTCTGAGATAAGATCGACGCTTTCGCGAGTACAATATTCATTTAACAACCGACCAATGAACCAATAAAATTTATATATATATATACGTATATGTGTTCATATACGAATTAGATCGAGTCGAGTGCCGAGCGAACCGTTCCCACGAGTCTTGGGCACACCTCACGCAATGCAACACGAACCAAAGTAACGCGACTCGACCTCCAGCCCCGGAAATAGATCATACATCAATTTCGATATCTGGGTTGGCCGGCTTCGATTTACATGATTTGAGGAAAAATCGAATACGGAAAAGAGCCCGGGGTACGAAAAAGGCGGAGATTGGTTTCAGGACTTATCTTGTCAAAATGCTGGTCGTTATATTAAGTCTGCGAGGATTGTCCAGAGGCTAGACGATACTCACAAATTTTAATTTCAATTTTCATTCTCTAGTTTAACATTAAAGTTAATTCCTTCGAGGAAGAATATTCTCATTTCATTATACACAACACAAGTCTGTACACAGTGTAGAGTATCGCAGACCGCGGTATACACGACATACATATAGAAGCTGCAACTAGAGCCTGTAGCTTGCCTTGACGTGATAATGAAATATCTCGTAATTGAGTTTTATTATTGCCTTGTACAGTTCTGTTCGGAGGTTCTGCCCTCTCAGTGTAATATACGTACATACCTACACGGTCTACATACCATGCATTATGCATATATGTGGGTATTATTCAGTACGTACAATATCAACCGGGTACAGGTAGAACGGCTAGAAACCGGCACGGTAAACATTAAATTTGATTCTATATTCCATTGCGGGTTATGTGACACAATGCGTTTCAATCTCGCATCTCTTATATCGTCGGTCAACGAGGTTTTAAAACTCCCGTATAAATTTTACTGAAGCAATTTACCCGATTCATAGGATCAACCGATGGCGTGGCTAGATCCTCCGTTGATCGAACAATCGATCGCAGACGATAATTCGATTGTCTAACGGTTCGGAAAAATTGATACAACTAGTCGCCTGAAACGAGGAAAGTAACGCGATTCCAGTTTCTCATGAAAGAAAATTAAATTCCGTTGATAAATTTCATGGCCGAGGAAAAGGCCCATGGAAAAGGACGGATTTTGAAAATTTTTAGAAACGAAGGACAGCTTTCGAAGTTCTTCTTTAAAAGCAGTAGGAGTTTTCTTCTCAATTTCTGGTATATGGGTGACACTAATTGATTCTGTTACGCTAAAAGTGTGAGGAAAGGATATAGCCATAGATCGGCGTCCGACCACAATCTACGCAAACAAATTTAACGACTTCGAGGCGTCTATCTCGGGTAATGTAAGTAAGAAAGCTGGATAGACGGTATAGAGCTGCGGTTAATCCGCTTACGAAAACAACCGATGGATTGTGGTAGGGTTAATCACCCGACGATATAGCGTTCTGAAAATCGGCTGTATATCGTATACAGATATTATAAAGCGAAGAAACCAAAGATTACGAGGGGTAAAACCTGGTGGCAGAAGTGGGATCGTAAGGAATAGGGTATTTACTTGAAAAAGTTATACGACACACCCAATTTGCCGTGATTGGTGTCACGTATTTCCCTCAAGGGAGAAAAATAGTCACAGTTGTGAAAAAAAAAGAGAAGAAAAAAAAAAGGAAAAGAAAAGACAGAAAGAAAGAAAGAGAAAGAGAGAGAGAAAAAAAGGAGGCGACCGCGAGGAAGCCAAGAAAGATATAAACCAACTTATAATGGCTCAGCTTGTTAGCGGTTGGCAATCTTACTTATATGACATTCCCTACCGTTGTTAACCCCCCAGGATAGTACACGTATGTACAACGTATGAAATATTATACATACATTAGGCAGATATATACCTATACACTCGACCTCAACAGCGAAATATTTCAGGGATGGCATGTAACCGTTCGAATTTTTGCTTTCCTTACGTTTACCTCGTCATCGGACCTTCGTTATAAAATTTGACATGGTTCAGGTAATTTCGAGGACTGAGGGAATCCGAAAAAATGAAAAAAAAAATTAGAAAAAAGTGAAAAACAGAACAACTTCATCGGATTCTATAATGGGGAAGTTCCTTTTCTCACTTCAGGCTATTACAACTTGTTAATCAAGTAATTATTAACGCGTTAGTCGAGTTCGCTGATCGCTTTTACATATCACGAGGAAATTTAACGGGTTTGTTGAGTTAATTAGTCCGGTTAACCAGGTGAAAAAAAGTTTCGTCTAAACTCACGAACGAGTTCGGTGTGGTCTGGACCCATTCGTTAATCGCTCATTCTGAGTTAGACCGGATGAAGTTCTACCTTCACCTGTAGAGGTATAAATTAAAGGTATACCGAGACAGTTATAAATCAATTGAGATAAAATTAAAGTCGATTAATCGAATTCTAGTTGAATTTAACCTGTTGAACGTAACTCCGACGATTTTATAACGTGTATCTATCCGGATATAGTATACACACAATGGGATCATTGAAGGGGAATTTATTAACCCTTTAAACAGACCTTGACCTCCCGTCGAGTAACGTCGCAGGGTTCAGAGTTCAGAAGGGCGTTCGACCCTGTAGAAGAGACAAAAGTAGTAACGGTTCGACCCATAAACGAGCTTACGATAAAGTGGATGGGAAAAAATAAGAACGAAACGATGTTTTACCTTCTGAAAACTCCCATAGAAATATCATCTTTCACATACACATTCGTTGGAATTTCCATTCTCCCTATTCTATTTCCCATTTTCACAAGCTCCGAAGAATATGTCTCGTCCCTTTTTCTGCGGCTGACCTAGACGGAATGAACTACTAGCAGAATATCGAACCGGACAATATTCCCCGTCTATACGTTAATCCTTGATTTATACAATTTTTTCAAATTTTTTGACTATCGTCGATTCGGAAAGAATGAATTCTTGTTTTAATTCCCACATCGTCATCGTCAATTCCAACCTCGGTTCGTTGCAATATCGATGTAACGAATATTTCGGGTCCACCGTTCATATGTAGGACGCAAGTATTGCGTAGGTGTATATATATATATATATATATATATATATATATATATATATACATATGTATATATGTGCGGAAGATTTATTCCGCGGAATGTTAGCGCCAGTGTTATTTGATTGCAATTTAATTAACACAATAATTAATGAGATAGTAGATGTGGCAGGGTAGAGAGAAACCAGGTAACGTAGATATAACCTGGTCTCGCTTCCCGTAGTATAATACTCGAAATGTCTGTCGTGTGTTCTGATAATTAAATTCCATTCGTATCCACGCAAGATTCGCTTCTCCTCGCTCGCTAGTCTAGAATCTAGATTCGCGGTAGGTCCTGTTTCCGCGTGCAGAAATATCCTCAGACGTTATTAACACGCGAATATAGTATAACAATCTCCGCAAGGTCTGAGACTATTCTAAAATTCCAAACGAAAGAAAGAAAAAAAAAAAAAAATAAGAAAAATACGTAAAATGAAAATAGAAAAAAAAAGCAATAAAAAAAATAAAATTCGATACCGCAGCATCCCCCAACGTTGCATCCTGACTGACGTGCGACCTAGGGGTCGAGAGGGTGGTTCTAGCTCGACGGTAAAACGCCAGAAATAGAAGAACCGAGAATGTTTTTCGTTTCACAGAGTCTACATAGTGTGTCGTCTGTCTGTCTGTCGTAAGTGTGAGATTAATGTGGTCAACTAGTGGAGTAGATAGGTGGGTAGGTAGGTAGATGTTGGTCGGACAGATGTGCTGGTTTAAATGTTTACTTTAAATTTATTCCCCCCAGAGTGACTTATGTGCGATGGGATATTTAGGTAGGAAACCTTTTTGCCTCTCTACTAGGCGATCCAATTTCATTCTATACGTTTTTACTCATTGCAAAGTAATAAAGTGAAGAAAAAGAGGATCCTGGTTCGCAACCCTTTTACTACTCGAGGAGCAAAGTACCACAGGAAGATTTCCCGTCCAACCAGTTTAGTCCGAACAATTGAATAAATCAATTATACCAGTCAATTTGAATACGAAATACGCGGCACGGTTTGAAATTAAAAAATACCAGACATTCCCTTTAAAATATTCTGTAAGAGTAATAAGATTTTCAAGAAAAAAAAAAAAATAAAATATATATATATATACATATATTCAAAGATATAGGTACTTAATATTTATACAACGTATTTCAACTGACGTAATTGCAGTCTACTTCTCTCGGCGATCAAGCTGTATATATACGAGTCTGCCTGCACGTACCTAAATAAATCCTCAGGGAAAGCAGCTTAGGGCTCGACCCTTAAGCTTGACACATAAATGGGCCTTAGATTCTGAAAATTTTAGTCAATTAAAAACCTCTGAAGAAGTGTGTCGTTAGTCCTAACAACGTGGAGTTACATATACCTACACGTATATACATATATATGATAATATATTGGTTTTAAACTCGATATTTTATTTCTAATTTTTCTAAACGAAGAAGAAGAAGAAGAAGATTGAAAGTTTAGCAGCTTTGTCTATATTCTCGGTGTGTATATTCCTTTATTGTATAGGTGTGTGAAATTGTGAAAGGACTTGTTGGATGAACTGAACATCTGCCCGTTTCTTTATACACCGGATAGGGTACGCGCGCGTATACCCCATTTCAAGTTTTTCTCCTTTCTTTGAGGATCTCGTTCACGCTTTAAGGCCTAACGCCTCGAAGTTATTCATTTTGTTCGAAAAGAGAAAGAAAGAAAGAAAGAAAGAAAGAAAGAAACAGAGAGGGTGGAAAAAAATACAGCTTGAGGCAAATAAGACTTTTAATCTCTTTGTCAAAATTAGAATAACTACCGGCTCACGATTTTCACCAGGGATTCAAAATCATCCACTCTTCTCTCACAATGGACTCCAAGAAATCCCTCCATACAGACCAGCTATTCTCCTCTTTCATTCACATCTAATCCCACTTTTCTCATCGTCTAAAATCAGGCCAATCCTCAAATCAGCTGTCGATTTTCTACGATATCTTTCGCCTCGAGTGAAAACTGCGAAATATAAAAAGCAGGAAAAGCACGAATGATCTAAGCCGGCGTTCATTATGGGATTTAAAGAGCCAATTAACGATTATTTCGTTTCGAAACCCTTCGAATACCTATCGAAAGATCGCGTCCGTCTTACCATTCTGGTTCTCTCGTAGTGGCTGTTGGCTCAAGGCTCTGCAGGATGGCTGGCTGGCTGGCTGGCTGGCTTATGTAGTTAATTACCGTCTTAAAAAGCGGTTAATATTATTCCAGGTCTATAAACTCGGCTATCATTTCACGATATTTTCTATAAAAGATTACCAACGCCATTTAGTCCGGGCACCTTTCCAATGATCATTATACCTACAGCCGTGCGCGGTTCTACCCATATGCTAACTGCTAATCCATGGTACACGCGCGTGTCAGTTAGTTCCTGTTTCAATCGAGATATACACACGAGTTGGGTTAGCCAACTCGCCTGGGTTAAACTCGCCAGGTGAAAACAGGTTTAAGTACGAAGCCACCTGCGATCTGACGTCAACCTCGACGATATCTTCTCGTCGAAACGGCGAGAAGACGCTTCGTTCTTTTATCCCGTGAAAATTTGCAGCCAGATTAATTACCTACTTGTCGAAAATGCAGATAATGCGTCGATTAATCATCGGTTAATGTAATAAATCATGCGATTCATTCTCGAAAATATTTCTAGCAACTTTAATAACGGGCTTCTATTTTTCGACCCATTTTTCTCCTACGTCTCATTCGTTTCGTCACACGATTCGTTATTCCTATACGTTTGATTACCATTAAATCTTGCCTCCGGACTTTTGAGACCGACTCGTGCCTCGTCGTGCATTCGATTAATCCGATAAATTATAGATACCGAATCTATCGAACAAACCGAAGGCGACAAGCTCGCGAATGTCTGCCAGTTTGTCTGTCGACCGTGAGTTGAATTATTGAAATCGTTGTGAAACGTCAAACGAGAGGTAATCGGTTTTTATCGAACGCGTACAACCTCTGTCGATTTCGATTTCAATTTTGCCCCGATTTTACTCGACGATGAAAAATGTTGAACGCGGTTTAAGCGACTTTTAAATCACCGTCAAGTACCCGTTGATCTATTTTCTCTCTCCTCGTTATTAAGCTCCGTAAATATCTCGCGTGGATGAGGACGAAGTGTTACAATATATGTACCATACCCTGCACACATATGAGTCACAAGATAAGACGGTAGAATGATTGAAACAAGACTTTGAACTCGAACCAAATTTGGCCACAGGTAGCTGGTTAATTTATAGTGTAACCGGAGATACGTATCTCGAGGCATTGTACTCGCGTCTTTAAGTCTCTATGCCTTTTTATTACACTGCTTGAAAAATCTCCTACCATAGAGCTACTTGTATAGAACTACGTATAACTGGGCAATAACTCGACTCCGTAATGCAATCATATCCTGATATCTCGTTCACACAATGAAAGAGACGCTCACGGACGTACGAATCCCCATATCGTATCTATTTTTTCGAAGCAGGTGTCTCGATTCTATGCATGTAGATACGACGTTTCAGAACACGTTTAAGGTCAGGGCAATTTATTCCCTTCCACTTCTTCGTCTCCTTTTTCACGAACATACCTACACCTCCACTCCTTCGTCTCTCGTATCTTAATTTTCGTTTTAACGATCAGTTGGACGGTTTAACTTAAAAGTTACAAGTGGTAAAGTGTTTTCGAAAAAGACTGAGCCAGTCTAATTTTTTTGAGCCACAATTTTCGACCCAATTTTCTACAGCCGTAATTTTTGAAGCCTCAGGGCTTCGCGGTTCACGGAACGTTTTAATCGAATGGTTAAAGCCAAGAACGCGAGATTGGTTCTATTATAATTGCAGGGGGTCCTGGAGGAGCTGAAGGTAATAACGAAATAAAATGAAATAGTTTATATCACGGTGTGCCAGAAAGAACTACGGGACGCTTATAGAGGCCGAGGATACCACAGAATCTTCTTCTGATCTGCATAATAGATCCGGTCCCATGCATACGGAGCCGACAAATGTCCCAGCGTTTCGCTGCCAAGGCGAGACTCGGTCCAATTTATAATCAATTTTATAGCATCGACGCGCGGGGTCTCGTTCGAGATAAAACGAGGCAAATCAACCGTAGACTCGATCGACCCTGCTTTGAATATCGAGGAGGAGATGCGAATCGTATATATCCTCGTGTTACCCCGCGAGGATCGCATATCGCATCGATAATACGAAACTGACGATTTAGTAATAACAGCTGTAGCCGTTTAACCCCGTGCCGAACTATTCTCTCGATTTTATTTTTTTTCATTTATCTTATGCCTTCCGTTATGTTATCGCTTTGTTACCTTACATCGGGGAGCGGAGATAAAGTCGATAAATTTATGTTGAAATAGTAAATTACGAAACCTCTCTCTTCCTCCGCTCCGTTCTTTTCTCTTTCCTTCTCGCTGCGCGGAGTCTGCGAGAAATATCGCCGAGAAATATCGACGAATATCAAGAAACGCCATAAGATAAAAATGGTCGGCGATATTTTTGTTTACGTGAAAAAGAGGGGCGAGAGAGAGAGAGAGAGAGAGAGAGAGAGAAAGAGAAAAAGAGCGAGAAAACGGGGCTGGTTGAATATTAGATGTGCTATGCGATGTGTCGTAAAGTTCCGAGGCGTGTTTCGAATCGTAATGTGCCAAGGCGCGTTTCGATATAAATTTGGAAAATTTTATTGTTCCGTGGCAAGCTACCTTGTTAAAGACATCAGGCGTTAAAATTTGCTGAATTCGAATCTGTAATTAAGTCGAAATCTATGTTTTCTTGAAATTGAAAAATTTTGCATAAATGAAAAACGACAAATTTCTCGGTGTCTTTTCGCCATGGAAAAGTATAAAGTTCGTAGTGTCCGGAACGCTTCTCTCGTGTTTGTTATCGGACATTGGATACTAGCTAGCACGTTATTCTATCCTCTTGTTCGAAAATCCCTCGTCTAGGTTTCACTTGCCATTACTGGCTTCGGAGGATTACGGGTTTGCCAATAACGTGCGACACACCGCACAGTCGGGATCTGCCAACGGTAACACAAACGCAAGTTTAGAAGATAGTTGTCCAATCCTCGTTTTTTAGCCTCTAATTTTTACTCTGATTATAGAAAAGAAAAAAAAAAAAAAAAAATTCGATTCACCTCAATTCTCACCTAAAATAAGTACAAAGCTCTAATCGCTGCTGGTTTCAGCTGGCTTATCGGCGAGCGTCAGATACGGAAAAAAGATTATAGCTTTCCGAGGGAATTGATTTTACCTCGTAACCCTAATTTGGTAGGACTGTGCCTCGCGAAAAGGGGGTCAGTCTAAAGAGAGAGAGAGAGAGAGAGAGAGAGCGATTTGGGATTCGTTTGATTAATGAAAAGTTTAGGCATGCATAAATCGATGAGAGATATGCAGATTCTTATATAGGTATAGAATCGGTATTTCGTATACCCCTGTGACCCGTAAGTTTTTATTTCCTAGCGCGATAGTAGATGAATTAAAAAAACCACAAGCGCAAAGACGTCCCCTCGAGAAAACGAGGTCCTTCGTCCTCGAGTATGTCTTCGGAAGCGGTTTGAGAGTCCTTGACGAACGCCGGAACAATATCGAGCGACCGCTTCGAGGGACAAAAACTTGACCAAAGTAAGTGAAAAAAAAAAGAAAGAAAAAGAAAATAAAAAAGGAATGGGAAGAACAGGAACGAAAAGGGAACGGAAAACTGAACTGTGATTACGTCGAGTGACTCCAACGATCGAACTTTCGGACTCGAGAGTGAATGACTTGACCATTTTTTGCCCTCATGTTCCACCATCGTTCTAGCGTCGATCTAGTTCATTGACACCCAAGCCTCGGCGTATTCCTCTCCATCATCATATCACGCGTTATATTTATTTATTTATTCATTCATTTATTCATTTATTTATTCATTTATTAATTGATTTATTCATTTACTCATTTATTTATTCTGTCATTTATTCATTCATTCATTCATCTATCCATTCATTCATTCATTCATTCATTTATTTATTCACTTATCTCTATTTTCAAGAAAGCTTAGAGTATGTGAAAGATCCGCGCGACGATTCGTTCCGAAGATATAAATTGAATATCTTTTTAAGAGAATTGTCCACTTGACCTGAAGCGCGGGTAGAAAGCTGTTGAATATTCATGAAATTATATAGTTTCTCATAGTGTTTCTCTTCAAGAACGCGCTACCTATACTCGACAGAAGTCCTTACGGCCGTGTGAAGCGTTAAGAAAATGTAAGAGCCCATTCCTTTTCAGGGTTTTACTTCTATTGCCTACCCCCGTGATCCTGCGGCAGTTTTTTTTTATTTTTCTTCTTCTTCTTTTCGTTTTTTTTTTTTCTTTTTTCTCTTATTCCTTTCGGGTGGGTCTTCCAAAACCCAGGACATCTGAGGTTCTAGAGTCCCGCGGGATCCTGCGGCGATTCGCCGGCTACGTTTCGGCCAATTTAAGATGAGGGTTATACAAAAAAAAAAAAAAAATAAAAAAAAAAACGAAAACGAGCCTAAAAGAAGAAGAAGAAAAAAAAAGAAAAAAATTCCATGCATGAACAACGCAGCTTATAAGCTATATGTATGGAGATCCAAATGGTTAGTGGACGAGAAAATGATTCTCGGAATGGTTCTCTCAGCTTCCATCGTCGTCGCCGGCTTATTTCTCCTGAATACCTCTTCTGGAACCATCTTTCGTCGCTTTAATCAAGATTCATTTTGGTCAGGCAAACCCAATCCTGGGAAAATTGACTTTAGAACCTATCCCTTCCTTATTTTTTCAATTTTTTTTTCTTTTAATTGCTTCACCCTAACAAAATCCGAGGCACAGTTGCATCAAGAATCAATTCGAACAACGATATCCCCATCGTTTATAATCATCACCTTGTCGGTTTTTGTACATCGCATCATGGTAAAAATAATTAATTATGGTTCTTATTCAATTTCCAAGTAACCCGGTTCTTCTTCTTTCATCTTCTTGATTGATAAAGTAATTCATCAGGTCGCCTATCCAGCTATAAAATATTCCGATTCATTCCACTTGATCAATTTTCACGGCTTGGTGACGCCGCTCTACAACTATAGCATATCTTCCGTTGTAAATAAACGTTAATACGATAAAAAGTACCCTTGGCTATTTATTTTTCGTTAAACAGTTAAAAATACTTTTAAAGTCATTAAAATTTCCGGTTAAATTACAATCACCACGGCTATGTTTACTCACCGTATAATATAGGTGTAACACAATCAATCAATTTCTCTACAGATATACCTACCCATATAAATGAGTAACTTTTTAACAGTTAAATTTACGATTATGGGTAATCGACGGTCATTCGGTAAACGGACCGTAAACATTCTTCAAGCTAGTTCATCAGCCTCAGGTAAAACGTTGCTATACCTACCTACCTGCCTTATATACCTACGAATATTAAACGTATAATTCTGTATACATGTATACAGACGGTGAATCTCATTATAGAATCTTCTGGGCTAATAATTATCGCTAATTTACCGTTACGTCATTCTAGCAACTGCATGCAGTATCCATTTGCGGTTAACCGCGTGTACCAGTTTCATTATCTTGTAATTCAAGAGTTTCCTCTCCAGCACAAAGCCCTGTACGACTGCGGTACTCGGAGTTCTAGATATTCATTGCAAAAAGAACAGTTTCCTTTTTATTTTTCATTTTCCTTTTTTTATTCAATTAGTGGAAAAGTGAACTTCTTTTTTTTATTTTATCATTCCATTTCGCTATCGCGCGCGGTATAAATGTAAAAAATATATTTTCTCTCTTTTTTCTATTTATTTTTTTCGCTCCAGTAGCTTTACCGCACACGAAAGGGAATCGAAGGGAATCGTATATATGTATACATATATATATATATATATATATGTATCTTAGACGAAACTAGATATTTACCGAAGATATCGTCTTTCAAATTCCCTCAGCTGACAATCCCGCGATACATATATAGATATATATACCCACGTCTGCATTATAGCTAGTATAAATTAGCCAGCGATTCGCCAACGCGGTGACAAGAATTCTTTACCAGGTCAGTAACGCGATCCGGTAATGATACCGTCTAAAATCAAAATCTAGGTGAGTGAAATCCATCCATACATATGAGTATATGTGTATATATGCCTGTTGCAGAGTTTCTCTTTATTTTGAATAAAAAAATAAAGAAAAAAAAATTAATTTTTTTCTCCCTTTTTACCAGATCCGGATAAAATAGTCAATTCGAATAAAACTGTGATATTGACCGTGTTTATTTAGAATCTAGGTAAATTTCCACCGGCTAAAGGATTAGGGGAATTCAGCTAGGTACCTATATTTTATGTACGCACCTGGCATACAGACATCCTAAGACCTACCCATCTATTTTACTCAGCTCCCTCAGTCCTGCAATCGCTTAGTGAATTTGGCGACGTTTAAAGTTTGATTAATCGACGAAGGAAGGAAGGAAGGAAGGAAGGACGGGGCTTTCCCCGATCCGCGAATCGAGTTGGTATTTGCCTCAAGTTATACTTGTGTACAGGATCGCGGGGCTGAATTGATTAACCCCATTTATTCGGCTTAACGGTCTATACATATATATATATATATATATATATATTCGTATATACATATATATTTATGTATACATCGATATTTCCGCGAATATAATATAAGAGGATCTCATTGTCGACGGAAAATTGAAAAGGATATTCAAAGGTGGCAAAAAATCTGCGAGAATACAGGGAAAAACGATTTCGAAGAAGGAATCTGGCTTTCATTCGAACCTGAAGTAGCGCGATTTTGAATCGGAATAATTTTTCTTATTAAAATTTTCTAGAATTATAGCGAGTTTTTTCTATCATATATACCCGATCGAGTTCATCGATCACCAAGAATTTTTCTCTCGGTAAAGTATAAAGCGAGACTTTTGGACATTATAATACGATTTGTCAGAGGCTACCGTTACACCGTTCCTCCTACCTTTTGCCTCCGACATCCTGTACCTACAGCAAGTATAGTGGAATTGGTTTCCTCTCATTTTTCACAAACCTGTGTATATGCATCCACCCCCCCCCCCCCGGCGAATGGCATGCGAATTTATTTGCTTAGGCGTATCATCGGTCCAACGTTCCTTCCTATCGCCACCCTGGAATATATCGATGGTGTAAACGTGTCTATTTACATATATACACGCAGAGGTATAGAAGGATATGTATGTATCCATCTAGCAACCACATATCTACATCCCTTAGGTATCTACGTACATCCTCAACGTCTCCAGGGAATCCAGGATAACAGTAAACGATAGAAAGCTAGCGAGTCGAGTGATTCGGCCTTCGGGGGTCGCGAATTTGTAGAATCAAAATCCCATTCTCTGTGATCTTAGCTTTCACGATGCGGGGAGATAAGGGTCGAAGTTTCCAACTTCCCGATCAATTTTTAAAAAGAAGAGAGTAGGGGTAAAAAATCGAAGAAACTCACCAAATAATTCAGTTTCAAATTAGAGATAATTTGGAAAAGGAATTTCCGCGGATCCTCGTCGTTTTAACGATGAAAATTCTAAAGCTGTAAAATATAATTATAACAGCACTAGAAAAATTCCAGTCTAATGTACTATGCGGTATTATGCCTGCATTTACCTACCAGCGTACCTGGTAGTTGTGGATCTAGACCTACAACATGCATATTCAATTTAACCGTCATTAAAAAATCATCAACCGAATACGTATGTACCTCGGGGTTTCCTCACTCATTTATGAATGTAACGCGCCCAGATTATGCACAGCTTTTTACCTCATACCAATTTAAAAATGCAGAATGTTTATGGTTATACCGCCTTTACTTGTACCTGAAGCAACGATGAAATTAACCAACGCTTTAATGATTTTTAGCAGTGGAGAAAAAAGGGATCGATTATCTTTCCTTTTTATTCTATGGATTTCAGAATCGAAGTAGAAAATCGGAATCAGCGTTTGCACTCGAAATTCTCATTGGCGTCTCTGGATCCTAAATAAATCTTCGAATTCTACTTAGAACCTGAAAAGTCCGCGAAAAACTAACTCAATGATTGATTTTATTTCCGACTTAGAAATTTATTTGTCGATCAGTTCTCAAGACGTTTTAGATCGAAGTCGAGACCAGAATCACTAAAGCTGCTTTGAATTCTGGGATCTATAGATCCAAACTCCAAACTATAATTTCCAAAGTCTAGTTTACGCCTAAGTCTGCTTAAAACGGACGAAGACTGTTACTTTTCAATCAGCATTTCATTACGTGCGCGATTCTACCCTCAAGTTCTAGTTTGCACCTCCAAGCTCCCGGTGAGAACTTGTAGAATGAAACTAGAATTTTTATTCCAACTCGAAGAATTCGAAGTCTCGAATCCAGCTTCGAAAAGCCTGTCCTACTCGGGAAAGACGTGACTAGAAATTTGAAAAGAAACAAAAAAAGAAAAGACAAAAAAGACAAGTTCGACCACATGATTCCCGTAGGGGATGAATAATTAAGACGTCGTCGACGTAAACAACTGTTTGTTCAAAGTAGGTTGATGTTTGCGTTTTTGGGGTAGGTACTTCGCGCCGTTGATTGCTTCATTTTTTGTCTCTTCCCCCTGCGGTAATAGTCAGTTAGAATTTATGCGCCGGACGTGACACGTGGAGGGTGACTACTCCAGGATTATGTGTATATTTAACACGGTACAGATAGGCGGGGGTGGTTCGGATACGAATCAAATTGCCAGTAAAAAAGAACGTCAACGATCGCTCGAGATATGAAATTCGAAGACCGAAAATCGCTCGCTGAGAGCTAATTGCAAAACGGATTTGAAAAAGTCTTGTTATTTTTTATAAAAAGAAAAAAAAAAAAAAAACAAAAAAAATGGGATTCGAACTCGTATTATTTTCTCGCGAATAAATCCAGCGAGTAAATCATCTGCAGTTTGAGATCGAGGATCGGTATCAATGCCATAAAATCTAAGAAATCTGTCCCCCAAATACTTATATACTACCAGGGCACCCTTCAGAGCCATATATTTCCATCGTCGCTCAATTTGGAGCTAATGCCTAAGGATTATTGTAAAATATCGACGATACGGTCAATAGTTTACCGGGCGAAAAACCCCGCCGAATTCAGAGCGATTCCGAAACGTCAGCCTGCCAAATGCGAGCTTTAGATCCTCGACCTCGCCGCTTATACCAACTCTAAATGGATATGTATTGTCTTGATTTGTGTTATTGCTATTTGTTCGGGTTATATCCACTCGATTTCGAAACTGAGCTATGCCTAAGGCGAGGAATTTCTATGTTATCTTGACGGCATGCTGGGCTTCGCGAAGTATAGCTTCTATTTAGGAATGAAAATCGCAGGAAATTCCATTCGCCAAACTCAGATATCCCTCCAATACCTCCGACGAAATGAATGAATGAATGAATAAATATAAGGGAACTTAGTTCACCGTCGACGATTATTATAATACCCGTAATTCTGATTTTTATAAAGACTTGATCCGATCCTTGTATAGTTTGTCGTTCGAATTATTCGCACATTGCTTATTGAGTGGCTCATAGGTGTCCTCGTAGATTATATAAGACTAATAACGAGCGTACAGAGACACGGATTGGAAAGTTGGGATTTAGGATCCTGCGGAAGCGTGACGTGAAACGTTTCTGGATCGTTCGAAAGAGCTGAACTTTCGAAACCCAAAGTTTGGTACCCACATGAAGCGAATTTCTAACTTTTAACGAACTGATTTCGGTCGCTTTTCGGTTGCTTACTCTCGCCTGTATCAACCCACCCCATTTTTCTTCTTCGAAAAAAAAGTAAGAAAAAAAAAAAAAACGCTGCTCGGCAATTTTTCACCGCAATATATTCGGGGCGAGAAATAAATGCCTGAAACCGATCTAAGGGTGGTGAAATTTTATCATTTACTTACGATCGTTGATCGGCGAGAATCCCCGGTTGGAGGAGTTGTCAGTTCCGTATGCATGAACGTACGTGTACTCTAGGAAGTACACTGACCGGATACACCACCGTCCATGATCATATATATTCTGAAACATCAAACGTCATTTCGTACCGGTATAATGACAGAGCCGAATAACACCCACGATTAATCTTAATCCGATTCAATTTCATTCCTCGACGTGAAATTATTCGAATAGATTAATTCAAATTATCTTCCCTTCCATCGCCACGAGGCTATTGCACTTTGTACAAAGCATCGCAAGAGACCGAGGGAAAGGGTCACTCGTTTAGCTCTTACGCGACAGACGGATTTAGGCTATTCCCCAAAGTCGAAAATCTCACTTTCCCAAATTTTCCTTCACCTTTTTCCTCGAATATCGATATTCGAAAAAAGGAAAGAAAATGATCAATTTCTCGAATGAAAATTCCGTTTCTGTTTCGTGTTTTCCGACCATTACGAGCTACGTATACGTTCGGCGAGTTTCCACTACCACGCGAAGTTCTGACCAGCTAGCCAGGAGATTATTTCGGCTAGCTATACACCCGAATAGAATAGAAGGTTGAAGTTTCCTGGCGCGACGAAGGAGCTCGAGTCCAAACTAGCTAGGTACAATAATTGGCATCTCGCGTGTTCCAAGCGGCTCGAAGTTGTTTGATCATAGATTCGGCGCGGACCACAACGAAAGTAGTCTCTTTTCCTTCCCGATTTTCCTTTTCTCCGTTTCTTCTCTCATTTTTTTTTTGTTTTTTCTACATTTTTTTCCCTTTTCATACAGGCTAAGACATTTCTTATTATATTCTATTTTTATATATGCTATATATTCGATGATTCGATCGTAGATATGCGGTTTCGGAAGGAAATAACCCAGTCCGCGAAAGCTCTATAATTTTTTACTAGGTCACTGCGAATTCTACCTTTCGAGTATACAGTTGAGAAACTTTTCTGAAAGCCACCTCGTCTCAAGATCCTGCGGCTCTCTTATCTAACGGGATAAAGTTTAAAGGCTGTTCTTCTCGCGGTTATACATAGGTATATATATATATATATATATATATATATATATATATATATACATATATATATACCAGTATGCAGTCCCAAGATCTTGGCGAGAGATTATAATTATCCAATCATGATATTCGTCTTTCCATCAGTTGAATTCCTCATTTACCTCGTTTATTTCCTCTCCTATTTTATTCCGCGTATTATAACAAAAATTTCATTTATTATAACCAAAATTCTCATTATTTTTATTATTATTTACACGGAGTCACGTCGATTCCACTTCTCTTGTCTTTCCCGAGCTCGGAAATTGATAGGGAAGTTGTGGAGACCCGGAGGAGGTATATAGAGGCACGAGGAGATTAATACGAGCGGCTCTGGTTGTCGTAGAAGGTTAGCTGGAATCTGGATGAGCTTTTTCCAAGCTTTTTCCAAGGTCTCAGGTCTCAGGTCTCAACTCTCGACTCCCAGGCCTCAGCTGAGCTGAACTTGCGACAATATTATTCGTCGAAGAAACTTTTTCAACTCGAGGGAAATTATTTGGCGTGGGAAATTGAAAGAAATAATTAGATAATACCCGGAGTTTCTTTATCACAACTTTATCATTAATATTATAACCAAAAGATAAAACGATTTTCATGAAGATTCGAATGCATCTGATCGATAGAAAAATTATCATGATTATGGAATCTGAAGAAGAAGAAGAAGAAGAAGAGGAAAAATGAAAGGAGTGACCGTAAATATCGTAAGTTGAAAACTTTTGATAATACTTGCTTCAACGACAAAGGTGGTGTGTATACATTTGCATATTTCTCAAAAAATTTCTCGCCGTTTCGCGTGTGCAGTATTCGCCAGGAGCAAAAAAAAAAAAAAAAATTTCCATATTCTCAAGACTGTATACGCTTGCGAACGGCTGTGAAACAAACTGCAAAGAAGTACTCAGAAGAGCAAGAAGGGAGAGAGTTCTCTGGCGGCTAAGAAAAAGAAAAAGAAAAAGAAAAAGAGAAAGAAAAGAAAAAAAAAATTGAGTTTCTCCCTTAAAGAACAGGCCTAAACGAACCCCCGAAACAACTTAGCCAAATGGTAGAAACACGCACACCCAGTTTAGCTCCGGAATATAAGGAGGCTATGATAACGGTCCACTTCGCCTCACGCATTTCGAATTTCAATTTTTTAGCCCTTCGGTTAGGTCGAAGGAAAAAAAAACGAAAAACAGGATAATGATGATAATAATAATAAGAGAAAGAAGAGGGGCGGACGTGAGATAATAACATAAACCGTTGGTACAGATAAACCGGAAGTAAGGACGACGCGACGGCCTGGCTCGCACCTTCCGCCTCTTTCTTCTTTCCGTTTTTCTCCGATCCCTTGTATTTCTTGTTATTTTTTCCGTCAGATCCGTTAAGTCGAGATAACAAATCGAGAGGGGGAAAGAGAGAAAGAGAGAGAGAGAGAGAGAGAGAGAGAGGAACAGAGATACAGTAGAGAAGACAGTAAATTTATTCAACGGAAGTGCCTTTAACGCTTGAACACGTAAACCTGCAAACATGCGAAATACTCTGCATTCTACAAGCTAGCTGAGCGCACCTCATACCAACCGGAAAGTCCATAAATAATGTATTTATACGCGGGTAACTTTATGTGCGAAATAGGTAGATACACCGTGTAAAATAGGCCTGTGAAAAAAAAAAAGTTTCAAAAATCTGGTAATCGGTAATTAAATTCCAAAATATTTCGAACCATTTTTTCTTTCCTTCCTTTCAGTAAATTTCGGTCCTTGATGGGTAATTTTTGTTCATACGACGTGCGAAGAGAAAAAAAAAAGACAAAAAAAAACAAATATAAATTTGCGGTGGTTTTTTACACTCTCTCGCTTTTAAAAGCCTCGTCTGCGGAAGGTTCTTGACGGAAAAAAATGTAAAATTTTTTTATTTTCAAGCCTGTATACTGCAAAGATGCGTATATATGCTACACCCGTTTCCTCTTAATGTAATTGATTACCTACAGCAGTTTCGAAAACCAGGCAGCAGCCCCTGCTCTCTCGAATCTGAATACGAGTTATGCGGCTAGTCCAACTTTTAGCTACTCGTATTGTGGATATAAATATGCGTGGCATATATATTTATATACATATATATATACGCATAATGATTTTACATTGAAATGGTAAAAGCTTTCGGCGTATTCTCAGCGGAGGAGGAACTTTATAAATTTCTTTTTCACCCCTGGGCTAATCAGTTTAACCAAATCTCGAGAATTTTCTCGACGATATAGTCGCCTTTAGTCTTTCGCCTCTAAAACCATTGCCATTGTATTTCATTGTATTGTATAGTAGTCGGTAAAATTCCGACGTCTCGACGGTCAATTTAGTCTCGCCTTGGTAAGCATAAAAATCGTTCTATATGGCTCGCGATATTCGTTGAATCAGATTTAGTCGAGGGTCGCGAGAGCGAGAGCTAGAGCTAGAGCCCTGGGTTTCGGGGTCGCAAGCCCTAATCGTTCGACCATCTGTTCTCCCCAATTCCTGTATATATATTTTTATATTATTTTCTTCTACCCCCAATACAAGATCCGTTTCCCAAGATCGAGAATACGTAGATCAACCGTTTCTCTTAAAATACGATCGCACAGGTATCAAGAGCCGTTACACATTTCGAGTGAAAGAACACCTCCTCTCAAAGAAAAATAAAAATAACAAAGAATAACAAATTTCTCACATTTACATCATTTCTCTTGCAACGAGTAAAAGAAAAAAGACTTTTCATTCTCTTCAAATTAGTTTTCCCCCCCGTACACCTTACGTACAGCGTATTTAAATTTCACCTCAACGTTACCCGTATGATAATGCGTTGCATGATCATTATTCTTCGTACGTAAGTCGCGGGATCGTGCGGGAAAAAAATTCGCATTCATATATATATATATATATATACGGTGGTTACGTCTGTGCGATTCAAACGTCAAAAGTTTTCATGGTATATATATATATATATATATAAGAAAATTCATTCAAAGCACGGTAAAGCGCGTTATACCCATTGTAAAGAAAAAGATTTTCTCTCAGAGCCCCAGCATCCCTCGGCTCTACTTTTTTTCCCCATATTTTAACGTTATAAACTGCAACGATTCGAGTTCACCGAAGAAACTTGAAGCGCTCGATTATAATTGTAAAAATTTCCTTATTTTTTTATTTTTTCTTCTCATTCGACCCAGCGTTTGTTTCAAAGAAAAAAAAAAGAAAAGAATTTCATACACTCCAGACGACGATTTGAATTCCCCCTAACTCACAGCACTCGGCTCATTGTCAGACCCTTAATAAAAATGAAAAAAAAGAGGAAATTAAACAAAAAATTTAAACAAAAAAATTAAAACGTATTCTTCACTCATTTAACGGATGCATTAGGCGTTAATCAACGACTGCTGTGCACCGTCTCATGTTCCACGTTTCAAGTTTCAAGTTACCTACGCGGGAGCTTCTGTCTCGTCGCGATTGTGCAAATGCATATACCTACGTCCACACACTTAAATATACATACATATATATGTATATGTAGGTATTTGATATAAGGGAGATCGGCGCTTTGAGAGGACTCGACGAATCATGACGTTCCATTATTCTCTTGGCTCTTTGGCTCGCCTTTACTCTCCTCTCGAGTACTTGAGCAGAAAACACCATAGGTATGTATGTGCCTACCGCACAGTCCTGCAAGCTTGTTCGCATCGTCTCGAGTGGGTTAGACTTATTTTCCGTTATGCCATTGCGTTAGTTCGACGTAAAGGCGATACTAGAGAAGTGCTTAGAGGTACTACATACATACCCCTCTCTCTCTCTCTCTCTCTCTCTCTCTACTCCTTGAGCCCGAAGGGCCGAAGATGTTTTGCGAGAACAATGTAAATTTATAACATTTCAACTCGGCTACTCGTAAAAGAACCTGCTATATAGGTACGAAGACGAGGGAAATAGAACGGCGAAACTTTTCTTCTAAAAGGGAAATGATATTTCCGCGGAGAGAAAACTTCTCGCCTAATACACCAGCTACGTGTACATATATGTATTATACATATTTATTATGTTTTTCTTTTTTTTTTCTACTTTTCGGAAAACTTTTCCGAGTAGTCAGATTTTATTTTATTTCATTTATTTTTAATATTTGAATACAAGATTTTGCATAGCGCGTTGAATGGATTGTTCAATCTTTTTTCTTCTCCATTTTTTTGTTGGTTACTGATTGCACGGAGTCGGTTGGGGCTGATAAAAGTGATGAATGTAAAATGAAGGAGGGATATGAGAAATAGGAAAGTTTTATTAAGACAAAGATCCGCGGAGATAACTTTGATACGAAAATATGAATGGGAAAAGGCTCCGGGGTTACACTGGCATGTTGGTTGGTTATAACATTTCAGCCACAGATAACGACCGAGTAAAAGGCTTAATGAAAGAATCATGTTGCCTTAAACACGGAGGCGAAAACAAAAGTTGAAATTAATGAATACAAACGAGAAGCAATCTCTTGCGACAACCCAACCCACCTCACTTCCTTGGACAACAACTGCCATTTTCCCTTTTCCGCACCCTTACCCTTACCATTACCCTTACCCTTACCCTTACCCTTACCCTTACCCGTTTCCATCCCCTAGCTTCCTCTATAACTCGGCTGCTTTCCCAACTCCTTCGTTATAATGTGGCAGAGAATAATTTGCTGCCAAGACGAGAAGAGAAAGAGGGAAAATTTGTACTCAACGGTTCTCTAGCGGGGCGATACTAGCAGTGCTTACAGTTACAAATGTATTTTCTTCCTTTAGAAAGGTGGTGAAAAAGATTTGTCCAACTTTAATAAACGAATTTTCTTACATTTTTTTCTACTTCTTTATTTTTCGGTTATTCCTTTGTTTTCAGAATCCAATTATCGTGTCGACTTACGTAGGTATACCTACGAGTATTCGAACTTTTTAATTAAAATTATTACCAAGGTTTTAATCCTGGTGATACAGATCTTCTTACTAGGGAAAGACGAAACAATGTCGAGCATTCGGTAAGTTTATTTTACATTTAATTTTTATTTTTTCCCTTCTTAAACTTCCTCGACGAAAACTCAATTCGAAAGGAAAATTAGAGAGCGGGAATCATTCGCACGTGATATTCTCCACCCTCGAAAAGAATAAAGAGTATTCAAACGGACAGAGCGAGGGATGGATGGGTGAATTAATAAATAAAAAATGAAATAAAATAAACATAAGGTAAAGGAGTGAAAATAAAACGAAACAAGAGACAATTCTCGTTTGAATTTTCCTCTCGGTCCAGCTGCAGACTCACCCACGCGTCATTGGGTTCTCTTTGAAAAATTCGGTGCCTCGACGTTGCAGGGAATTCTTTAATCCTTTGATACCAAAGTCTCTTCTCTACTCTGCCCCGGCGATCTCCACAGGACTTTTCTGCCTCTTTCCATTTTCATCCTTTACCTCGTTCACCCTCCTTCTCGGCGATATGAATTTACTGGCTTTTCGACGAGACCTTTTGCCAAGGCCGCTGTTTGCGCTCGACGAGGACTTTCCGTCTACCAAGGGACTCGATATGAATCCATGTCTGACGCGTCGGGTATTACATACAGATATAGATTCCCGTGTATATTGGAATCTTAGATCTCTCCAAGATTCGGTCTGCCGAGGTCCACCTCGAGACGTATATAAGCTCACTGAGCTTTTTAGCTTTACCACAAGGTGTATTCACGCCCATTCAAGGTATCTCCCTCTTACTTCTTTTTTCTCGCGTGGTATCGAACCTCGAGACTGTCTCAACGTCTTCGGACCTACTACCGAAGCCGATCTCAGATCCCACCGAAATCCAAAGTCTTTGACGACGTCGGATATTACGTCAAAGTACACAAAGAATAGCGGGCAATCCTCGACAGTTTTTCTACCCTTTTCGATAAAACCATCAAAGAAACTTTAACCCCTCTAAAAATGGGGGAGAAAAAAATGTATTTTTTCACCCTAAGAAAAATAAGAACGCACGCTAACTCATCGCAGAAGCTGAACAAAGTCGAGGAAAAAACTAAGGTCAATTTTGATAATCTTTCGAAGGGTAGAAGAAGCGGGATAAATAAGGGGTGGTTCGGAGCTTATAGACAGACGCCGACGTCAGGCGTCGCTTTGTCTTCGTACGGTGACCGACGCGTCTCGTCTCGACGTAACTTGACGTTCTAAGGTCGTCTTCGAATCAGTGCTCGACTCACGTCTTCGATTGACCGTACTATGCTATTCAATGAGCTATTTTACTCCGGGGAAACCGGCCGCTTAAGGTTGATGGCCGTTGGTTGATGTTCGGGAATACTCGAGCGCTGATTGGTTGCCGGAAAGGCATTTTACCCGAGTCAGTTTATCTCCCAGGGCACGTCTCCGGGCTGTCTGCTGCCCCTGGGACTGGTTTGTTCCCGATGTAAAGTTACCCCGGTCCAGAGGAACTCCCCCATGTATATCTACGTCTCTTCACAGATGGAAACAACTTTTGACTTTACGTTCTAAGACCGATATGTCCTATGTTCGATTTTTATAGGATTTATACGATTTCATAGAGCTTATGATACCTCGCCACGTATCACGATCGCCAAAACCAGATCATGGATAAATTGGAAACGGAGTTACCGATGTTCACCTCTTTTTGAAGACGTCGTTCGATGGAACAAATCGAAGGAAATGTGGCTTTTCATCATTTCTGGTTTATCTTTTCAGATTTTTGAACCATCCTCTTTATTCCTGAGCCGGACGTGACTCTGGAACAAAGTGTGCATTTCGAAAGGAGAAAATTGACGAATTCCTACTCCATGAGAAATTATGGAAAAACGGACGATTGGGTATAAGGTGGGGGAGTTAATGATAGCTAAGATGTTAGGGTGTCGCCAGTTTGTCAAACGAGTGAAGGGAGTGGAAGTCACGTCCGATGGTATCGAATAACTCGAAGAAGTGACCAGTCCGTGGAGAATAGAGAGAATGACATTACGCGAGGTAGTGTGGAAGTAACATATATCTGGAAGTATAGGGACCAGGCCTGGGAGTATCCTTCGTAAATAATGCATCATTCGGCGTTCATCGGGGGACATTCACGCTGATAAAAATGATCAAAGAAAATAGCCAATCTGCAAATTGCGTCCTCAGGATTCTCCGTCTAGGGAAAAGTAAGAAAAGAGAAAAAAGAAATTTTTTCCTCGACAGCAGGCAGATCCTGCACCCCAGGGTAGGGCAGTCCCGGATCAGGACCTACGAATTGTGGATAATGAAGGGAAGTTTCGTATAGTTATACCCACGCGCTTTTAGCCTTCAGAATTTCAAGCACGTCCGAAACATTTCCAGGTTGCCCGAGGTACCGGCATGCCATGCCAACGCGGTTCCCTAAATATGCTTACTGATTGGCCAGCCTTAACTTGGATCTTCCTCGATTGGCCCATATTGAGTTTGCAGTGCCGTTATACCAGCAGGATAGCTATGGTACCGTACTACGTCGCCTTACGTCTTCTCTCGCTTCGTCATCCCTCTGCACGTATATAACCGCCCTCTAGTTTTCTTGGCACGTAACGATCTCACGGTGAACTTATTTCCCGTTGGACGACGAAGAGGAAGAAGAAGAAGAAGAAGAAGAAGAAGAAGAAGAAGAAGAAGAAGAAGGCGAAGGAGAAGAAGAAGAAGGTGCTGGCTGCTACAGTAAGGGAAGAAAGGACCGGGACCGAATGCGAATAAGGGTGTAAAAGGAGGTAGAAAGAGGGCAAAATCGACATCGATTCAACGCTTCAAACTTATTTTTGATAGACGTGATCATGCCGGAGTGAACTCACGTGCTAAACTTCTTCTCGCACCGTTCTTCAGCTCGGTAGAAACGTATTTTACTATCCGAATGATTATTTCTGCAAACCATACTTTTTGCATAAACCCACAGAAAACGGAAAGACTTCTTTTGTGCCCATAATTTTGTTTAGCTATGTTCCAAGTGAAGAAATTCAGTAGATATTCTTCCCACCATGTTATTTTCATTCCAGGTTCACGCAATCCTTGACTACTTCCATGTCGATGAACTAAAACTAGTCGTCGCATAGTTTAAAACCAGGGATCCAATTACGCCCGATGGCTATGGGACACTGGTGCAAAATTCTTGACCGATAAGATGGAAGCACGTTTAAAATCTCCGGGGATCAATCAATCCCGATCTTTTAAACGATCACCGGTACAACCGGTTGTCGAATAATTAACTATCCGAGTACAATCCGTCTCTCATAATGACATTTATCGTAAGCCATGTCAATTAGAATCAGGTTTTTACAGTTCTAGTAAAGATCGGTAGAAAATTACAGTGGATTCTTATTTAGTTTCTACTTAACCAACCCGAGTTAAACGTATCCGTTATACCCGGGCATATAGTATATACCGTTAGTGGAAAAACTTAAGTAACTTCTTTCTGAGTTGAACTAATTTTCTTCTTCAACTGAAAAGAGAATAAATTGTTTAAGACAGTTGTTAACGAGTAGAACCTCGCTGATTTCAGAAGCTAAGGTTATACATATACAGTTCTGCAATTGTGAACGAATCATTATAATTGCTAATCATTATTTTAATGGGAGTCGAGACAAAAACGGACTTCATTTCTCTCTTCATTTCAGTTTTTCATTGACACGAATAACCGCGATGGGTGTATAATGTATAGAAAGCAACCACTCGCGGGGTATTCAATGATATCGCGATAGTGTCTTCAAATTTGGACATTTTTTTAATCGACGAACAAAGTTGGGTGGAATAAAAAACGCCGATTCAATTTCTCCGGGGTAAGAAAAACTTTCATCGTTTTCGACCGGGACGACGATTGTATAAGTAATTTGCGGATACTGTGCGGACGACAATAAGTGCAGCGACGTGAAGTGGAGTTGGAGAAGTTCGAGAATTGACCAGGACATGAAATAACGAGAAACCAATGAACTGGTTAACGATAGTTATACGTGGCGAATAGAGGGCTAAAAGCCGTTGATTATCGGGGAAGTGGATCGACGCAAAAAGTTCGCGAACCTCAGGTGCGACAAGAAGTTGCGAACGAGCGGATACGTACTTGACGTACTTCGATCGATTCCACTTAGCTAGGACTAACTTTGATCTAGGTTCAATGGCACCGTACCACCACAATGTTATTTACTCACACATCTGCGTATGCAAATAATTCCTGACGTTTGAGATTTCGGTGAAGCGTGACTGAGAATAAAACCGCGGAACAGTCCGTTCGTCTGATACTTTTTATCCTTTAATTTATTCATTCGTTTACCTATCTAGCCTTTTTTCTCGCTCCTTTCGAGTGGGGAAAATAATATTCTTGCTCCTATCCTTGGTATCCACTTTATTTCTGTTTTCTAAGAGGATAGTTAAAGCGAACGGCTGTAGAATTTGGAGCAAAAATGACGCCTACCTGCTGCGAGGTGGTAAAAAATGTTTATCCGTTTCTGCAGATCCGTTTGGAGCCTTTGAAAGAGGCAGAGAATAAAAATGAAAGAAAAAGAGGATTATTTTTAAAAATACCAAGGATTTTGGCGTATCGTTGAACGCGGTAAATCGAGTCGATGCCAATTACGTCGACCTTCAGAACCCTGAGCGAGGGAACGAGGCGAGAGGGAAGGAATTAAATCGATTCGGGATCGAGCGTGAGTTTGGAAATTAGGAATCGTTACACCCCTCCGCTTCTCTAATACTCTGACAATCGGGAAATTACCGAGGCAAAGGTGTAGCGGTGAAAATCGCGTTCGGAATTGTGCCTAATTTAATTCGCGTACGCGCGGGAGTATTTGCTCGTTTAATATTTATCTGTAAGGGGTAGTTTAAACGCGAGTAGAATTTCACTAGCGGTAAACAACTTCCCGGAGATCCTAATCTCGTAAACGCGTTATCGTTATCTGTTACTAATTAGAACTAATCATGAAAATAAGAAGAAGAAGAAGAAGAAGAAGAAGAAGAGGAAAAGACGATGCATTTATTGGCTCTGACGACCCCTTCATTCAGCTATGAAAGCTGAATCCAGATCCTACAGACGGTCCCATAGAGTCTCGAGTTTCGTGTCCTTCCTGAATTTCCTGTATTGTTTGGTCCCATATAATAAACCACCATAGCCATGTCCTTCGCACTCGAGAATTGAGAGAGGCCCCTATATCTTCGGTTTCGAATGTATAAATTGAAAAGATTCGTGGTTTTGTATTAGGCAGAAAGGTTGTAAAGCCCGGTCTTAAGGGAATGTTAAATTTGTGTAATATATGCATTACGCGTGGGTATATAATATTTATAAATCGTGACACCTGTAGTATAGGTATAGGTATATTATATGTATCGTTGAGAGGGCGGCGTGCACGTCATCATCAGTCTTTGTGGCCTCGTGAGAATCCTACATCCATCACTCCCAGCAGGAACGGAAATGTTTTCGTGGACGCGAACACGGCAATTTTGCGAAACAAGTCGCGGACCCGCGTCCTCCCTAATTGGAGAGCGCCACGATGTCCCGGAGGAGGGCTCCTAAATCGCTGGGAAATGGATGGTCACGATCCCTGCCCCTCTTTCTCTCTCCTCTTTCCTCTCTCCTCTCTCTCCTCTATCCTCTCTCCTCTCTCTATCTCACTTAGTTCCCTTCTCACATACACAATTTCATGCTGCAGACCTCGCCACGTTGAACTCAGAGCCACTAATTCCAGTTTCCAACCAATTGACCTGGATAAGTAGCACTACGACTATTAGCCCTCTATTATAGGGACAATAGTGTATTTATCTCCTCGTTTCTATAGTGGCTTCTTTTTCGGATAATAGATTTCTCCTTGGTTCTTTCGGCCTGCTTCGATGATACGTGTGTCAAAGTTCGTGGTGCAACGTATCAACGGATCAACGTATCTCTGAAAAGCCTGCATCTCCCATCTTCAATCTTCGAGGAATATCCTCGTTCGCGGTTGGATCGAGTTTTAAATAAATTCTGAACATCTCGTTAACCCGCGGATGAAGGGGGGAAAAGATTAGCTCCGGAAAAGCTGATGGTTAATTAAACTTAATTAAGGGAACACCTTTGCGCCACTGTTCCGCGAGAGTTTCCAATTTCCTATTTCCGAGAGATAGAGGTAGCTAGCTTAGTATACCTTATACCCATACCAACATCGCCTTACCAGCTATCTACCTCCAACTTCTCCTAATAGCACACCGCCGGTGATAACCCAATCGAACTAACGCCTCGCGAGTGAAAAGTACTCCGGTAACCCCGTATAACTTACGCCTCGAGATAATTTGGCAATTTGGAAAGGGTAAAAAAATTGGGGAATTAATTTACGATTATTGATCATTTCTTGATTCTCTATCGTTCGTATAATTCGGTTAATTATTATTAGTAGTTTTATTCAACGAGATATGAATAGTGTTGTATAGTAATATAAGGTTCTGAGGTAAATCAGTTCTGTTTATCATTCGAATGAATGAATCTCGTATAAAGGTGGCCGTTGATTCTTGAAAACATATTTTCTACCGTGGTATTGAAGAAGGCCAATTTTCTACGGTTCTTGAGGCGAGGTAATTCTTTTCAAAGAAGTTCTTAGACTCACGTTGCGAGCACGAGACCTGACAAAGGTCAATAAATCTGTTGAATCCTCGTCTCGGAGAAGGTATGGGTACGCATGGACATTTACTAAAACGCCTCCAGCTCGGATCTCGGTACAATGAATTTTACTGCTTCCTCTTAGTCACGATCTAACACCGAGGCTAGCGCGAGGCTCAATGAGGTTTTGTCATTTTTATGGACATCTGATAAATGATGATATAGCTGTCGAGATTTTTTTAATTTCCCCCTAGGTATAAGCGAGAGATTTTTATACAAAAATAAAGTCGCGGTAATTGGGCTGCAAAAAAAAAAAAAAAAAAGAAAAAAAAAAATTAATTCGTTGCCAGCTTATTTTGCTTCCTTTTTGTTATATAATTCCAGATGCGGATGCGTGATTAACGCGAATACACCAACTGCCAGGTATAATCCCGTGAGAATCTTAATTGTTGTATTAATTAAGCGATTAATGAATCCGTTCGTTCACGATATGAACAATTCATTCGTTAAAATAAAAACTAACGAGCACCGCGTACCGCCGCGGCTTCTGCATGGTATAGAGCTGCAGGTTAACAACGGTAACAATTTTTTCTCTCACGGAACCATTGTGTGTTATTTATATATACATATACGTATACATAAGTATTATTTTTCCACCCGCTAACCCGTGTGCTCGTTTGTTATATAATCATCATTAGAAGGTAAAATATTTTTATAATTATATGTAACATACGCATGTATATTATGTGTTAGGTACGTAATCTGCGTCCCACACAATCCCGAAGAAGCTGAGCGGTACAATATCGCTAATGCGAGCTGTTCTCAGGTACTTATGCCGATTTATTATACAAATTTATCTGTTTTTTTTTTTTACAGAACCTGATTTTAACGGCTCTGACAATCCAATTTTCCTCCGTTCCTTTTTTTTTCTTCTTTTTTTTTTTTCTATAAATAAAAAAATACTTTTCTCAAATTTAACCATGCGCACGTTCTGTGTCATAAATTTAGAGAGGAAATTAGCAAGCTTTCGTTTTTTATTGAACAAATATTCGCAGTTATTAATTTTACAAAGGGGTTGAAATTTTTCGATATTTTATCTCTGGGTTTGTAAAAGCTTCGAATCTATTTTACCGCTATTTAGGATAGAGAAACGGAGGGATCAGACTCGGAGTAGTTCTCTAGGATCTAGCTACATACTTGTAGTTCTTTTCTCTCGAGCGTCCCGTCTCAAAACTAATCGTTTCCTTAAAGTTATCACCTCCCCGTTCCCACCGAGTGAAATGCCAAAGTAGAACGAGTTTCTTTATCCAAAAATAAAGAACCGATTCAAGCGAGCGTCCGAATCCTCGGTGAAACGTTAACTACGACTAATAGTAAGGTAGTTAAATATCTGGGTTGAAATTTGTGGGAAAAGTTCTCTCCCGTAATCAGAGAACCTTATGAATTAATTCTGGTTTTTGGAATTCAGTTTTGTGTCGAAAAAATTTTCTCTTCTCGGTCAAATACGCGACAATAAGGGATACAGCGAATTTCGGGAGTCTGGTCTCACGAAAGAGAGAAATTTACCCATACCTATATCCGCGCTACACGTAGTACCGGGTAATGGGCAAAGAATCTTGAGCAAAGAACGACCCCGTCTGGTAATAGCAGGGTTCTGGATAAATGGAAACGAGGTTCGTTAAGCGGGAAACAAAAGAATAACAGATTAAAATATGGCGAAACAAAACCGCGGGAATTACAATTCGCACTGCAAGCCGTTACACCAGCTCCTATGGCGTGTTACGCCGGTACACGGCAGCGTATAGTTCCTTTGTACGCGAGCGGAATCGTTTCGCCTTATTTAATTGAAACCACGTTGAACTTCACCTTTTCTAAAAACGCGAGGGAATATTCAAAAATTTGAAAACACGAGGAAACACTATCAGGCTTGATGAAGTAGAGACGTAAACTATTTCGCTCGGCTCCTCTCCTGTTTATAATAAAGTTGATAGTATATTGAAACTGGAGCAACACGTCGATCTGATTAAACGGCAATCAGAGCTCCAGGTAATGGGAATTTGAAATTTAACGGTAACCCATAATTAAACGTTAGTGGAGGGACTCAGGGTCGATGGATTTGCATATCACGGACTCGCCCAGTTCCCAATTTACACGATTCCACACCATGATAATATTCGATACGTACCCATTCAAACGGGTCAATTTACGGTTCGTTAACGGTGGCTAACGTAAGTTGCTGTGGGTAATGCCATTGCATTTATGGTGGCAATCTCTCGTTTAGTTCGCGCAGTTCTAGTCCCATACGTTTCGGGATTAATTATAACGTAGAAAGTGAGTTTAATTATTTTCTATGGGGATATATCGCGATTAATTCAGATCTTTCCCTCGATTTTTTTTTTAAACCGTTCTTATTTCATTTAATTTTTACACTCCGATAGAACCCTGTGACGGATGACAGAGACGTGAAAGAATAAAGGAAACGGCAATTTGACGTGAAAAAGCGAAAAAGGAAGAAAGCAGACGACCCGTGGATACTATCTTTCGTAGTCTCGTCCCTGGAGAATCGTAGAAGCGATATTGAGTGTCTGATGCGAGAAGAAGGAAGCGATGGAATTGATTCTCTGCAAGTATAATACAAGGGACACTTTGATTCCTATAGGATTTTTGAAGAACGAAGAATCCCTTCCTCGGTTCAAAGAAATATTTCTCCGTTAACTTTTTTCTTTTTTTCTTTTTTTTTTCTAGTGGAAATAATTGGTTCCATCCAAACACTTGCATGAAGGATAATAAACTGAAGAACCGTCGAAAACGAAAGGAGAATGTGAGCTCAGTTTGAGAATAAGAGGAAAAATAAACGGAGAGGAAAGGAAAGGAAAGGTAAAAAAAGGAAAAATAGGGCTAGTAGCGCACATCGGGTATTGGAGGACGCGATGTTGTCAAGGATATGAATGTGGTCTCATTTGCGATAACGGGAATCGATATAGCCACCGATACGAGCACTGTGACCCGAAAGAATATTCTCCCTTTGTCATATAGGAAAATACAGAAGAGAAATAAGAAAAGCAAGTATATATACATATGGATACGTGTACATACATATATATATATATATATATATGTACCAATGTACGAACTGCGGGCTGCAGAGAATAGTAACATCCCTTATCCAACGGCTGTACGGATATATTCTACGAGGGAACTATAAACTATCCTGCCACCTTCATTTGTCCATGGACCCCTTATCCCCGGACAAAACTTACCACTATATCACCGAGTGATGTACCTTACCTCGGAATATTTTCCACCTGTATATGTATGTATATGTATATGTATATGTATATGTATACCGATGTAGGCATTTTTTTCAATAAGTTTGACGAAAGTATAGAAAACGTATAAACACGGGGGATGAAAAGGGTTGACGATGCAAATATACGTATATATGTGCACATCGCATCGTGGCTCTGTATCTCGGTATGTGCAAAGTAACCTTACTCGAACTCTATACGAGTGGGACACACTGGATATAATACAATATACGACGGTGTGGGCACAGGATACAACGAAGCTTGGGGCGATGTATGAGCAAGATGATTTATACAGGTTTAGACGCACCCTGCAGGGTATAGGATGGGGTTGGTGAGTAGCGATACGTGGAGCCTTGGAGGACGAAAAATTCTGAGGAACGTATATATCTTTCGGAGAAGAAATTCCAGGATTCGATAGTATATATTGAGGAATATTATCGCTTTTCAAAAACTGTCTAAACCGTGCGAAAGCTGTTCGATAGAATTCGCCTTATAAACCGTTTCTCGAAAACGGAGAGAAAATAAGAGATTTTGGTACGAAATCCTCTGATTGATAACAAAAAATAAATTGGATTCAGATCGAGAGACAAGTTCGAAGAATTTCATCACGGATTTAATATATGAAATGATTTTTCCCCAGGGTTAAAAAAATTTTCGTTCAAGAACGAAAAGAAAAAAGAAAAAAAAAAAAGCTATTCAATTCTCGACGATCAAAAATGAAAACTCTTATTTTGATATTCAGGGAAAAATACCTACGGGTTGATACGGTATATCTACATCAGAGATATATATTCACGTCGGGCTTGAGGCTCCTTCGTAGTCCTCCGGGCTAGAAAAAGGGATGAAATAAAAGTTGGCAAAAAATGAATTGAAAAATAACAAAAAAAAAAAAAAAAATTGACTGAAAGAAACGAAAAACGACAAAGTAGGTAAAAAGGGGTGGTCATAGGTACGGGAAGGGATTGAAAATGGCTGTTGCCGGTGGGGGATGAAATGATCTATAGTACACATCCGTGATATATATTCCGGGCGATTTATTCGCGGATTAAACGATGCCTAAATCTATTTTAGCCCTGTGTTTAGCAAGCTCTTGTTTGTTCGTTTATAGCCAGAGTGACGGGGTATACGTGACAATGAATTATGATCGGATAAAAATCCGTTTTACTTTTTTTTTTTTATCAAAAAAGATGGAAAATGAAAAGAAAACCAAAAAAGCACGTGTGCGAGTACGTATCTCCCCGTTCTCCTCGCAGAATCGCGTGGTCCAGTTTTCGAACGAGAAAAAAAGTTCTCCGATCGATCAAATCTTTCTCTCACGATCCCCGTTCAAGCTAGTTAACGTATATTACAGACACCTCGAGTGATTAACAGATACCTGACCGATATCATCGTGACTAGCTCGACTCTTGACTGACGATGAGATGAGCGAAGCAAAGAATAAGGAATGAGGAAAGGATGAACCAGCGTTGCTGAAAGAACCCGGAAAATATCTCTAAAGCCCAAAAGCAATCCTTCCACTTGACGAGTTTATGCTAGCGTGGTACCTTGCCAAGGACTTTACGGTTAACTGATTTCTCGCTGCTGCGGTATCAGCACCCGATGCTCTCCAAGTGAGATGAAAATAAAAAGTCGAAAAGAAACCTTGGAGTGGTAAAGAGAAGAAAAAAGAAAAAAGAAGAAGAAAAAAAAAAAAAAAAACAGGACGCGGATGATTTTTTATTTTTTCTTCAACCTGTTCTATTTTTTTTTTCATCTCAAGATCTTTAAACCTCAGCTCGTCTCTCTTCGATCGGACAGATACATACATCTCGATACATCCAAACACCGCAGAGCTTTAAAGCGCCTTTTAAAGAGGACAAACCTATGTATACCAAAAGCAAACGGCAAGTCGTGGTCCAGAGGTCGGGGTACCGTTCAGTCGCACCCGGGACCTGGTCACGCTGGGAAGATGCCTTTGGCTCTGGTTCACCACTCTCGTTCTCCAGGGAACGAGGTGCAGGTGCTTCCTAACCGTACATGTCGTACGTTGGAATTTCTCCAGGGTATCCGTATCTACCGTGTTGCGGGTATAAGTCGATAACACAACGTTGTATGAGAAGATCTGGATTATACAACTGTACATTGTACATATCTACGTATATACATATATGACGCATCGTAGCTAAAATCTCATTCGATTTTTAATTTTTTTAATTTTTCTTTCACTTCTCTCTCTCTCTCTCTCTCTCTCTCTCTCTCTTTTTCGAAAGAGTATTCAGGCTCCGTTTTTTCGATAGGTGATCATCGGCAAGTCATTCGTTCGTCTTGAGATGCGGAAGTATGAGCGACGTGTAGCGTTCGATCGCTGGTAAAAAAAAATGGAGAAAATTACCGCAAGCGTATATCGTAAATTTTGAATTTTCTTTTGACGATTCGAGCAGGATGAACATCTGTTGCCCGAGATGAAAAGCTATTAAAGGGGAAGTCTTAGTATAATAAAACTGTCCGATATTTATCAGAATCTGATATCCTCGGTTCAAGATCTAATTTCCGGTTTAGAAGAAGAAACTCCCTTCAAAGTTTGTCGAAGATCGAACGAGAGAAATAAGAGCGAAAATAAAATTTCTTAGTTTCCGTTATTTACGGGATTCTAACTGCCCTCGTCTTAGAATTTTTCATCGCAACTAACGTCGCGAACGCAGAAGAACCGACGCGGTGCGGTTTTTGTACCGTTGGCTAGATTTCCACTACGGTTACACATTGCAGCAAAGCGGGATACCCGTTATAATCGAATCTCGAGCTCGTATGTATGTACTACATGGAAATATACGTAGTACATCGGTTTGCTAAAAAATTAAGAAAAATCTTTGGCACTCGTATTTTCCGCAACCATATACGACGACGTATAACCGAGTATTACGAGTATTTTTTGTGACCGAAATAAGCGGTGGTTAAATTCCTATTTTTTCCTGTATTCGGGGCAGTTTGACCGTCGTGACCACCGCTTGTTCCCCTCGCGGATGGCAAAACCAATTTCAAAAGCCGTATAAATGTTAGAGCTGGGCATCCCATCTGCACCAAACGACTGCACCATCGTGTGCCATGTGTCCTCCTCGATTTAGGGGGTAAAACCGTCATAGATGTCCTCGGGGCGGATTAGAATTAACGACAAATATTTATCCTGGAAGGTTCAGGGTTCAGGCATGAGTTGTCCTTTATTTTTCCTCCGGTATATGAAACGGGATCAGGGGTAAAAGGATAAGTTCTTCTCCCTCTCCGTGGCCTTGGAAGTCCTGAACCAATCGGCGCCCGAATCTTCGATAGCAAGTTTTAGAATTCAAGTTTCCAAAGTAAAGTTCGATTGTCTTTGAAATCTTTCGACAAAGAAGAATAAGAATAAGAAGAAGAAGAAGAAGAAGAAGAAGAAGAAGAAGTCTTTAGGCGAGAGACGATAACCAGGGATGAGCGTTCGGCGCTTATAAAACGGTCGTAAATCTGGAAATTCAAACCGTAAAACAGGACCCTCATATCCATTCATTTTTATAAAAGGAAGATCGGTTGTTCAAGATTCGAAAATATCGAATTACCTCCCCATTGTGAACCGATTAATAGATTCTAACCGACAGATATAAATCCCGTATACAGTTAGCTCCTATTAATTACAGTTGAATAATTGCCCGGAATAATTCAAACTAGAAAATATCACGTTGCGCTAGATGAGCCGACACAATTCTCGTTATTATACAGTAATTAGACGTATAATAACCGGATAATTTCGGTCAAATTTTTCTATATAGTAATAATCCAATTATACAATATTATCGGAGGTAGAAAATTCATTGACAAAACATAAATCTGTTCGATTATCGCTTTGACACTCGGCGTTAATTATGCAAAAATTTCATAATCATCCGTATGAATGACGACGGAATTTAATATTTTATAGTATCGGACGTGGATTGAATCTGGGAATCATTATCGGGTAGGAATTATCGTCTGCTTTTAGTTCCTCGTAACTTTTAGCGATTTTTTGGAAAAATTCATCCGCGGCGTAGAGCCCGAGAGATGTAATTTCTGTTACCGCAGGATTTCGCTATTTTACGTGATCCGAAAGATCGGTGTAAGATACGGAAATCTGAAACGCACGAATTCACCGCGTATTTCTTCTCTCTGTACACACGCGGTATATCCACTCGTATGTATGGTAACTGTATACGTATAAAGGAAGGAGCCCCAACCTTTTATACGGTATGGAAGACACGTCCCTTTTTGTTCCCTCTTCACTTTATGCTTCGAGCGACCTTTTCGATCTGAAGTTAATTTAGCCACGTTACAGCTTACGACTAACGAACAGCTTTCATTTGCATCCCCCTTATACAGGGACGAAAAACGACTTCTTTCTTTCGATGAATATCGAAACGATGTTATTTCCATCGCGGCTTCTACGATTTCGAGATCTACCCTTGCTCTATAATTGAAACGGAATCTTTTCATTCATTTCTCATTCAATTTCCTACGACTCATAGAGTTTGAAAAATTCATCAATTTTATATTTTCTTCACATTTTTATTCACGCTATGAGATTCTTTTTGCACGGCAGATCCCCGTCTATCGCACACATTAATATTAGTAAGTAGATCCGTATTTCGTGTAAGAACGTGAATGACGTTTTGTGCCAGGGGACGGGATAGAACCGAGGTTTTCCATTAGCGAGTTTGTCCGCTCCGTTTCACAAATTTTCGAGCAAATCTCTCTTTTCTTTTTTTTTTTTTTTTTTTTTCTTTCGTTACGAATATATCTATCTTTCGCTTGTTTACTCAAGATCTTTTATTTCTTTTTTTTTTTGTTCCTTTTTTCCCTCATTCTCGCGATATTCGATATCACCTATTACACTATATGCTTCGAGAATCCTTTCTGTAATCGTAGAGGACCAAAACCTCTTTTATTTTCAACACACTTTTTAGAAACCCTCCCCTGAAGTTTGAAAAAAAAAAAAACCAACGAATCGAGACCTTTTGCTAATGGTATACATCTCGCTTAATTATTCCCTCTAAAATTTACGAGTTTTATTACAACAAAACGAAAAGAAAAAAAGGAAATACGAAAAGAAACTTCGGTTTCGGTTACTTCGAGAAATTTCGCCAGGGTCAACAGGTTGTCGTACAAAAGATCAAGGCCCTATATATATATATATACCTAACACCTTGATACGTATCAAAGTTTAAGGTTTCCTTATTACAACTCTGTGGAATTGAAACGAAATACGAAATATTATACAGCCGCCGGAGTATTTTCCAGAATATTAGTGCTTCTTTTACCTCGTATTTTTCATATATTCAATTTCTTCGATCGAAGGTTATTACGTGAATCTGAAAGACGACGACCTAGTCGATGCTTCCAGATCGTGAGTTTCGCTCTCGCTATGTAATATATTAATTTTTGCTTTACCCCAATACATCTATTCCGTAGAATTATTTAATCTTTCGTTTCGTCGACGTAGCTAACTTTTTTTTTTTTTTTCTTCCCCCCCCCCCCCCCCCCCCCCCTTTTTATTACTTCCTCGTGGATATATTAATAATGTTTGTTATTACTCGAATCAATCAGCCCACGTACGAAAAAGAAGACTATAATAATTTCTCCTCGTATCGGGAGTATAGGCAGAAGATAAACAGACTAGAAACGTTTGACGAAAGTGCCTCTAGAGATAATGATAATATAGCTATAGATACATGTAACACGTGTATGTATACATATTCAGGAAACAACAAAAAAAAAAAAAAAAAAAAGAAAAAGAAGAAAAGAAGAAGGAGTAAAAATAAAAAAAATAAAATACGTAGTCGTTCCCACTGAGGCAACGTTTGACCAATCGATAAATTTGAATAAGTCATTAGAGCCCGAGCACCTTTCGGGCTGCTAGGTTATTAAATTTCAAAACCAATAAGTACCTAGCTACACCAGCTTGTACTACCTATATACGGGGCTATATTAAAGAAGACTTTCAAATTCTCAACTTATTCTATCTAAATAATTAACACATCAACAGACTCATAGTCTGATCTAATATCGATCGAGTGTCTGAAATTTGTTGATTGAAAAATGTAAAAGAAATAAGCAAGAAATCCATCCACCAAAATATAAAATTTCAAATTTTAGACCACGTTTCACGTTTTTATACATGCACCGAATAAGTGGCCGTGGATTTCTTTAAGGTTTTCCCTACGAAGAGGACAAATTTTGATGAAACCGCATAAAAGATACGAGAGAGATTCTTCCTCTCGACTTTCTCGATCTGTATAATGAAAATTTCGATATCTATTGAACTAATCTAACTCTATATATTATATACGGTTCGGATTGATCTCGTTCGACGATGAGGGAGGTCGATCATTCTCTCTGATCTATTCGTTTACCGATACGGTGGTGTCCGTCACGATTTAATATCTGCGTTTTGATCGGTGTTGACATTTAGATTCTGATGTACGACAATTTATCCGATACATATGAGCAACTCGAATCTGTATATTGAATGAATTTCTCCTTGAATAATTAATTAAAGAACGTTTTTGATTTAGTTAATTAAGAAAATTAATTTTCTTCTTTTTTTTTTTCTGCCCTAGATTTTGCCTGCCTGCTTATATTATCTGTAGCGTTGATTCAACGGAAGCTGGATAAACCCGGAGAGAATCTTCTTCTCTTTACCTCAGAGTCCACGTGAAATTTACTCTTCCAACCTCGGGTGTAACTCGAGTTACTTTACGGTTACCTAGTGCGCTGATATCGCTGGATTTACAGCCTCTTAAACGTCCAAACTTCTTTATCTTGGTCAATAAATTATGCATTATGTCCCGTCAACTGTCTTTCGTTAGCAAAACGAACCCCTTTGATACCGCCGCACCTAGAATCTGCATAATATTCAACCCCCGTGGTCAGTCCAATCAACGATGACCAAAAATGAATGGGGGAAAAAAAAAAAAAAAAAAAAAAATTCGACATCTACTATAATTATTTCTATTGTACGGTAGAATTCGTAATTTATTATCTACTAAGTGGGAATTTCGGACAGGGTGAATGCGCCCTTTTCACGAGGTCGAATAATTGATTTTACTAATGGATCGATCGGGACTGCGCAGAGTTCATATTCCACATACGAGCATGTGTGTTTAGGTATGTATGTAAACCTACGTGGGAGGTAGAGTCAGGTAGTTTACCTAACTTTTAGATATCCATAACGATGCGATATTCCCCTAAACATATTTCGGGTATACCAGGGAGCCACGTAAGGGTGTAATTTTCTACCTTGCCTTACATTATACACTTGCAGTTACACAACCCTCTCCATATACTACGCGTGTATGTATATATAAATACCGGTAAATCTTCGCCATTGGATTCTCTTTTACCTTCTTTAATAAAAAATTTAAGTACTCATTCGCTCGTAGTTCATTATTACGACAGGTATGATCATGCATGCGCCTTTTTTGGTCATTGCAAAGTTTCTACGGCTATGCGAGTAGGTAATGATTTTTTTTTTTCTTTCTTTTCTCTTTCCTTTTTTTCACGTTTTTAATTGTTGTAATTTACGTCCTAGGTTATACCTATAGTTATACACGTAGATCGTATACTATAATATATATAGTGTTTCGTATTTCGAACGGGGTTAAGTTTAGAATGGATTTTCGAACCGGTCTGACTAGGTTCGTACATGTGACGTTGGAATATAAATTTTATTCTTATTTAGTTGTTTATATACCTGATATACCTAACAAGGAATAAATGACCGGGGGCAATTGGAACACCGTTATTCACATATGTATGTGCAGGTAGAGGTAGGTATCTGTCTATCTACCTACGCGATGACCGTGATTTATTAACATGGAAATAACTAACTTGCGATTTGTAATTGACCTTGGTTATAGTCTAGCACGTGCTTGATTTACCACCTCGTATGTAATACTGAACTGATTTTCACTTTTATCTGGGGTAAACTCGACGCCGATGTACCAGTTCCAAAATATCGATCACACGATTTCTCGAACCGTGAAATTTCACTCGTTTTCGCTCCAGGTCCTATATTCTTAACCAAAGTTACGGAATTTCGTAGTTCTCACTAGTTTTTGAGTCTCGATCAAAACCCCAAAGACAGAAATAGGGGAAAAACCTCTGAAAATTTTTTTTACTTTTTTTTTTTTATCACACAAAAACTCAAAATTTAATTTTAATCGTCAAGTATCATTTTTGTTTCTGAAAGAAGACGTCGAAACGACGAAACTCTACCGACTGGTTCTACGTTTCGTATCCTAGAAAGGCGAGAAACGAATTTTTGAAACTTGGTTGAAAAAATGATAAAAAAAAAATTGCTTTGATCGTGAGAAGAAAAAAAAAAGGTAAAATTTATTGAACACCCCCTTAGAGCGTTACGATGAATAAGGAATAAAGTGGTAAGATATCGTGAGTAGTCGGCCCCCGCGTGTTCAGCAAATGATCAGTTTTTTTTAAAGGCGTGTTGATTGAGGCAAATTTCTCGAGTTTTTAATTACGTAATATATCTGGGTGCGGGGCGTGTGGGTAATGCTGTTTAATAATAAACGAAGTGAGCCATAATAGGCGGTAAAAATAGAAATGAACAGAATACGTGTATCCGCGCACTGGTATATATATCTCTATCCTAAAGAAGAGAAAAATCCTCCTCGAAGGTATCAAGCGCGACTCTGCACTTTCCGTATACGCGTTTACCGTAAATATTACCTACGCTATACCGCAGAGTTTGGTCTACTAAAGTTTCTAATGTACCGTAGCCACGTATGACTCCCGAAAGTGCACTTACGGGGTGTGATAAGACGTTAAGTAGTAAAGTTCGCGTTGCCCACTCGACCCCGCCCGCCACCCGCAAAGATATTCATTTGCATTTCCAGTCTTCAGTTTGCGAATTAAGTAAATTTGATATTTTTTTTTATTTCAATTTTTTATCCAAAGGTCTCTTCCTCGACGTTGGATAAGGCCGGGGTTAAACGAATGGCCATGAATTTTTAGGCCCTCGCTCATAGGTCCGAAAAATTTCGACGAGGGAGATTCTGTCGTTTCTTTTTTTCACGTATATATATGTATATATAAGTATATACTACTTAATTCGGGTATATATTCGGGCACGGTTGAATTATTCATAGGAAGTATCAAACGGCCGATAAATATTTCTTTTCCCGACCCAATTCTTATACTTAACTAATGATAAAGGCCCCTCTCCCCCCCCCCCCCCGCATCCCCCGCGCATCGCCCCCTGAAAGCAAAGTTTTCAGAGACCCTTTACTGAATTTTTTATACCGAACCACTCCGCGGTTCAACATCCGGGGATTGAAGAGTTTTGTTCTTAACGAAGCTGCGAGTCGGTAGAAAAAAAGAGAGAGAAAAAACGAAAAAAAAAAAAAACAAAAACAGAAAAAAAAAAAAAAATTAGAAAAGTACAAATTTCGTTACTCGACGAAGCGCATCTTTCTCCTCGCTAATCTATAAGCTAAGCTACGAGCTATCGATACCCGATATCAGTAAAACTTTAAACATATGGTATAGCCGCGATGCAGAAATTTATTTCTAATTTTGTATGTGCATATGAATAGCTGCGATTAATAAAAATGATTATGGATACAGAGAGTTTCGAACAGAGGCTGCGGTGGTATCGTAAAACTGTGATAATTATGTTGTAATTTTTTTTTTTTTTAGTTGATTTATTAGTCGTTGTAAAAATAGGAAGAAGGAAAGAGAAAAACGGAGGAAACGGGGTTCGTAGTTGTATCGGATATCTGGAACGTTCGAGATAGAAAAAAAAGAAAAAAAAAAAAAAACAAGAAGGGACGTACTCGTTATCGCTTTGAAGTTTTATGGTATATATATATATAGTTTGTGAATGAGAGAACGTTTGGTGTAACGTTGATTACTTCACTGTTTGCGGTGATAAACTGGAAAATGTTCATTTAACGTTCGAATGAAAACGAATTTAAGCAAACAGTAAAAGACAAAGTTGATAAATATCCGACCAGTTCGTCGTTTGAACTTTGCATTTTAACATTTTCAAATTGCATTCATCACTGTTTGCTCGTTCAAAAACGTTGGTAATTTACACCCGGAACCATACCCCGATGTAGGTATGTAATAAATTAAAACCGAACCAGAGCTCTGTTTGTTTGATATAAAATTTAAACTCAAGGGAGATGAAAACGTCGAATAAAACAACAAAAACAAAATTTTTTATTATTAATAATCACCCTCTCTCTCCCTCTCTTTCTCTGATTACTCTCGAAGTTATTTTTTCAAATTATTTTCATTTTTACAAACATTTCATTTGCCTAACAATTTTTCCGAGTTTCCACCAATCGATTCTCTCCGTTTCAAGTCATAGTTGATAAAAAAAAAAAACAAAAAAAAAACAAAAAAACGAGTTCGATCAATCGATTCCGATTTCTATGTTTTTCTTTTTTTTTCTTTTTTTTTTCTTTCTGTTCGTAATATTTATCGGGCTTTCGAAAGATTTTTTCGTCGTTAATCGCGTGGGCGTTGATGCCCCGATCCACCCTTACGATTTTTTTTTCTTCTATCTTTTTTTTTGTTATGTTATTTTTTTTTTTTTTTCCATTCTCCAACGTATCCGCCATCGATTTAACGGCAGTGTTTATTTGATCAAATTGCTATTTGTTTGACCAATCAACCGGGTTGATTGTACGGGTAAATATATTGCTAAAATACGTAGACCGGTACCGGGCAGGGTATATATACGGTATTATATTTATTCGTCAATATATTCTCAGCGACCTCCCATAGAATTCTACTTTATTGGTTATAAACGATCGGCGAGCGATGATTTTTATCGGGGAGGTAGAGGAAACGGATAAAAAAAAAAACAAAAAAACAAAAAAAAAAAAAACAGGGAAACTCGAGCTTTTCGAAACGAATTAGGCCAAACGATTAGGGTATATCCGTGGGTAGGGATTTTTTTTTTTTTTTTTTCTTTACACGCAATACATAGCCACATCTACGTCGAATGTCAATTCGTCAATTTGCGTTCGAAACCCTGGAATAATAATAATAATAATAATAATAATAATAATAATAATAATAATAATAGGATGTAAACGTTGACCGATGTTCGATAAACTCTCGAGGAAATTTTCAGTGGCCCGTGTGAATGGAAACGTTATAGTTCAACCAAGCTATATCTATTATATTCGGTCTCATCATGGTGGCAGACAATTCGGCGATGGAAAAACGTTGGTCGCATTTCACACGCGGAGACGTGGATACGTTAGAGACTCGAGCGGTAGAGGTGCGGTTGCGATATGGCCACTTTGAAAGAAATTGCATTGCACTTATTCAAAAAGCACATAGTTAAGATCCTACCCGCGAGCTTCCTCCTCCTCCTCCTCCTCCTCCTTCTCTCCACATTCGCATCTGTTAACTTTCCCACGAATTCTCTGTACTTGCTACGTACACGTTTATTCTTTCGCCTCCCACGAGGATGTTGTAGGTACCTGACTACGTACATACCTACGTGTGTTTATATGTATGTATATTCGTAACCTAAGACGGGAAGTAGAATTTTCGTATTGTCTTATAAAACCGGCTGGAGGATGCAGATAGATATCGCTGTGGCGCGGAGGGTTTAATTGAAGAGGAAGAGGAAGAAGAAGAAGAAGAAGAAGAAGAGAAAAATTACGTGCTGAGAGAAAGAAAAAAAAAAGAAACGAAAAGAAGAAAATAAAAACAAGGAAAAATTGGCGAAAAATTTTATACCAACGATGGAACAGGTGGCGGATTCGAGAGGGCAAGACCGAGGCTAATTTATTCTGCCACGTAATTTTCTTAAAAGTAGTAGAAGAGCGTGCGAGGTGTATAATCTTGTTTTCTTCGTTGATCCCGAATCTTGAAATATTCGCAATGAAAGAAAGAGAAGGAGAAAAGAGAGAGAGAGAGAGAGAAAAAAAAAAGATAGAGAGAAATCGTTTTATTCTTCGGGTTCTTCGGAATCGTTTTCTGTGCCCTATATACTATATATACCTATACATATCCTCGAGGAAAGATATGAATCTGGAATATAATTGAAGGCGGTCTGCAGGGACTCCCTCCTAGCAGAGAGAGAGAGAGAGAGAGAGAGAGAGAAAAAAAGAAAAAAAAAAACCTTTTGACTTACGGTTATGAAAATATTAGCAATGGAAATATAAAATTGCTTGTCGTCGACGATTAATAAACGCGAGCCTCCGATTTTCGCGAATTTTCACCGACGCTTTTTCGCGTGTTTTTTTTTTTTTCTTTTTTTTCTTTTTTTTTTTTTTCTTCATTTCATTTTTTTCTCTCTTCTCCTTCTACTTCTTCCTCTTCGCTGATCCCTCGCTCCCTTTATATCATCCCTATATTATACTCCGTATTTACCCTATACCGGGAATAATTTAGTTTTATAACCGTGAATTAACGCCGTGGGTATATACAATACATATACATACATGCAAGCATACTTTGATGTTTTATTTAAAAGTAAAAAAAAAAAAACAAAAAAGAACGAAACAATCTACAGAAATTTTCCAATCGCTCACGCATACCTATAGACACACATACACACGCGCGATGATGATTTTTATTTTTTCTTTTCTTTCAAACGAATAAATTCGTTCGAAGAATCCAATTTTTTTTCTCACATCTGTATAGAAATTCGAAAAAAAAAAAAAAAAAAATTTTTGTTCGACTATCTGCAAATCGAATATATATATATATATATACAAAAAAAAAAAAAACAAACGTGAGAATTTACTTATACCATACGTATACTTACTTGGTTTTTTATCGGTGGAGGTAAACAGGGTGAAGATAATCCATATACAAAAATACACAAAATAAATAAATCCAATGTATATCTTCGGCAAGGATAAATATATATGTATTATATATACATATATATGTATTATATATATATGGGGGCCAAGCTGCACCCAAAATAGTATTAGGCACTTACGTAACTATAATGTATACCAGATGATACATGCGTGAGAAAAAAAAAAAAAAAACACCCACGAGTAGTAATTGTCACACTGCACTGTAGGTGTTATGTATTAAATATAAAACGTTGGTATATAGCCGCGTCGGCGCTTAAACTTCGTCGGTTCGTAAAGCGCGATGCGGAACACGCGGCGGTCGCAAAGGGACTGGCGAGTAGGCGTCGCGACGTCGAACGACCACCTCCGCCTTTCTGACGCCCCCACTTTTCTATGTACCTGTTACATTTGCTCGGTGTCCAGCAGGTTCACGTTCCGAGTGTCTTTTAGCTACCGGAATAAAAATCGCGACTCGTAAGTAGCGAGAATTATCGACGAGGATAAAAATTGGCGAATTCTAAGAGCGAAAGATTTTTTCAATCCACAGATTCGATCCTGAAATGTCGAATTTCGAAGCGACTGGGAAATGAGATTTGCGGAAAAGTGGTCATCGCCGATCTGAAGATCGGAAATTGTAAAGTTTTATCAATAAATTTCCGACCTTCGACTTTATTCGATTTAAAGATGAATATAAGTAGCTCGTATACGAGTGAAATGCAAATATAATATCGTTGTTGCGAAATATTGATGAGTCTTTGCGTAACTTATTTATACACGGTACTGGTATAGTACACCTCTTACATGCAAATGTTATAAAATCGCATATTATGATATAGGTAACTATTTACGTACATATGATTAACGTTTCGAAACGTCTCCACGTTGTCTAATCAACTGAGAGTAACAAATAAAATGATTGATATACATCCATATATATATATATATATATATATATATATTTATATATTTATATACGTATATTCGTTTCTATAGGTTTAAAAAGAAATTTAAAAAAGTGAAGAAAAAAATGAATATAGTGAACATAATCGTGCGAAAAGATTCGCGACGAGAAACGAGTGGCGAATAAAATTAGTTGATAAATAATATACAGACGATACGATGACTGCGTATCAATATACGCAATTAGCTCGTTACGTAATAGGTAAAAATATCGGTATGATTTCATCATTCTAGCACAAAGGTAGACTGTGCAGATATTCGCTAATTTTTCCACTACGCATTAAAAATGACGAGTCGGAGTAAAACAAGAAATGAAATGAAATGAAATTTGTCAAGTTGTTCGTTTTTTTTTTAGTTTTTTTTTTCCGCGATCATTTCGCATTATCTTCGCGGAGTATAATGGTCATGCACCTCATTTCATGCAGCTCGTCTTTCACCGCTATATATTATACATATCATAAGAGAGCTCGGGGGGTGGTCATTAGGTGAAAGTATCATGATACTCAATCTTTTGGCGCCTTGCTGGTTTAAGCTTTACATAAAACGGCTGGATGGATGGATTATCCACGGGTAAATCCCCCCCGTGTCATTATATCCATATATATTTTCTCACCGACAATAAGCTAAGTCCATCAAACGTTGTGCATGATGCATAAACGGGATTGATATCTATATGTACGCGGTCTGTGATCAGATTGCCCGGAATTAGATGGGCGCCTAAATCCTTCAGGTCCTTTACACGCTTCGGTAGATATATTGGAGTCTGATTTTACTCCTAATTGAACCGAATTTGATTTTCGCAGTTCATTGTCTTCGAAAATTATATCGGATATCGTCCTGTTGGTTTATCAATGGTTTTTTTTTTTTTTCGCGAGATTTCTCTCCCAAATTCTTGCGGCAACTTTTTCCTTATCGAATTTAACGGCGGGATAAAGCCGACAAGAAACTGAGCGAACCTATATTCGTCGCTGAGCTAGCGGAGTGGGTCATTTATTATCATTTGTAAAAAGAACGACGAAAAAGTAGCCTGATGGTTGTGATGAGGAGATGAGGAGATGAGGAGATGAGGAGATGAGAATACGAAAAGACGAGCTCAGCTCAGACCGTGGATATATGTACGGTCAGGTAAAACGAACCAAGAAACTACGAACCACACACGTTCAAACTCCCACGAACGGATCTTTTAGAGAAAAGCTGATATTTCCAGCATCAGAGATTCAACCCAAAGTGTTTTCTCATTCGTTTTATAGACCAAATCATACGTAATATCACATTCTTCTTTCTCTTATAACAGGATCTCAAGCTTTGGCTTCGAGCTGTAGCCTCGATCCATTAGACACGGTATATATTATGTGTAGCAAGGCAGTTGTGCCAATTAGATGATCACAAAGACGTCTGACTTATTGGCCTCTTGTCCGTTCAAGCGACGAGCTGATTCGAGACAATTGTTAAATGACTCGGTGAACGGGGATGCTGCGAGCTAATGCGAATCGAGACCGGTCAATTTTAGCGCAAGATTTAAATATGTATATCCGATGAATGAATTTAGTTTCTAGCGGTAATCAAAATTCTCGTCTTTCCATTTTCAGTTTTTTTTCTCATTTTTATGATTAGGTATCATGCCTCGATAACCTTAGTCACCGATCATAATTTTGGAAGCGGGTTATTCCGCCCTGGGTAACCCTAGCTGTTACCTTCATCAATAATATTTGTAAAATGATGCCAGTGAATTAATCATGGGTATTTTTTTTTCTCTCGTTTTTATCTCGTCTCTTATGGGGCATACGTGGGGATCGGATCGCGTGTGTGAGTTGTAAACGGAAACGGGTCTCTCGTTAAGCAGAAGAAGCCGCGGGGTGGAGAAAAAGATGGGGGATAACGGGGGAAAGGAAAGATAAGGGAAATGGAAGAACGCTGAATTGGTGGTACAAGAATGCGAACAAATTAGAGGTTTCAGCTGTCAAATCGGTTACCTCGAGATATAAATCACCGTGACAATACTCCGACCCTAGTCAGAGACCCTAAACACTCACTTCCGTCTTTCTCGGTTCTGACTGTCCCTCTCGCTCTCTCTTCCTCTTCTCTTTCCCTTTCTATCCTTTTCTCTTTCCCTGTTTCACCCTCCGAATCCAGAGCCAAAACCCTGATCGTGTTCCGTGACACTCGGGCCGCGAGTTTCTCGAGGGGTCGGAACCTACCTCACTATACACGCTCCTTGCTCTCCCTCTAGCGCTGAAAGAAGGTCAACGTTCCCACCTGCGGATGGGATCATCCCCCTTTTCATTCGGGGAGAAAATCAGACAAGATGTCTCCCGATTTTCTAGACGCAGCTTGAATTCGTATAAAATGGGAATGTATATGTATATATATATATATATATGGTATACGGAAGAAAAACCTCAATTTTATTCCTCATTTATTTCTTCGCGCGCGTGTTCCTCCCCTGGTTTCTATTTCCTTTTCTAAATTCGCCCCAGATCGCTTCCTGGAATGATTTTTTATCTGCTTGTTCCTTATTTTAGTTCGCGAAACAAAGAGTACCGTCTTTCGCGATGCCTAGTTGTAATCGTGTTTATTTCGAACCGCCACTCTCGCTGATTCACGGCTTCAGCTCGCTAATCTCCGACCCGTGGTGAAATAATAATTAAAACCCGCGCGTCCCACAAATCACTTAAACCGTCCCTCGAAATTGTGAAAAAAATCAGTCACCGCCTACACCCCATAAAAAGATCAAAGATGGATTCTAGAATGAGAAAGAAGCGTAGAGCGTTTCTCCCAGCTCGCTAATAATAGATTCTTTTCCTTCGCTTTTACCATTCGAGACCAAAAAGAAATTCCCACCGTAAGACACACGTCGCGTTTAAAAAACGCGCTGATTCTGGCCAAGGAATTCCACAATCTGAATAATTCCACAAATTCAAGAAACCCACCACTTTCTGACGAGATGGCGATACGATAGTTTCCTTTCCTCGTCCATTTTTTCATTCGGCACGTTTGTCCTCGGCGTTGCTATACCCGCCGCCGAAGAGAATCATAAATTCGCTGGGACCGAACCTCCATAATTCATCCCCCCGGTGAGTGTACAGCTTTGTTGTTACCTCGTTCGCTATACTCATTAATTTCTTGTGTAAGAAAATCTCTCCTTCCTCTTTTTCACTCCTTGATTAACCCGATGGCTAGCTATAGGTATACTTACGTGTATATAACGCGAACATTGATTAGAACGGCGAAAGAAATAGACAACAAAAAAAAGGTCCGCCTTAGATAATTTTCTCTCGATTTTATTTTCAAATTTTCGCCCGATATTTTCGCCAATAATTATAACCGAATGCCACGGTAAAATTTATTGGACGTTTAACCGATAAGTTGATTAAAATTTAAAACCCCTCGTGTTGTTCCACGCGACCCAGATTTCCATCATGACGTGTAAACACCTCGAGGTGGAAGGTGTTCTTATCGGACAGTTCGGGATTTATTCGAGCTCGCCTACCGTTGACCTGTACGCGATTTTAATGGTGTCATTAAGAGATTTTGATATCGGAGAGCAGAGTGCAGCTCGGATTTAATGACGATGAGGAATCATCTGAGTATGAAGAAAGAACGATCGAGGGGTGGAGGATTTCGTATCAGAGAACGGAGCCGAGGCCATAGCCGGAGAATCTGAATTGAACAAGTTCAACTCTAAGTTATACTCAAAGGGCTGCCGCTGGTTTGCCGATAAATCAAAACTCAGATAAATAACGATTTATTACAAGTGGGCAACGCGGTGGCTCGGGGTTCTACGAGTTTTCTTCTACGTTAGTTTCTGTACTACCTGAGATATTCGCTCGATCCTCGACAGGTTTTTGCGACTTTTAGGAATTCCGTGGAAAAGTTTTTGCCCTCTTTTTACCTCGGAAATACAAAATAAATGAAAAAACACTGAAATCAGCCTTGCCAAGATGAGAATTACGACTCCACCAATACGGAGAAATCACAATCACGTTCCAAGAGTCATAAACCGTAGCAATTTTTGATAAGGGTTGGAAGTAATGAAATGATTTTTCACCCAAATTGTCCCTAATTCTTTTTCTCGAAATCCCTATTTCAACAAATAATGAAACGCGAAATGATGGACGTATAAAAATCACCGCAAGGAAGATTCCGGGCTAGTTAAACCTTGGCCCAGGCTAGGGGTAGGTTTTTGTAAAAGCCACGCGCGGGGGACATTTCTGTTATTCATCAGAGGAAAATTTATCTACGACTATAAATATATGGATGGTAAAAAAATTGTTTTACACAAGGAGGAAGAGTGTTCGAAACAGTTCGACCGAATTACGCTCAATTTCCTGTACGAAACTCCATCCAGAGCTTTTATACTTCTTCGGTAAATTGAAACTTTTATCTTTCGCTTAAAAAATCGAACAACGGGGTAGAAGAGAAAATAATGAGCCCAAACTTAGACCTGCGATTCCTTCATCGAAAATCAGTGTATTACCAAAATCGTGAAATAGCAGTCGATCCGATCTCACCTGGCGATCATGAAACTTGGGAAATCCCGGGGCTATCTAGGACGTGGAAAATCTAGATCTACAACAAAGGTCGTTGCGGTTCTACGTGAGCCTCTAAAGTCGGCTCGATTCCACCAGGGTGCATTTGACACTTTGATCCGCAGTTAGATGGCTGGCTGCAGGATCTCTCATCCCCTGCACCCAGCCCCAGAGATGTGGGGCGATACCACTAATGTTACCCTCAGCTGGTGTGTGTGAATATAAAGCAAATAGCGTGAATAGCAAAAGTAGGAAACAAGCCACAATTCGTTCCCCATTAAATCCGAGACTTTCTCAACCACATGCAATCCTCTGAGACACGATTACGAGTAAACTGTCATAACACAAGCTGCGATTACTTACCCTCTCCAATTCTTACCCTTCGACATCGATCACTCTCACAGTTCATCATCGTTGATCACGTTTCATAGAAGTTCAGACCTTTTGCTTGACACCATGGTGTCAATGTCGGATGAAACCTAGGCATCCAGTGTATGTAGGTGGTTGGATAGGCTGTCACAGTGTCTGCACACGTTTCACTCCTAACGATGTCTGCCCGTGTAATCTTCGCATCCTGTAATACGTTGTCGAGTCATACTCATCCTTGTCTTTTTCGCGGTGTTCTCCTTCTGTCTTTGCTTCAAAGTACCTACCCGCCTTATACCCTACTACGACATTTCCTCAAACGAGGTTGAACGTCCTGGTTTTATAGTGAAATGTTTTAGGGTCAGTCGTGTCCTACGATGCAGTAGATAGACAGTTTGCCTTCGAGCTATGTAAGCCGTCGAGAATTTCTTTCCTGACTAATTTTCATTATGATGCAGCGTTAAGGAGGTAACTAATCCGTCGAAGGCGTGGATGAGCCTGTGTTCTGTCTTCGGTTAAGAAATAAAACAACATTCAGCTTTAATATGACAGGCAATTTATTATTCTTTATACCTCATAGTATAGAGTCAGCAGGCGATATGGGCGCGGTGTGGCGACCTGATGCCGTTTATATCTATCTTCCTGTTGTGAGGTTGACGGGTCGTGCTTTATTACATCCGGCTACTTAACAACGAAGCAACTAACAAAGCAGGTAAATCCCATGGCTAAGGAACCTCAGAAATGAATTTACCTGCGCAAATCAAAACTGCCCTTCACTTCCGAGTCCATTTAGTCTCGTCGGTGATATACGACCATCAAACTCGGCGATCTGACGTCTTATCGATTCAATACAGTCTTTTATACGAATTGCAAAATTACTTAGCGAAATTTTGGCGCCGGGATAAAAGATGCATAAGATTTGTACCTGCCTAGCTACGTATTCGGATGGGAACCGTGAGGTAGAATTTGTTCCATAAACATTAAACGTCGTTCCCTGCACCTGCGGTTCACGGTACTGCTTCTTGTGAATTAACGGGCCAGCGATGCTGTCGAGGTCGTAGTAGACCGGATAACGTAGAGCTGATCTGTAGGAAGTGAAGCTACGAGATGGTGGTACTAGAAGCCGGGAACTAGGATCCAGTGAATGACGATTCTTCGACGAATCCAAAAAATCTGAACGTAAGAATTTGTTAGATGAGGTTCTTTGAACCAGATTTATCATTTCCGACGACTTTTTGATCCATTGTTTAAAACTCCTCTCATAAACCCCATTCAAAGACAAATGCACGTGTATATTCCTCTGTTTTCCCAAGTTCGCTTTAGGGGTAGGTATTTACGCGTGTGCTTGCTCTCAGGAAGATTGCACGGTGCAATTCTCTCCCTGCATATCTCCGCGCTCACAATTCTCTTCGTTCCTCTTTGGATCCGTGTATAAGAACGAAGGGTAGGTAGGTGGGTAGGTACTGAGTGGTAAGGGTGCAAGAGCCTTTGCAGAAGCAATACCCACTCTCGTATGCTCTATAGTACCCACATACGTACTACGTCTATACTCTGAGAACTTTGCACAACAGATTCATTTCGTTGCATCGTAAAAGCACGGGGGATGACGGGGCTGATCGATGCCACTTATTTCCCTCTACCTACTCCAGGTTTCCGAGTCCTCGGGTAACTTCGAATTGCTTCAAGTATTCCGCTTCCACCGTACAGTCGCGAACGTTAAATAAGTAGCGTGTAAGTAGCCATGAAGAGAAATGAAAGGACTGAAGAACGATGGGAAGAGTGTAAGGAGAAATTAAGGGTGCAAGGAGAATCGTTAAGATTATGCTTGTAAGTTTATATTCGAGAGGTCTTTGTGCCTATTCGAGTGACCTTTGGCCCTACTGGTTTAAAGAAGAAATTAAAACTCTTAGTTCTTTGTTCTGCGAACCCCCATGTCCTCTAGCGAACGGAAAACCTTTGTTTTCATCACCGGTGTGCTGCACCACGATTGCGGAGAGAAGAGCTAGTCAATCCTTTACTCGGGGGGTGTTTGGGGTGTTCACCTCTCATCTACGAGTACCAGAGCGTGTCCACTCGCTCGCTCGCTCGCTCACTCCTTTCCTTCTTTCCCATTGCTGGTTAAAACTAAAGAGTAAAGGGTGAAGGGTGAAGGGTGAAGGGTGAAGGGTAAAGGTTCGGAGAACTCAAGGCTCGTGGTTCCAGGATGAAGGGCTACGTTCTATAGAGAGACCCGATGAGGACCGGGACCGAGTCCCTCGCGGTGAACGCGATAAGGGTTATCAGGGCTAGAGGGCACTTCGCGAAGTGACGAGAGCCACTGTGCTTCGGAAAGGAAGGTACTGCTCGTCATAGGGAAGGATTTGAGCTTTGTTGTAAACGAACAAGCTAGAAAAGGCTCGGAGCTCTAGATTCTACGTGAAGAAGACCCGGTGGCTCCGGTTCTTTTCAATTTCATGTTTTATTAAGGGGAGTTATTCCGAGCTCAGGGAACTTGTATGAATCTGGTACTTCCGTATCTCTCGAATGATGTTTGTTTATTTAAAATGCATAGGCATTAAATATGCTCTTCATATAGCTAGCGTGTCACTTCTATATTTTCAGAGACGAAACATATATCCTAGCTTTCCTTACCAGGTACACTTCAGAGTTCTACGAGAAGAGAACGAAAAAGAGTAAGAAAAAAATAAAAAAAAAGTAAACTAAAAAAAGAAAAAAAAAAAAAAAAAAAAGGAAAGAGATACACGAGAAGTGGTATTCCACATACATTCATGCACGTCTTATTTTTATAACTTATCGCTATCTAGTCAGGCTACCTTCAAGTTCACTCGACATCCGAAGAGCAGGAAAAATATGTATGGAAAAATTTAGCGTTACAAATATATTCCGTAGCTCGATGAATTTTATCTATTCTATTCAACAGGCTATGAAAATTCATTTACATTTTCCCAGTTTCCCATATTCTTTCGTTTTCCTCGAACCATACGCTTCAACCAACGTCTTCTATTATTTTCCTTACCTAGAAAGATATTTTATTATTTCCTAGCTCTACGTCTACGTGTTATTTTAACCAAATATACATGATATTCGAGAAAGTGAGTATCGTCTGATTCAAGTAAACGTCAATTTTTTTTTTTTTTTCCATAAATTCTTGAAGAGCAAGTATATTGAAATTTTTGTAACGGAGTGTCGTAAACTCGAACCTTTCATTAAGCACCCGTACCTCGAGGATCGGGGTAGAGAGTTACCCTCTTCTCCCGCAGAGATATACACGTACATACATACATACATATATGTAATACGTGCGGGTGGATAGTGTATGCATACTCTCTCACGGAAGAACACTGAACACCGAACACTGAACACTGAACACAAGATCTCGAGTGGGAGTTTCTGAATAAAAGGGGGAATGTTTCGTAGAACGAAACGAGTATGGTGATAGTGTGCTAATACAAGGGTTGTACGAGAAGCTAAGAGGAAAGGGATGATGCGGATGCATTAACAAACAAGGGAGTCGCCGGACAATTAGTCACTGCCCGCGCGACCCGTTCTAATTCCTTATTGATTGCCAGACCCATAGCCTCGATCCTTAAGGCTTTGCGTATATCTCTGCGTAATCAGTCTTAAGATCCAATCAGCCTACAGCGTTTAATCACGCCAAATTGATATCTGGCATCAGCTGCTAAACTCCTATTCCAATTTCATTTCAAACCAGATTTACTCTAGCTTTGGTTTTTTTAGATTTTTTTTTCTCTTCAATTCGGTATAAAGACAGGGCAAGAAACCCTTCTATCGTTGATTAGAACCCTCGAACGCTCTTCCTTTTTAACTTCCTTGTATATTTTGGGATGATCTACAACGAGCGACTGGGTATACGTTGTACAGAAAATTGGACAAGTTTGTTACGCCACATTTACCCCTCTGATCGTCACTCTTCGAAGAAGAGTAAGGTAGGTATGTAGTACATACATACCATGCCAGAGTAAATTTTCGGACATCGGAGCGGACCCTCGGATATCTTCATCCGTTATCGGACGTCAAATTACGCGTGAAGCGTCGGACCCCACCAGCTTCTGTCGCTGTTTGATGACCCGTGGAAACAATGATGATCGTTAAAACTGAGTGACTATAATACATCGTCGGATTAAATAGCCAAGAATATCCCAGATATGGTTTTCCGAAATGTGATCGATCCCTGAATCAAATTTCAGAAAACTGACATTTCTCTTCACAATCGATGAGACTCGGCCAAAGACCGCAGGATATCTGTACACCCGGAGTAAATCACGACTTCGAAGATTCATCGAGGCAAAAACTATCGGATCAAATGGTCAAGTATAATTTATATGGCTCCAGGTCCGGCTCGATCATGGGTCAGGTAGTAAAAAGTGGTGAAACTGTTGGCGCTCCGTCATTTCGACTGTGCCCTAAGCTCCCGATATCTTGATCGTGCGTTCGGCTGCTGCGGGCACTTTCTACCTAGTATCAAAAGTTTATTTTAGTTCGGTTCACGATTAGTCCAGCTCTAAGTTCAAGGTAAATATTGATCCGTGCCAGATATTGAAGTAGTTAGGTGAGGAGGAGGTTCGGGAAGTCTAACGCGTTTAATTGTCGCCGATTGTAACTGGGTCGAGAGTCTTGCATCGTTGACTAACTTAATAAACTTATATATATATATATATATATATGTCGACCGTGACGCGCGTTGGGTCAAGCCGAGTTTTCTCTACTTTTTCGACGCCCTTTCTTTCCACTTTTCACTTTCCTTCACGCCCGTATATATATCCGGCTTTGATTGTAACGGTGGATACAAAGGCACGTATTTCAGCCACTTTTAGACTTTTGGAACGACCTCAGCCCGGCTCGACTCGAATTGCAGCAAATATTCGCAGGCCGCGAAAAGCGAGACTGCAGAATTCGCGAAAACCTCTTTTACCTATAACATGCCGACAAGCCTTTGGTTTGGAAAATTCTATTCAGTCAGACCTTTGTCCACAGCCAGTTCAGTGCACGAGGTTCAAGGTAGAACTACGCTTGTACCTTATGCCTGGTAACGGTAATGCAATATACCTGCATGTGTGTGGGACGGGAGTATGAAATATGAGAAAAAAGTAAGCTTTGTCAATTTTTACGAATACCGAGAGAGTTTCTTTTTAATAAAAACCAAGACGATATCCGCTGTCTTCGTATTATACCTGGTATTATACCCGTACCTCACGGAAGAACGTAATCACGTTAATGAGTGCTCGCAGCGTTCAAAGCTCGCATTTCTACACGAGTGTGATACACCTACTCCGTTTGAGTCATCAGAGTATACGCGAGTGGGAACATCGCGTTTTTTATTTCGTTTCGTTTAATTTTATCTCGTTTTTTTCTTGCCTCGACGTCCTCTGATCCTTTCGCGGGTCTACATGCTCGGAGCGAACGTGGGGGCTCGTAATCTACTTATGTACAAATATAATGAAATGAATATTAAACTGGATTAAAATTCATAATTATCGACTATTAGAGCGTGGATGATTCATTATACCTGTAACTCGAAGTTTCCAGGTGAGAAACGTGCGCGATAAAAATGACGTCCCGTTTCATTTGCTTGTTTTTTTCCCTTCGCCGTTTCTATTTGCGGATATAACTTTATCGTATATACTAGCTTCAACCTGATTAAATAGTTTTCGGTACGATTCGTCCTGCTGACTCGGGAGATCGACGCTTTCTCTCTCCGCAATCAATTTCTGCGATCTGTCTAATTCGCGAGTACGCGGATCCTCTCCCTTTTATGGACCTTTTACGTGCCATATAAGCTCTCGAGATCCTCAAACCGAATTCTCCCCTATATTTTTCTTATTTCTTTCCATCCTATAACTTTTACCAAGATAACCGGTACAAATTTATACATCGCGATAAAACAACATCAAATTTGCTCCTCGCAGGGAAAATTAATTTATATATATATATATATATTTTTTTTTTTCAAATTTTAAGGCGAGTATTTTTTTTTTTTTTTGTATTATTAGAAGCTACGTTAGCCACTGAAATCATCTATTCTTGGCAACGTCTTCGATATCGAGTCTGTGGATGCAGAATAATTCCTTTCCGGTAAATTCGGATAAATTTTTGGTCGTATGGTTTCGGATGGGCGTAGCCTTAGGCAGAGTTCCATTTCCCATTATTATTCTGATACTGACGCGATATGGTATGGCATGCCAACGGATCTAGGAGTCCAACAAAGCTGTCGGAGATCAATATGTAAATATTCTACTCGCTTTGAGCATCGCGATGATACAGTTTCCAAGCAATTTACTATTTCACGCTCTACATCGACGCTGTACACGTATCTGGTTTTGCTTTAGTTTTCCTGGCTAGTTAAAGAATAAACCGAAATTTTTTTTTAACGAATTTTGATAAAAAATTCAGTCAAAAATATCCTCCTTGAGGATTTTGATTCGATAAAACCGACGTTGAATCTCTCTGTAGAGTTTCCAACGCGATGTATATTATACATATATGTCCGTAACTCGCGAAGTTAACGCTCGTGAATCATCAAAACGCATAGTTGTTATATTAGACTTGAAAGTTTAGAGTGTCCCAAGAGGAGCATTCCGAAGTACCTATCCTGGTACATCTACGTGTACGTTTCTCGTGTGGGTAGGTGCAAAGTACTTGAAAATTCAAGGATATGACTCGTAAAACGAGCATTTACTCAACCCGTCATTACTTCAAGCCTTGAATTTTTCAAACCCCGTTTATCTCCGGTCATATTTTCACTTCGACTTCGTTTTTCTTCATTCTTCATTGATTTTCGTTCCCTCTACTCCGAAAAATAAAAAAAAAAAAAATAAAAAATAAGAACTAGCTAGCAATTTTCATAGTCCTCTTCGTACACTTATTTATTTTTTTTTTTTCTTTATTTTTATCCAATTCATCACATGCTTCCGACAATGAACGATTTCCCGCTGCATCTTCAGACCTGAAGTGCACTACGAGCTAGAAAAACATCTTTCATGCTCCTCGGGGTAAACTGATAAACAAGGCACTCAAGTGTCCTCGCATTGCCTTCCGCCCCACAGGAAGTGACACAGCGTATGCACATATCTAATATGTGTACAGCTGGAAGTACGCCTTTAACGGAAAACGTGATCTTGACCCAGAGATAAGGGGCAAACGAGTTAAGGTATAAATGGCTAAAAAAAATTCAACGAAAGGATTCAAAAATTCTACCAATTTTTTTTCTCCCAATTATAATTACAGGTCAAAGTTTCTATAGATTTTATATTATTTGCTATAACTTTTGAAAGGTCGAAGAAAGAGACACTCGTTGGATATAGGAACTAATATCGAGTCTTCTAGAGAGGCCCTATTAACAAACAGAGCCATTTGCCTCACGACTGCTTGCAAATTGATGGAAAGTGCCTCTTCGTGTTCGCGTTGGGAATTCAATTGCCAATCTTGTTTGTTTGGCTTTTTTCTCCCGCCTCCATCTTCCGTTTACCGTTTTTCCTCCCCAGTTTTTTTTCCCCCTTCCTCTCTATTCCTTTTTCAACCGCGGTCTTTTTTTCCTTCGTTCGCGACGCGAATTCACTAGTATATACCTTCTTCTTCAAATAGTGTTCGCTCGGACGTTAGAAAATCGCCATATGCTTCGTAATATGTGAATATCTTGATTCATGTAGGTATAAGTACGCGATGGAATTGGTTATACGTCCCTATAAGCACACGCGGAGAACTCTGACTCACTTTGATCACAAAGTCTTCTATATTTGATGGAAGTAGGTGGATATTTTTGAAAACTTCAAGAGATATATATACTCGTCGCCTTACTCATTAAAGTGCAGAGTTATACTCCCGCTGTGCAAATTCGCGTGTTTGAGTATCCCCTATCCTGAAATGACTCAATCTTCCATAGTGCATCGCATAGATTATTTTATAGATCGTTTTGATAGTATGCACTTTGCTGGCAACCCTTGGTAATTATGCCGCCCAATCTCGAAGTAGCAATCTCCATTCATAAACCCGATATGAAAGTCAGAGTACCCACCTTTGCAGGCTACATTTACGTAAGTACCTGTGTCTTTGCTAGCGTATAGGTGACATATCTACATATAGTATAACTTTCTACCCACACATCGATCCCAGCTCTACGACATAACATACATGCATGATAATGGAGCAGCCACTCCTCCTTGCTAATTCAAAATTCAAAATCGGTGCAGCACGTGTACACGACTCGTTGCGAATTTAACAAACTGTATTACAATTACAATAAGGTTTGACTCGAGCACTTTCCCCCCGACGGTCTATATGATCATCGTTCCCCGTTTACATTATAGCCTTTCCTCGTCTTCCTACGTGCATATAGGTGTTTGCAGATATACCTAGACGCAGGCTATGCTGTTATACGCTTGAACCACGACTCACTCCAGTCTAACAATGACTCTCCGAGCTCGTCTCTTTGCCCCATTCCAATTCCAATTCCCATCCCCATTTCTCTCACTATCCCATGTATAATTCATGCGATTCAGGTTAATGTGACCTCGTTGTTCCACTCGGCACAGGATGTGATTGGGGTGCGGGAGTTTAGTCGGGTAAAGAGACTGCAATGACAACCTGCTGCGAAGGGTTCTCGGTTGTATTATTATAATCCTATGATTTTATCGCTCCGTCATACGACGATTCCTAAGAGTTACGATCGTTTCATTGAATCATTGAATCAGCCTAAACTAAATCTGGTCATTTTTGTTCCTTGGTAGAAAACTTCCGTTTTAACACATCACGCGTATTCTGCACGCTCTTCGGCTTAATTGCAATGGGACCGGTATGCAGTGCTCATACCGAACTAGCGCCCAGGGTAGACTTAGCGGCTCCCTTATTCCTCCCAGCTCTCTCCGTCTTTCTAGTTTCTCTCACCCTGCAGGGCACCTATTCGCTAACCCTCTTAATTACTCAGAGAACGAGGGACAACTCCAGTTAACAGTCCCGAGGGAGGTTAGCGCCCCTCTTTGGTCCATGTCCGAAGATCAGAGTTGGCTCAGAGTTAGTTCTGGGTTAGACACAGTTTAGCTTGTTGAGTTCAGGTTCGCGGGATGCCGATTTTCGCTAGCAGCGATTCGCATCTCGAATATAATGCGTTCTTCATTTAACTTGAAATTCTTCTCTGGCTTCTTTATCATTAATCAATTACAGGTAATAACTCCTCGCGGTACGTCGGTTAAACTCCTTAGAGATACAGCTGGTGGGACTTAAAGGCGGACTTAACTCCTCGGTGAGTTATGGCCCTCTAGTAACTCGCGAAAACTTGCTCGGCTAAATTACTATACCGCTATCGTACGTAGGTACAGGTATAAAGCCGGTCGAACTTCTTTCGAGGAACAAACTGGACTGATTTTATCTCTCGGTTCATTTTACAAAGTGGATGATAGGCGATACCGTTCCGATTGCAATTAGCCCTGCGTCGATGTCGCCCTGTCGCAATTATCGTGTCCTCGGATGAACTAAACGTTGACAAATATCGTTTCGACAAAAATCATCGTTCGTTTCTAATTTCGAACCTTTTCTAATTTTTTTTCTTCACTCATTCGCAGCATCGCATCGGTTTGAAAACGGCTATTAACGCACGTCAAGACGCACTTCGGCGCCGCGACGAGACTCGACGTCATATGTCAGCCAGCCAGCCAGCCAGCCAGCCAGCCCTCTTATTTATAAATAGGTTTAAACCATGTCTAGGAAAACTCGGCCTTCCTCAAATCTCGGCTTGTGAAACAAACCATCTTTATTCCAAACGGCCCCGCAATCTCGTACCACATCCTCCGCATCTACAACTCTGACGTCTGTTCGAAATTTTACTAAACTTTCTTTCTTATTCAACTGGAAATCTTCTGGGCAATCGGAATGGCGAATTTGACGTAAGGGATGAAAATGGTCGATCTTACAACGGCGGAATTGCATCTGTAAAGAATCGCGAATTTAATTTCAGAAACTAAGCATGCAGATACGTAATTCTGCGAGTACACACGGTGTACGTTTCGATCCTGTTGTTAGTTGGTTTCGTGTACCAAAGTGACTAAACTTCCCATGCACAGTTCCCAGAGCATATATGTATACATACATCGTCTGTTCGCCCGCGTGGTTAACCGAAACGGAATTCTAGTTCAGCACTGCATGAGGGTAGGATAGGGTAGAGTAGGGTGTACCTGGGGTATATTATGCACATCAAATTTCATCCCTTGTAAAACAACAAGCTTACCTATACAATTTTAATGAATTTCTTCCGCGTGAGAAAACGCGAGGACCGTTTACGTACCCCATAGATTATTATAATAGACAAAAATCATACATAATATAATCGAGCACCGATTTCCCTCCTGTCAAAATGTCCGAGGGTTTTTACATCCCGACCCGACACCGATCACAAAACACGACAGTTTTATTAAAATTCTATTACAACCACACGAAATTTCCTACGAGAGAGTTTCTACTTTTTTTTTTCTTTTTTACTTTTTCATTTCTTCTTCTTTTTTTCAATTATTTTTTACCCTTTTTTTAACACCGTGAGAATATTCTTCCGTTTCATTCCACACACCAACTTTGGTCCTGTTCACAACGGCGTACGTATGCGTACATCAAGGAATTCAATTTATGCAAGGCATGCTGTTGCTGCTGCTCGTATAATCTGTACGGATCTGGTCCATGGTCTCCACGGCTATGCAACAGCACCGAATAGTGATCCAAACGTTCGCCTGTCGACAGCTGGTCCGCTATTCGAAACGCGACCCTGTTTGATCTTGGCTACTCAATCGGTTATCTCTACATTCTTAAAACCAAACGATTCAATCGGAACCTCGGATACGAACTTCGAGCGGTTTCCCTTTTTTTCCCTTTTTTTTTTTATATGGCAGATCTTTGAATGAAATCTTAATCGAGCCACGAATCACCGAACTCTTATCTGAACCAAAAATTCTGGCAAATCGAGTATCGAGATGTATTCTTTCGTTCCTGGACATTTATTTTCTCTCGTATATGTTCCGTGTATCATTTTTGACGAGCGATTGATTCCGTGCGTATATTCCGCCCTCGAGACGACGAGGTCGAATTCTTGAACGGGAGAAACGCACGATGAAAGAATCATGGGATCCCGCAGACTTGAAGTGGATTAAAATAGCTTTTAGTTGAGGAATTCTAGCGGCTACAGAGTACGGGCTTTGCCATTCTCGCCATTATTATATACCGAGATTCTCGTTCCTTAACGTTATTTCGCGTATTTCATACCCCGGCTCATATCGTGATGGCAACAATTTACCCAAGATAACGCGTGCTGTAATTATTGCAATTAAGACCTCCATTCACGTGCCTATAACGGTTTCATTCTCGGTTTAATGAAACGAGCAAAAATCTTTCATCCACCGCCCGTTACCATGCGAAATTCCGCAATCTTATCATTCTTTCTTCTCCCGTTGATAACCCGGAACCGTGTAAAAATTCCCGAAGAATTCATCGTACACCAAATCAGTGGTTAACGCGTTTTGGCAACGAACATTTCGCTGTAGGATACGCGGTTCGTCCGATTTCCCATTGGCAAGTGTCCAAAATTTACTAATGACGTCAGCATCGCCATTGTCTTTACTTTATATCACACCGCCTGCGTCGCGTTAGTGTGTATACGTACGATAATAAAACCCGACTTCTTCGCGGACAGCTGTTAAGCGTTTCCTCTGTCATTGACGTTTGTTTATTGTCCAGAAAAACGAAAACAAAAAAAAAAAATAAACTTTGACTGTTTCAGTTTTTTTAGTTTTTTTTGCTTTTTTCTTTTTCGATATTTGTCCCACTCTTTTACCATAATTTAACAGAAAATTTGTATACCCTGTATTTCACCTATTCAGAACTGAAACTAAAAGCAACGAGGTCGCGGTCTCCTGGCTGCCCGATTGCCTGGAAAATCTCATGCTCGAATGGCACAACCGCAAATGAATTTTACATTCGAAACGGGGAAATCCGGCCAGCTATAGTCGTTACTCACCTTTACACCTAGACTATGTAATATCGTAGTCTTTTCAGAGTTTCAAAGGTCCGAAAATTGATTAAACCAGCGTGTTATGAACCTTGGAAAATAAATATTCCATTAAATCAATTCTTTAACAGCTGATGGCAAGGATTTCGAGAAACGATTCAAAATTATTGCAAATTTTATGGGGCTCCTTTGAAGCCGTTTTTTTTTATATACAAAATAGAAAATTTCCATGGGGTAGGAAATCCGGAAAATTAAAGGTCGGCTTGTTTAATGTTATTGACAGAACAATTTGTAATTTCTTTCCACAGGGATGAAGGTCTCTTTTCCTCTCGTAGTCAGCCGGGGAAAAAGGGATTCCCCCTGTAATTTCAGTTCCGGTTGAATAAGCCGATGCATCGTAGGGCAGTCGGTTTGCATGGGGCTATCTCGATTGACGCAAGAAATAGCTGCAGTAGTTTGAATTCCCGCCTAATGCGGTAATATACTTTAACCACCTTTCAATTTCAGTCCACGCAATTTCGACTTGCTATTGGCAAGCCAATTCGTCAGTCGTACCTAGCAGACGATTCTGGTATAATATAAATCGCGAAGTCGATCGGTGCGTTTGCGTTTGCTTAGAAAATATTCGAAAGATTTTCGGATAGAGTATAAATCGAGGAAAAAATTCGTATACGTCGTTTTGGACTTGCAGGTAATTTCGTTTGATAATTAAAAACGAAGTTTCACCGTATTTTATTAATTTATTTTATTCGCTGTATTATTTTTCACCGTTTCTTTAATGTCGGATAATAAATTACGACAGCACGAATTTTTCAAGCGGCAATCGAGTTCACATCTCTGTAAAAGTTGTAAAAATGAGCCTGGTCTTTCTTTTCCTACCCGCGCCCCGGCTCTCACTCATACCCCACTTTTTATCTTACTCCGTATAAATCCATGTAGAATAAAAAAAGAAATAAGAAAAATTAACAAATAATGGAAAGGAAGAAAAGAAGAAAAAAATGAGGAAGCAAAAACCTAGAAAAAAAAAAGAAGAAAATAAAATTAAAAAAAAAAAAGAGTACCACGTTATCTTAATAACTCGACGTCAAGTCGCCAGCCGGAACTGGCGCTTATATTTTCCAAGCAGGTATACCTTTTCCTACCTCTGAACTTTCGACGCTCTACAGCGTATTAATATTTCGCCTCAAGGCGTCGCTTTGGATCGTTTCTTTCAAATGCTTTGGCCAAACTTTCCTGTTTTCTTGTGTTTTTTTTTCCCTGCGTTTTCCTGTTTTTTATTTTCTTTTTTAAAAACCCTTTGATTTTCATCCCGTTCGCCTTTGCAGGTATACCTATTTATTTTTCTTTTCCTTCTCTTACTTTCGTGCCCGTATAGAAAATATCCGGACTTGTATACCTACGCGGTTGAGGTCTCTCCTCCTGAATCTATGATTCGATTATAAATAATACTTATCGAATAAAGGTGTGTTCATTAGATTCGTAAATGCAAGCGGAACAATTTTCACTAATTATATCCAAATCCGTGGATTTATAAAATAGAAGAGCTCCGGGGATTAACTCAGAGCTTTGCGGGGAATTAGGAGAGTAACGTGGGTCTTAAAACCTTCAATTATGGAAATGCACTTGTTGAGGTGAGAAAATTTGTACTCGAAAAATAAATATACATGATCACGAATAAAAAAGATTCATTCGTTAGCATTATTTTCGGTATGATAAATTCAATTTTTGTACGAATTTATGCTTTCAGATTTCCCTGGATTACCGCGAGAGCTCGTAGAGGCGCGCATATGTATTCTGAATAGCACACGGAACTATCTGCCAGACTTCTGACTTTTCAATTTGAAAATTAGTTGAACCCGGGTTCTCTCAGTGCCTACCTACCTCGTATTTGTTTTTTCGACCCACAAGGATTTTGCTTTCGAAAATCTGCAAGCTGAACGAGCGGCTGGTTTGCGGCTGGAAAATATATATCCCCGTGCATATACATACATACACGTATACCTCCGCGTCAACTTTGTTTGTTAGATACGCATATAGTATAATCTTTTAAAAAAATTTCGCGACCCCTTAATGCTCTATAATTAATGGGAATGAAACGCGAAGTAATAACCGTGAAAAAAAAAAAAAAAACGAAAAAAAAAAGGGTTTCTTTGAATCAAAATTACGGAATAACTGCCTCAGGCGTATTCAAATGAATGTAGCTGTATAAATAAATAAATATCAACGATACTGGAATATTTCAAGGCTTTCAGAGTTCAGCCCAAAATAATCAATCTTCATTTGTTTGTTTTTCAAAAGCGCCAGACTAACTCTTCACTCATTTTTCACTCCCAATCAGTGCGATCTCTTTCAACTCTCCTCGCTCTTCAGACGTAACACTTATTCTAGTTCATCGAATTCCTAGCACTCTATATCCTCGACTCTTTTCTCCCCCCGAATTAACACCATGAAACAATAAAATAAATTCCGGCTCTGTATAAAACTGACCAAAATATTCGAACGGAAGCAAAAATTGGAAAAATATTTGCGACGCGAAACAATGCGTGAAAAAAATATCTCTTCTTCTTCATTTTTTCGCGAACTGTCAAATTATTTCCTCGTTGATTATCTCGTTTCCATTTTCACCGGACCACGTGTATTTGACACACATGTAGGTAGGTGCAGGTAGGCAGTACATCGGTTTGACGGGGTATTGATTACGTTAATGGATTCTATCGAAAGCATCGACTGTATATTTTCGTATAATGTATTGTTCCTCGTGTGTTAATACTCTCCCTGTACCATAATATCGTGCGAAAATATCACCTCTGATTAAATACGAACCAACTATGTATATCGAGAGTTCGGGGTACGAGTCGATGGTTTTGAACTAGAAACTACGTCAAAGATGGTACTAAACGATTATGATGAATAAATAAATCAAAATTCCACAGGCTTCTTGATTTATAACGGTTTCAGTTACACTGTCAGTGATCGAAAGTATTTATTACCAGAGCTCGTCTTTCAACGTCAACAACATCAAGCTAAGGTCTCGTATCGTCTTTAGTCTACCATATCTTCTCGATGGTTCGAAACCACTTCCAACAAGATTAGTTCCAGTTTCACGATTTCCATAAACCGTTTACCCCATTATTCATACCGTTTGGTCAAGAACGAAACAAATTTCGGCCCGTCATCTTTTCCATTTCTCAATTCAAGTATTTCACCGTTTTAGCAAACTTCTTCCTACTCTTCCTACTCCCAAAGATTCGTCGATTTTACCCAGTCGAGGATCTATTGATTAATTTATCGAATGATTTGACCATCGAAATAATATCCAGGGATCCACGAGCCACAAATATTACATGAATACTGTCCACTCTCGGCCCTATAGTAGCCTAGGTATGTATGTCCCTAGTACCCATACATCGAGAGTGCTCCATTATTTATATCCCGATTTCACGGTGCACGAGGCAATCCGATAAAAATGTAATATAACGTTCGTATCCCTGATCCCCTTTGCCACTCCGGGACACCCGGATGGTCAGATCGGGTGTTCGACGCGGACGTAACCGGTTTTGATGTTCCTGATAAAGGGTGAAACCATGACAGACGTTGGTCACTCTGATGTAATTGACGTCTCTGACCAGCCGCTTGAATCACGTGCCGGTAATCCAGCGTTGAATTATATTAGACGAAAAAATAGAAGAAAAAAAAAATGAAAAACTAGTTATTTTCTGATCCAGTTTTCATCGATGCGGGATAGTCGTCGGAGATAAACGACACTGGTCGGATAAAGAGGAAATAACGAGCTGGGATTGTGGATGGCATTTGTGTTCGCCGTGATGCGATGGGAGTTTGCAAAATCAATTTACGACCCATTTTCGATTTTACAGAATCAACCCCGCGGAATAATTATCGTGTTTTTTACCACTTGGAATTATTTTCGTACCGTAGATAGTAAATAAGATGTAAAACGAGGTAGTTTTGTGACACGTCGCGTCGTGGTTGTCCTTAGATAGAATCAAACACGGTGTTTTAAAGCCTGATGTTTACTGGCCTCGCGTTTCGTCGTTTTGTACATTTCTGATCTGATATCCTATACGGACAGCTCACGACTGTATTGGGATAAAGTTTTAAGCTGATGTGAATTCCGAGATAAAATCCCCGGCCTCGGAGAAGGTATAAGGTACTACGGGCTCTACCCATCGTCGCGAAGAACCCCGGGCGCGGAAGGTTCCCCATCAAGCAGATCGACGGTACGTGACAAGCAGATCATCGTTTATTTTCACCAGAGCAGCAACAGCGTGTAAATGCTTATATATATTACACAAAAGATCATCTCGGAGGCTTTAGTCTTCCTATATTCATGAATTTTGGTTCGAAACTATCTAAAAAAAGAGAGAAAGAAGAAAAAAATGAGACTAACTAAATATACATATTAACACACATGAGGAGAATCGATCAGATAGCATATCGTAGGGTTCTTATGGTTTAAGCGGGAATTTGATCAGAGCTGGGTCATCTATGTGGTATTTGTGATGCTCGAGGACTCGGTCTCTTTACCAAACACAGTATTCCATACATAAAACATCGCGGCGATGTTTCTCTCCGATAAGTCGTCCGAAGAAGAAGAAGAAGAAGAAGAATAAGAAGAAGAGGGAATTAGTGACGGCAGCCGTACTCCTCCAGCGATGCAGTTCTTCTTCTTTGGTATCCGAGAATATTTCAAGCTTAAACGATTTGTTGATTGGAGGAAAAAAAAAAAAAAAAAACCATACACCTTGTAAAATTCTGGATTAGATACCGTGAACAAATTGATTGACGTCATAGCCGGTGCTGGTGCCGGTCAATTGATCGAAACGGTGTGAAAGAAAAAAGGGAAGTAAGGCTGGGTGTAATTTTGTGTGTATACTAGGTATACGTATATTTGAAAAGGTGATAAATTGTTGGGGTGGTAATTAATTCCATCATTAGCTCGTAGAGTCGAGATAAAGTGGCCTCAAATGAGGCTAGACCGAACACCTAAAGTCAATTAGTCTTAATTAGTGGTCTACAATCTAGACTTTGGTAGTTTGTGCGTATACGGTACGTTATATTGTTTTTATTTTTCCACCCCCTTATTTTTTTTTTTTTTTTTTAATTTCAGGGGTCGCGAGTTTTGTGTGTAGGAAATTCGAGTGAACACGAAACGTTTGACTGCTTTTTCTTGACGTTGTATAAGCGTCAGATTTTTCTTCCCAACTTCCCCAAAGCTGGAAGGGGTCAAGTGAAGGAAAAATCACGGCGAATATCCGCCCCTATAAAACTGTAAAAATTCTAGAACCAAGTGACAGTCAAAAGGCAAAAGAGTTCGCGTTTCCCTTGGCATTAGCAAACGGGGTGCGTGAGCTCACGCTGTATCACGATTGCGTGTTAACCGCTCATTATATTCCTAGAGCTGTGAAATGCGTTTTAACCCTCTGAATTTATGGAGGTCCCAACTCTGCACCGGGTTACTTTTGTAAACTCGCATTTCTAATTTACAAATTTATCAAGGGAATTCGACTAATTTTACCTCGGGGATTTTCACCGGTTACCATTTACAACCCCCAAGCTTTTAGCCACAAAATTGAACCTAGTTTTTCAACGATACCTCATTAAACAGTATAATCAATTAATGGATTAGTCGGACCCCTATTTTATATTCAAAAACTTATCAATCGCGTTAATTAATCAATTAATTAACAGCGATTCGCCTCGTCCTGATCCCTAAGTTTACCTAACGTAGGTTTCAGCCGCCTGATTACGGGCAACTAGACAAACACGAATGTTTTATCGGTTCGCAGACGCTCTGACATCTCTGTGGCGTAATGCAAACCAACGGAGGTTTACCTTTCAAATTCGAAAAAAGAATGTTCCTTTTTTTCAAATCCTAAGTTTTTATTTTTATTTTTTATTTTTACTAATTTAGGTGATCGCGAAATGCGCAGGAATCCGATCGGTTTAGGACGGCGAAATGAATCGTGCGGACAGGGTTCAGATTGCAAAATGACCATAGGGGGAAAATCGATGTAGGGGTGCTTTGAAATTCGAGGCAAAAATCGTCGGAATATTTTTTTCAAAAATGTGAACAATTTGAAATTGTAAATTAAACGCTGTTGAAATATTTCGGGAGAGCTTGGCACTCGAGAATCCGTTATGTAGGGTAATTGATAGTCTATTATAAGAATTCAAGGTGAATTGCGTCGGCGAGTAATTCGCGGTTTGGCAAAGCTTCTATTAGCATTGAAATTTACAATGTGAGAAACGGTCGCTTCTGTAAAAACGAAAGTCATTCAACTTTCGATATGGTTTTTAAATCAAGGACATTACGTATACCGTATCGTTTATTTTTTCAACGAATTTTCAATCCGTTATTTATTAAAAATACTGAAAATAATAAACACGAACTTTGAAAGGGAAGTAATTACGACTTTATCAGATTTAGTTTATCCTGTTCCCCGACGTGTGACTAATTGTTTTTCTCTCCTATACCAGACCGTCTAGAAAAAGACTTATATTATCATAACATAGGTATACGACTGCGGAAAATTACCAATTTTTTTTTATATTTTTCCGCTACGATGATTCATCACACCCGTTCAAAATAGTTTATTAATTATACGCGATCCCTGAGGCTATTTGTTGTTACTTTATTCGAAGAAATAACATTGACCTACTGCAGCTACCGTGCCTTTAGGTTTAAAAAACCAGCAGCAAAACCCCGCGGAGCGTTTTTTTACCCGTTATACTTTTACAGCTACGTATATCTTTACGTTCTATAAATTTTTAGAACACTCGTGGAATCGTACGACTATCTGTAGGCGAGGCCATCGCACAAACCACTATTCTGCGTTACCTGTACAAGCTATTATCAAATCGCTAAAATACGGTAATTTCGGGGAGTTTAATGACTGCCAAAGCCAACAAACTCTAAAAATTTCGACTGAATTTAGCACACGCCGCAAATTCTTCGAGGCTTTAGGTATATAGTGTAGATTCGCGAAAAAATAGAGCTAATCACGTTTTTCATAAATTTCAAATTTCAGGTAAAATATTGAGGGAGGATATAGTTCATTAGTTCGCAAAATCTTTACGATTCGATTATTTTATCTTTATACGCACCGATAAACCTTCACGACATAAATTTTATCTCGCAATTACACGACGTGTCGATACCGAAAATAAAGCGAAAAAAATTTGTACCGAACGGTCGATGTATGAACAGGTATCTATTCAATTCTGAAATCCTAAATAATCGGTAAACACGACCCAGCTTATAGTCAGACCTAAGATTTGCGGTTTTTTCTTCTCTCTGTTATTGACTCCAAAATTAGACACACCAAAATCGGGGATTTGGAAGCCTCTACCCTCGACTATTACCACATAACAGTGATTAGTACTCCGCAGTATTCAAATACAGTAGAAATGATCTAAAAATGATATAACGTATAACGTCGGTGGTTCAAGGGTGTTCTCAGGCATTCTCGTACAGAGAATCGAAAGTAAAGTTTATGGTGGAATCGTCCAGAACTCGTCGTGGAGTGATTGGCCAAGGTACGTCCAGGTGGGTGTTGATTCATAGTGTTGTTAACCGCAAGTGCATCGATCGAAATAATCAGTAAAATTACTTACTCCGTGTGTTGGTTTGAAATTTTTATTTTATTTTTTTGTTCAATTTTTATCTCTGTAACTAACGGTTTTTAATCACCCAAAGGTGGGCGAAAATGAATAAACGGGTGGAAGGTATACGGCACTGCGTTTGTATAAAATATTGGAAATCAGAGCCGTTTGAAGTCCCCAAAATTCCGCGAATTTATTACACATTTTTTGGATAACTGTTGAATCAAGGTTCGGTCTAAATTCGAGTGTCAAAAGTAGCTATATTTCTTAACAAGATTACGTAGTCGTGTGTAACAGAGAACTGTGAACTTAGGCCAGAATAAACAAAGCAAAATTAGCGACGAGCTTCTGAAATTTGTAAGAGTTATCGCAGTCCGCATGAATAGAGCAGAGTAGGTAAATCTGTCGCAATTTTACCGTGACGTAAGATCCACACGTCTTCGCGAATGCTTTATTACTGTAGCGATGAATAGAGATAAATGGGATCAGGATTCATGAATGGATAAATCTCGCCTTTATTAGTTTAACAAAATAATCTCATTTTTAATGACTAATTTATACTCGTTCGCTCGTCATCCTAAAATCGTACACGTGAGCTATTCTCTTTCGTAACGTATACCGCCTACGCATGGAAGAGAAAAATAAATAAAAAAAACTGAGAGTATAATAACTGTTCTTGCACACTTTCTTCACAAGGTGTTAATCAAAATCGTATAAATGGCCTTGCTGACGCAGCAAAATAAGAATACGAGTTCTGAAAGGATCGAGAGGAAATTAATAATCATCGCCACCGCAGAGTGGGATAAAAAATCGATAAACTATTTGATAAATGGGAATTTTACTTCGAAGGTATTTTAACGCAGCGAATTATCCTATACGGAGTATGTAGTACGTACGCGGTGATGAGTATATAATAATAAAAATGAAAGGATGTAACAGAAAAACAGCAGCGAATTATGATGTTAGAATTCCAATGTCTCAATAGAATTGCAGCAATATTTTTCCATACAATTACTTTTCTTGCTTGTTCTGTAATTATCATTTCGTAAATAACTGGAAACCTGTTCGGCTGCTGCACTACCATCAAATTACTCGAAGCCTACTCGCTGACCAGGTACTCGCTAAGTTCAAAGAGCCTGCAGCCTAAGTCTATAACAACTCTAATGTCAAGCACTCCGTTTTCGGAGTAAAAAATTTTGAAATTCTTTAACACTAATTTTCTCTCGGACTCTGGGTTTACACCTTGACCACTATATCGCAGGGACAAAGACCCTGCTATATCGTGGCATTACACATTTACTCATTAGCACTCCTTTTCAGCCTTGTCTCCTTACGGAATCTAGTTCAAGTATAACAGCCAATTATGGTATCCAAGATTTTGATGTAGAGCAATCGGATCTGTTTCAACTCGATTTATGGAATTGTTTGATAAATTTAAAGGCCAAGTATGAGACACGTGGGTCTCGAAATGTCAAGAGTTTGCAAAAGCTACATTTCCATTTTCAAATGCCATAGCTGCTGGTTATAGCCGATGAAACATCTTTCACCGCATAGATTAACAATAGTCGATTCTCGCTATCCAGGACTGAATTAGCATATTAGATGGCGAAAATTTATTTGGTTCGACCGAAACCTCGTAATCGGTAAAAGTCTATGGCTTAGGAATAAAACCGACTTGCGTTACAGATAGAACCGAATATTAATCGTGTCGCACGAGGCGTGATAGAACGTTGCATAAGTAAACGAATTCAATAATTACCGCACAAGTATTCAAGTTAGAGTTTAACGAATGATCCTGAGCGAATAAGGTCGAATTATGGAACTTTCACGGTCTCGAAATCATCTCGAATATTTTTTTTTTTCACGAGGTATACCATATTCGAGACATTTGTGAAAACTGGTTGATATGGAAACTGATTTCGAAATTTATTTCGTCAGTCAGGTTGATACACCATCGAGCAATTATTAAACTACGTTTCGTGATTTGATCATAGCTTAATAATGAATATATCCGAAGATAACTGCAAGGATGAAGCAATACTTGTCTTTCGATTATTACACAGGATTTCTATGATTAGAGATAATGGGGCTAATAAATCCCTCGTTATATACTTAGGACGGGGTACCGCGTATACAACTAGATATAAAAATAATTTTAACGAGTTTACAGCGACTTTTACTCTCCGCGAGTCTATTATATTAATAATTTCATAATTGACTATGTCACACGGTGTGCCTTTCTACGACTGGTAATTTGAATAACAAATTTCTGCCACTCATTCTAATTTTCCTTTCTTCGTTTCACAAATAAAGTTGAAACCACACACCGCCCTTGAGTCTTGAAGGTTCATAGTCTCAAGTGTCAGCTTCCTCGTGTGTTCGTATCTTATTTCTCTTGTTCAATATCAGTGAAAGAATGATTATTCACTGGTCAGTTGCGCGGAGATAGCTGGACCACGAAACACCTGTCAACGAAACGTCGGTCTTGGAAAGGTATATCTCTATACCATAAGACGAAAAATTCATAGGCTCAGTTACTGACCGTCAGGCTATCGATGCAGAATTAAACCCGCGGGCGTTCTCATCGGCGTGTTTTATTAATCAACATGTTATTACACGCTCACGAAATAACGCGTGTCTGTAATAATAATCGTTTGATAATCATGTCTTTTATTGCGATCATAAAAGGTATAATTTCATAAATTAACTCGTCGAATTTTATAATCGTTTTAATAAGCCGTAATTAAAAGTGTGACATATGTGCGTGTTAAAGCCTCGTGATTTTCATTACTTCAAATTTTACTCCCTATACTTCTTGAAATGAATTGAACGTGTTGAATCCTTTGAATTTTTGGACAGAATGATTCGCGGTGTGATCCTCGTCGTCTTAATCTCTTACGGATCATCCGCAGTGTCTTATGGACCGCAAAACGAAGATGAAGACTACACGGACAACGCGATCGATTTGGTATCGACGAGTATATCACCTCTGGAGGATTTTTTACTCACCCTCTCAAACCCCTTCCGGATTTTCAACCGTCCCGTGGACCAGCTGGATCGTAATACCGAAAGATTCTTCCTCGGCTTGCCACCGGGTATCCGGGACGTATTTTTTGCCGGACGAGCTATAACGCAGAAAGGATTTGGCGGCGTCATGAATCAATACCAGAAACGAATTCAGGCGATATTTCCTGGCAAGTTTGAAAAAAAACGTTGATTTACATAATTTACGAATCTGGATAATTTCGCATTAAAAATACCGCTCGTAAGTCCCTGGAAGGTAGGAGTGAGCCCGATTTTCTCGAATCTCATTTTTCCGCCGGTAATTTTCTCGCAATTAAGCTAATTAGAATAATTTTCGATAAACGGATCGCGTACGTGAATAATAACTAAATTGTTACCCTGATTGCTATGCAGGGGGCAGCTTCTTGACTGGTGATTTCACGTGACACTAGATTTAACCACGTGACGTTTTTACCTAATTAGGGCTGTTTCGCTCCAGAACACGTAGCGTGAAAAAAACGGTTCTACAAAACGGGATAAGCCGTAGTTAAATGTTCAATTCTTTCCTCAGGTCTCTAACGAGTTTTTATTTCTTCGTCACATCCATCATGGATGGGCGAAAAATAATTGGATCAACTTTGAAACATCCCTTATTTTTTATTTTTTAAAAAACGATCATTTCCAGGTCAGCGATCAGCTGTAAAACAATATTTTTGATTATATGCATGGTGAAATATAGTAGGTGCCGTTTCCTCCGTAACTCGGTAAAATTGTTGCATTGTCAAAGCTGTCCATTGTTTCCAAATAATTGGGCTATAAAAATGTTGCAGCTCATAAAACTTACTCCGCAAGCCACTTCGTGCTTTGAATTAATTTCCATTTCACCCCCCGTTTACCACCGTTTTATCGAACGAAATAAACAAGCTCGCGGTAACAGTATAAGGTATCGTTACACATTCGCTGAAATATGTCACACAGAATTTTAACGCCTCGTTTTTATGCACTGAAAAATAATAAATTACCAATTTTCATCAATTTTCATATTCGACGTTGAATACAAAAATCAGAAAATTGTCTTTCGAAGCACAAATGCATAATTGAGCTGTTGAAACTGGCTGCGAAATCTGTGTCACGTTTAATTTTCACTAGAATAGTATATATATATAGTATGCCTTGACGAGCACAATTATTATCCATAAATTACCCAGACCAATTAGTAATTACTAGTCGCATCGGATTAATCGACGCATGAACCTCGACCCAATCGACCAATTCCGCGGCATGTATTGCTAAAATAATGTCGACCGATGGTGAATCCTAAATACGCGTAATGCAATATAAATTTCCAAATAATTGACGCTAATTCGATTCTCCGTTAACATACGTGATTGCGTTTCTATATCTATTAAAAACTCCCCTCGATTCCATAATTTCGTTGCGTTTGAAAAATTCCGTTTACAAATTTCGCGGCAAATATTATCCCCGAAAAGAAAAAAAATAATTCGTCAATTTCTATTCCCACAGGAACTCGCTGGTGTGGAACAGGAGATGTGGCTCGGAGCTCGAACGACATAGGGATCTTCAAACTTACTGACACTTGTTGTAGAGCCCACGATGCTTGTCCGGAGTATATTAACGCCGGTGAAGACAGCAGGGGCCTGAGAAACAACGGAATATTTGCGAGGTAATTTTACAGTGCAAATGTGTCAATGAGTGAAACATAGGATTTGAAAATTTGAACGTGGCTCACAAAACGTATAATCCCTTCGCGCGTGCGATTTCCGATCGATACTTCACACCGAAGAAGTGTCATCGATCAAGATTGAATCCACTGGAGCCAAGGTCTTTCTGATGCAATGATCCAGCGGTGTTTATAGTCACTCAGACTCCGAAAACTCTTTCGTAATACGTCTGTGTACTAGGCCATGGACCAAATTGCTTATTACATTTAAGAGGGTACACGTATAGCTGCTGCAGTTAAAGATCGAGTGAAGGTACGGTGCAGTGGAACTCGGAGAGCCTTGATCTGAGGAAAGATGGATTGAATTATGAAAATAGAGGCAGGATTGTTGAACCCGAAGTTTGGAAGTCTTTCGGGATGGCTAGAAAATTAGTTAGCCTGACGAAACAAGCGGCTTTCTAAACACTAAAATAGCGTTTAATTATCGAGTACGAATAGACTTTGTTCTAACGACGATAAAGCCTTTTAGTAGCTTCGCGAAATAATTGACCACCGCCGATTTTTTCATACCGTATAAAATCCGCTCGGGAATTTCTGCACCTTTTAGGACGGAGAAAGTTAAGGCGATGTGCAAAGTGCAGACGGTATACTTTTGCGGGAAAATGCACTCGCAGTTCCTCGACGTCTTTATTGCTCAATAAAATCGTATCTGCATAGAAAGAAACGATTTCTGCTGAGACACGAAAATCTCACGATATCATGGCACATTTACCTAATTCCAATCAAGTTCTAAAGGTCGAGATGACGCTTACAAGGCAAAAATAAAAGTCCTGATCAACTAGCTGCCGTTAATAACAATAGCAATTGCGTAAGTTTGGCTCGGGGCTATAATGGCAAAGTCGCAGCAAGATTGGAAAGAAAAAGGTATAAAGAGCTCGGACACTGGCGGTCACATTCGGTTTTTAAAAACCTTTCGAAATCGTTTACCCTTGATACCGATTTTGCTTAAAATTTATTTTTTTCACTCATTTCAGATCGCACTGCTCCTGCGACGAAGAGTTTCACCGGTGTTTGCGAAAAACTCGTACGTTGATCTCCAAGAAAATTGGCACAACTTACTTCGACATCCTGCAGCCTCAGTGCTTCAAATTAGAATATCCTGTTAAACGGTGTATCAGATTCACGAGGTAATTTGCACTGCTTTATTTTAGATTGACAGCAATTTACCGGTGTGCAATTAAAGCCAGCCATTATTATTCCCCAACAGTTTGCCTGGACCGAAGAAGTGCATGCTCTACGAACTCGACACATTTAGCAACAAGACTTGGCAATGGTTTGACAACAGGAATTTTTTGAATCCATTTGAATTTTGACTGTTATTTATAAATTAGTACGATAAATTATATTTTATTTATTGTGCTTTTCGATAAGCTTAGATTCATATTCGGAAACCTTTGATGAGTTTTGAATGATTTAGTCATTATTCTGAATACCTGCCAGTATTCTACATAATTATTAGAAATATTAAACTCCATGCTCATTAAATGTGTCTGATATTTAATTGACTTTTGTATATAAAACTATTCGTTAGAATATAAGCTTAGTTATAATTTTATAGAAACGTGTGAAAGACTTAATTTCAACCCGCCATTAAAGAATCACGACTTCGATTGACTGTATGTGAGACCTTTTTTTCTTACCCCGTATAATTGATTTTATATAATTATTTGTATACGATAGATAATAGATTTTCGAAATGTTATCGGACATTGATAAAATGCGAATATATATTTTTTATATTAAATAATTTATTACTGAAATTGTGTGACAGTATATTAGATATATAATGTAACAGTAAAATGCAGCAGAGACATGTGTGTTTTAGTTTTAAATTAAAATTCTTCAATTATAATCATCATATAGGCGTACATATTGTAATATGTATATATCCACTTATTTCGCACTTTACGAGGAATACACTTTACACTTCACACGATATCTGATCGAAATTTTATTCCTCGTTCGAAGCATCTCCAACTGCTGTTTTAGTTAATTAGATGAAATTTAAAACGAGTAGATAATAAATTCTCAAATTAATTGCCGACAGTTTTTCTGCTGAGCTTTTAATCTAATTGTAAATAGAAAAAAAAAAAAAACCATTCAAAATATATTTACTTGCACATATAAAATACGATTACCCTTTAATTAATTACTGTACGGTTCCTCTGGGATTTACAAACGACAGTTTTAAACACATTACCCCGCTATTTGGTAGTTTATAGGAATCTATTGCAGCATCTAAATGAAAAACTATCGCACTTTATTAATTGCAATTTGATCAAGCAAAGGATAAACCCTCTTTTCCTTATTTTATTTTAATTAGACGTGAAAAGTTTCTCCTATACACGATGCGAATAATTGATAAAAAGTTAAAATTAATAATATGTCTATAATACACTTGTAATAATGAATATATCTCTTTAACGAAATAAGCATTATTATAACCTTTCTTCTTTTCTTTTTTCTTCCTCCTTATACCATATATTATAATAATAATATTATATGAACTGTTTACAGAAAAACTTCATTCACGTTTATCAACAATTATTATTATTATTATTATTATTATTATTATTATTATTATTATTACGCTTTTTGAAAATCATATACGAAATTTAGCTATAGGTCTAATATATATATATATATAGTTATAATTGGGTAAGGCTAGAGTGCGGAATTTTTATCTATCTATTATAAATCTTATTCTATAATGTACTAATATATAACATATATTTATACGTCTAGATGTACGTACGGGTCACGAGCTGGTCATTACAGGATGTCGGAATCAAAGTTACTTTTCTTTTCTTTTTTTTTTTTTTTCCGGGTATTTAAGGATTCTTTTAATCTTTCTTGATAATAATTCCTTCCGTTATAATGATTCCACACGATTTTTTCATTTTTTCTTTCTTTCTTTCTTTCTTCTTTCAATAATATATGAACAAATTTATTCCAACAGCTATTATAGTATCAGTTTAGCTGATATCGGGACTGCACACGCGGTCATTCGACGTGACTATATAATAATAATAATAATAATAACACTAATAATAATAATAATAATAATAATAATAATAATAATAATAATGTATAATTAATAACTTATCATTAAATAATTACTATTATATTTTTTTGTTATTTTTATTTTAATATTTCTCTATTATTTTGAAAGCATGGACGTATCAGATAAAATTGCAGTTTTAGCGTGGTCAGACTATATATAATATATAATATAAATCTACAATAATGTATTACTATAATTAATATTTATAATCCTATTATTCTTTTTCCATCCTTATATCGTTATAATCATTATATCATATCACATTCTTAAAGTTGTTTCCATTTTACAGTTCGCACAGCTGTTCCCACACCAATTTATCGAATAATTGAAAGAAATAAAAATAAAAATAAAAAAAAAACGAAAATTCAACACCAGCTTTCCTTCATTTCATACTTTTGGCAATTAGGAAAAATCATATCGATCAAATATACAATAAAATTGAACACAACATAAATATATAAATATATATATATATATATATGTATATGTATATGTATGTAATATAATTGCAACGGAATTATTATTACTGGCCTTATCAAGATCGGTAACTTATCATCGTCATCTTACGATTTTTGTATTTAGAATTGAGTTTCGCAGAGAATTAGATGATTAGCCTATTAGCAAATCACTATATCATAATAAATCGTGAGTAAAAAAAGATAAGAACTAAAAAAAAAACGTCATTTCTAATTGTTCCATGTATAAGATCTAATTCAAATTTAATTTTTGAATACAAGCAGGTATAGCTGACTATGTATATGTAATATACGATCCTATATTTACGATGTATATTATTAATAATATCTACATAGTAATTTATTATTATATGTATAACTGCATAATGGATAAAGATATAAGCGGTTAATTTTCTTCAATTAAAACATTATTGCCACAGTGATAATTAATGTGAGTTTTGTTTATTCTTATGATTATATTTATAAATTCATTCTCGTCTATAAAAAAAAAAAAATTTGTTTGAATTGAATAAAAAAAAATCGCATTATATTTAGGTATAGCGTATAAATACATAGACGAAGAATGAAGATATATCATCATATATTTTTTTCTTTCTTTTCCTTTTATCAGAGTTTTGGTTAATTTTTTGTTCAAAAATTATAATCTATAGGTAATAATAAATAAATTACACATCGTTTCCTTACACAGATCTTTCGTAGCGTACTTATAGGTATATTATATTCAATATGACTAGATACGTTGGTTTATCTTTCAACATATTTCTTTCTTTTTATAATCATTTTTTTTCCGTTTTGTTTTCTGTTTCTTGTTGGAAACTAGTTACAGAATTATGTGTATCCATTGAACTATATAATATATATGTGTAATGTATCATAATACCTGATAGTCGCAACTATATAATTATCATACCTTGCGTATAATAGTGAATATAAATAAAATGCATTGTAAACGGTTAGCTATATACACTAGTTCATATTATATATATATATATATGTGTATGTATATATATATATATATATATATCTAACTTTCTAAAGACTTTGAATATGAATAAAAATTTCTCTTTTATTTCTATGTCTGTTTCTTTTTTTTTTTCTTCTTCTTCTTCTTATTTTCTTATTATATAATAATATATAATATATATTAATATTTGAGGTGAATATATGTATATACATATACATATACGCTTTCGTTTACGTATATATATTATAGTTTTTTTTTTCTTTATCAATTTCTGCAAAAACCCTAGCCTACAGACTAGAATAATTAATAATAATAATAATAGATCGAATTGAACTACGCGTTAACAATAGGTATTTAAAATACCGATTATATTCAACTATAGAGTAAATAGAACTTCTCAACGCTTTGCTTGCAACCTATCAACAGTATGAAAACACTTACACAATTGTTACAGTTTAATATAATCGATACAACTAGATAAACAATCTTCAGTATAGGTGTAAAAAACAAAAAAAAAGATAATCAAATTTCGAAAATACAATTTTTCTTTTTCCCTAAACGAGGTAAAATCCCTCCAAAAGTACCTACATGCTGCATTCAAATTTCATTATAATATATACATATATATATATATAGGTATATGTATAAAATCAATTGCGGTTGATAAATGATCAGACAAATAAGCAACAGACATTATTTATAATATATAATATATAATATATATATGATATATATATATGAATATAACTTATCGTCGAATCTCTATATGATCTCTTTGGTTGAATAAAAAAATAAAAAAATAATAATAACCGTCTAGAAACTTGTATAATAAAAATTGATAAATCGATTTTCTTTTTTTTTTTACACTTTTTCTATGTATTATATATATATATATATATACATGTATATGTATATATTGTATATGTAGTACGTAAGCTAATAATTCGAGAAAATCTATATAGGGTCGAGTAAAAATATATCTAAGTTTAGTAAATATTATTACAGTATAACTATGGTACAGATCAATTATATAGTGTATTAATTATTATTTTTATTAATAATAAATAAATCAATGTGATTTTTTTTTTCTTTTTTTTTTTTCTTTCTGTTTTCTCTGTTTTTTTTTTTTTTGTTTCATTTTTTTTTTTTTTTTCTGCTTTCCTAAATTTAAACCTATCATTATTTCTTACTTACAATTATATTATTAACTATAGTTATATATCACACTAGGATCCCCGGTTACGACACGATGCGATTATTGGGGTGAGATACTGACTTTGGGTTCCGCCAGCAGAACCCTGTAACAATATAGGGTAAATGAATTAGAAAAAATGAAAAAATGAAAAAAAAAAAAATGAAGATTTTTGTATAATTATCCCGTAAATTAAAAAATCGACTGATTATTCCCCGTACCTGTCATTGCTTGACGGTCTTGTACCTGGCCAGCTTTAGCTGCACCGGGTTCGCCACTTTTACGTGAAGGGCGATATCCTCGACGGGAGCTTCGCGAACGTCTTGTCCACCTATGGCTACGACCAGATCACCCTTCGCAATTTTTCCAGACTCAAGGGCGCTTCCGCCAGGTAACTGAAACGATTTTTAATAACATCGTATCTCCAATTTAATCATTCATTCATCAAGCAAAAATAGGGGATGAGATATTCACACGTTTCAGTATTCTTACCATGTCCGAGACGTAGGCACCTTTTCCACTCTTAAATCCGGTCAGACAGAGGCCAACTCCTTTACCAGACTTCTTAGGCAGTTCAACGTCGAATTCATCCGGTGGTTTATCGTCGCGAAACACTACCATGTGTATCTGTACAAATATCAAAACCGTCTTGATAATTGGTGCAAGATTTCAGGAGGATCTTGACTCAATTTTGTCTCTCTTATTTTGTAACTTTTCTAATTTTTTTATTTTTCTTTTCTCAATCGGAGATTCGAGTCCGAAGGGTTGATTCAGAATTTTATTAAGGACTCTGCGATTATAGTGTACAGATTTGAATCAAATTATTAGAATGGTTTGAGAGCGATGAAACTCTATAGTCGAAGTCAGTATAAAATGATTATAACTCACGGGTCCAACAGCTTTGAGAATCGCTTCGTGAGCCTTGACGTGTTCTATCGCCTTGAAACTTTCGTGACACATCTCGATAATTTGATCTCCAGGTTTTAATCGCCCATCTTTACCCGCAGCGCCTTCTGGGAATACTTCCAGTATCACGATTCCACCCTGAAAATAAAATTCATTTCTCATTCCCCGAGTGCATTGGACACCTGGCCGAAGCACTTCGATAATTAATCGCGTCATCGTCTCAGTTCTTTCAGAAATCCCCTGAATTTCAGGCGTCAATTTCAATCGACTTAAAAAATAATTAACGTATCGGAACGACTTTGAACCCTTGAATAAATTACATTCGGAAAAAAAAAAAATAAATATCCTGGTTTCTACCCACCAAAGGTGTTCCCGTGCCGCCAGCTATGCTCAGTCCAATCGCTTTGTCTTTATCCTTGGGGAATTCGATTGTTGTTTCTCTTCCCACGGATATTTCGCAGTCCTTTGGATCTTTTGGGGGTTCAGGTTCCTTAGGTTTTTCCGGTTCCTTTGCTGAGAGGTAATGAATAGATATCGGTGAACCGATGTACATGTTTTGCGAAAGAAATTACTTTCTTCTTTTGTACCCACCGTGGTAGGTAGATAATTAATAACTGATTGGCAAAATCGATAATTAGATTTCGTGTGATCATTTTTCTATTGAATTAATTCGCGATCGCTAGCCCTACAGCTTTTACCTGTCACGATTGTGCCAAAAGATTACACGCACGTCGCGTAAACTAGTTCAAGAGGGAAACCAGCTCTACGTCCATTAACGGAGAGCGACGAATTTCCAAAGTGGTGAATAACGGTGTAAACGTAATTGGAAATTCGTGTTTTGGATAAATTTGTGTACGCATAGATTTACTCGGAAGATATTACTCTGCAAAAATACACATATTTCCCGCCGTTATCTCGCTGCTCTTCCTCTTTCACTCCGCGAGGCGATAAGGGTGAACGCATTGGTTTCATAAAAGCCGCAAAATCGTCGAGAGGGGGAATAAAAATGATCTCATTGAAAAACAAAAATAAAATAACACAAAACTCGAGTATTGTACTCTAATCGAAAAAATTACTCACCGGTTTTCGCGGAGTCAACGCCGTTAGGCGACGTCGCGTCTCCTTGAGCTTTTTCCTCCTCTTCTTTGGCAAGTTTACTTTGATTAGGATTGCATACCGTCAGGGTAACGACACCTTCGGTTTTCTTCAGCAGACCGGTCGCCTGAGTTATTTAAAATCGAAGAAATAATTAGTTCGTTTATTTTCTCGCCGTTTAATTATTTATAAGAATTTCAATCGACGAATTACCTCGTCGTAGCTCGAGCCAAGTAACGAGTCTAGATTAACGGCGAGGATCATATCGCCAACCTGTAGTCCAGCCTGAATGACAAAAGAGAAAAAAAGATATTGTTTAATTAGAATTTAATTATCTGACTAATAAATAGGAGCGCAGAAATTATCCATAATTTATTCTCTGTGGAAATGATGAATCATGATGTTAACTCGATTATAGAATTCCCAATTACCATTCGACGATAAAGATCTCCGATTCTAATTAGAGCACTCATTCTTCTCGGCAATTAGACAATTAATCTAGGTGTAATTAAATCGCGCATAAATCTGTCAGGCAATCGTCAGGCAACGATATTTGCGGTCACGAATAATCGATGATAGCTATCGCTGATCAGGCGTTACTAACATGATTCAATTCTGATTACTTTTCGCTAGGAGATATCGGAGTAATAATTTTTATAAAAATTACAAATTGGATAGGAAAGATTTTCGCACCGTAAAAAGTGTTCGAGAGAAAAGCGTATCACTGTTACGTGTGACGGTTCTAATTACAGAAGAAGAAAACGATATCTAGGAAACTTTTGATACATTAACAGTCAATTAAGTTTGGTAATGATAATTAAGCTAAACGCGTATAGTTATGATAAAATTTAACAACCGAGCTGTAAACAACTCCGGTAAAATTATTAAGTCATTTATTCCAGACTCCGAAGCGAAAAGTTTATAGGGAGATAAGTATAACACGTTTTGCTAATTAGGCCTGAAGTTCGAGCTATAGCTTCACGGTCATATTATGGGCAGACGTAGGGAGCGGGCTAAAGCGAAATTTTCGTAAAACTGAAAGCTATCGATTATGGTTCGACAAGAATTCTGATTATTAGTGATCGTGGAAAATTTTGATTTTTTTATTCACCTGTTCCGCGGCACTGCCTTCCTGGATATCGGACACGAATATTCCTTGGCCAACCTCGGCGTGCTTTCCTTCGATGATCATAATTCCCAAGCCATATTGACCCTGTAACAGAATAGTTACGAATCATTCTATTCGTTGTGAACTGGTGAAAATAGATTCGCTATGGTCTCATGTGAAAAAATTCCCGTCTGTTTCTACGTTCGTCATTTTTAATGAGGCTTCAGTTTCGTCCGATCGAACGATTGTTAATTCAACAATATGAATGTATCATGATATACGGAGGAAAAGTAAATCTGGTAACGGGTCATGGTTAATTTCTAATCGTAGCCTAGCTTAACCCGATGCAATAGCGATGACGCATTAATACACATATACTTATAGGTATAAACTTTCAGTCGTTATGCAATACATAAGTAACGTAGCAAGATACGCAAGGATGGACCACCGTAAGGTTTAGAAATAAATTTCATGGTCTTTCCTATCTCCATAATATCAGAGCCTATGCAATTTCTTAGTTTCGATTTTGAGTGGAATTTCAAAACTTTCCAAAATTTGGGACTTTGGTTGGAAACGTCTAAACTGGACAAAATTCTTTTTTTCCACCCCTAAGTCCCAGGAAATGCAGATAATGGGAAAAAATTGAAGAATTTTGAATCGAATTCCAAAAATCGTGGCATCCTCGTAGACTTTACCTTATATGTGAACTGCGTGGACACAAATGTCCGACTACTACAAGAGCAGGTTAATTCAACCTTAATTCCCACTTTATACCTTAATTAAACTCGGTCCGGCTGAAAACAGTAGCGACAAAAACGGCCCCAGCTAATTCTCGCTAATCCGTAGACTGCGAAATTATTGCTAATTCAGCGGAAACACTAAACCCCGAAAATTTTTGCCTACGCTTATTCTTTTTGTGTCATGAATTGAATCCCGGAAATACGACCTAGACATTTTTTACGACTATAATTATCTTTGAAAATTTTTGATTTCTTATCTTGTCAAAATTTTTACCCCAAATGAAATGATACGCGTAACTAGAAAATACCCGCCCTCATTTCGGAGCAACAAAAAAGAACCTTTGGTACACAAAAAGCAGCTTCTACCCTTACGCGAATACCTTCCTACATGTTTCACCCCCTAGGGTAGAGGCGATAAGACCTACACTCGTGTCCTCGCCCTAGCCATTTCCGTCAGAGATATCATCGGGTAGTCTGACATATTTGCACATCTCTCACCACCCTACGAGTGTCTTTAGTCTTTACCGTTTCACGAGGGTAGCTAAAGCAGCCCTGCCTTATACCTACACGAGTTTGCGATCGTAGAACGAATAAAAGAAGAAATGGGAGCTCAGTTTTTCGAAAACTTCTGATCATAGATCCGAATCCAAAAACAAAAAAAACTATTTATTAACAACGCGGTTAGTCATCGGATCGTATCCGACCGTCTTAATGATCGCGACGTATAAGCTGCACGGCATTTCGGATTCGCGCTTTTTCTGGATAGCTTTATTTCATCATCTTGCCATTACGCCTCCAGTTTCTTTACCCGCGCCTACGCGAGTCGAGAAAACCACAGATCCACGAGTGTGAAATGGGCATCAATAATAGCGAATATATTTGCAAATTTTATTGCAGAATTGTGGAAGAACAGTTTCCTCATACATATGCAGACCTTGATGGAGTCGATATTGTGTATAAAAATAGAATGATCATATATTTCAGATGAATTTTTTCCTACTCAGATCTACAATAAAGATGTTTAATTTATTTATTCAAATATCAAGTCTTACTCACCTTTTTTATCGAGACAGTTCTCACGCCTTTGTATTGGTTGAATCTGTCTGGGTCCTGGAACAGAAGACGTTTACGTTTAGGTATAGAGCTATGGTACGAAATAAAAGCATAGAAATCAGGGAAAGATTGAACACGAGTATTCGGGGCAGGATTATCACCCATATAAAATAAATCGACAAAGCTGATCGGGTTTAGGAGCAAAAGTACGCAATTCAATACGAAGAGAGAAAGAAAGTGTTGGTATAATTCTCCAAATTGATCCCATCCAGTTCTGGATTGGTTATGGATTTTCAGAACCGTAACTAGTTACGTGTTCCACGGTCTGCTTGATCCGTGCAAACACAAGCCGCATGTTTGATCTGTAATTTTATAAGAAATGTCCGTGTTTATGATCGGATAATTTGCCGAGTCGGATATAGTCATACTCGCGATAAAATGTTCGAATCTTTTGCATAATGAATGGGGAAAAAAGTGAGAAGAACAATACCGCATGTCCACGTCCTATGAAAAATGACGTGGTGATCAATAACCGAGAGTTTTCTGGTAGGGAAGAAAATTCATAATTCACGAATTCAATCTTGAACAGCGCGTATTTCCCATAGGAAACAAAGCCAAAACTTGAACCTAGGTTCTCGTGCTTTTTCCACATTCGAAAATTAGAAACGGAACTAATTTGTTAGACGACGTTTGCCCCATTTTCCGGGATGAATTAGAACGTGAAGATAAATTTTTTGAAACTAGATAGGAGATATCGAAGCTCGCTATCTATCGTCGACCAATATGTACCTAGATGCAAAGTTTCGGTTTGTTTAGCTGGTATCAAAAGAATCAGCCGCTACACGGCGGTGACCAGATCCAGACTAGATCGTATCATATACCCGCACGTGTATAGGTGTAATTATTATCACCTGGGTATACGATGTTTGTTTTATTTTAGTGCCATTTGCATCTGTGTATACCTAACGAAAAACCGAGTATAAAGTAGGTTTGGATAGGCTATCGTTTGAGCAAACATTAATAAGGTTCAAAGGCACGTTGTGCGACACGTATGTACGTGTGTAGTACCTATATAGTCTATACGGTGCCGATGGAGATCGGCGGAGTAAACGAAATCGAATGTGTCATAAATCTCTTGCGATTAAATGATTTTTTATCCCGGTCTCGAAGGAAGTCAGAAAAACTACAAATCGATAAGGAAAAAATCTTCGGCTGGTATAAATACGAACGGATTGAAACTGAAATTAATTTTTTTGATATTATTCAAATAATTTAAATAACTTTTGCCCAAATGGGGAAATTTGTGTTTAGATTAACCCAGCTTTGAGCGCGGTTCGGTAAACTTTGAATCGAAAATTTGAACCCCTTGTCAGATCCGTATTACAGATATGGGTACGAATTGCGAGGATCTAAATCGCACTAATCCAATTAGGGATAAATTGACGGTAAATTATTCAACGATTTACTGAGAATTTTTTCTAATTGAGGAAACTTCGGCGTCAATTTTTCTACAGAGTCGTATTATAAAGAATGATTTCGAAAGGCTAACAATTAACATCGAATATGGGTACTACATATATCTGAGGTCTTTATACTGTCTAACGATATGAATTTACAGCGATATAAATTATGATAAGAGTTTGTGTAACGATGTGGAAGAAAATCTTTGTGAATACATGAAAAAAGTGAAATCAAATATTTTCGTACAGTTATCAAATTTTTGTCAAGAATATATTTATATAGGTATATGTTAGTTTGAGAATTGATAGCTGTACGTTATTTAAAAAAATTTAAGAAACTAGGCGAAGAAAAGGAAATGAAAAACTTGGGCTTTTAAAAAAATTGGAGTAAATATTTTACGGTATTTTTTATTCCGTACGTAATGGAAATTAACATTTGTTTTTAATAAAGAATGAGTAGATAACAAACACAGAGACCAAACTCTGGAATTATCGTTGTCAATTCGCGTGTCAAATTACGTTAATATATAATTTAGCTAAATATCAACTGTGTACTCCCCCGTATCTCTGGGTCGTTCAAGAAATCGATATATACGTAGGTATGTATGTGGTATGTGCCGTATAACACCTGTAGCACGTAACCCAATTAAAACGACAGAAGAAATAAGAAAAAAAGAAAAAGAAAAATAAAAAAATGAAAAAGAAAGAAGAAAAGTTAATAATAAAAAATTCTTCAGCGTCTAAATTGAATTGAAATGATATGGTGATCGATAAATTTTGTGTAATAGTGGTATGAGGAAAAAGGTGGAAATATTCGACTCACATCTTCGTCTAGAGTTGGCGGAAACTGGACTATCGGTTTTACTGCGAGGTCGTTAACCGCCGACGATCTCCTGCAATAATAAAATGAAAATCATTAATCGTTAATTAATTAGGCCATTTTTAATTGGACCGAACAGAGCGGTAATTAATTTAATGAAATTCTCTATATTTCGCAGGTATACAGGCGTGGAACTGAATGCCGTATTTATTTTTGTTAATTAATAACGAAATAGAAAACGAATTTATACAGGATGTTAATACAAATGACGAATACACGTGTTGTAAAAATTTTAATTAACAAAAATCGGCAAAAATTCTGTCTCGCGCGTTGTACTATTTTTGGGGATCAATTCGCCACAGTCATCACGAAAGTGACGTAATTCGTAGGTGTTCCACCGAAGGACCCAACCCAAATAAGCCCTACGACAATAATAATCAAACCCCGTATAAAACGAGCTAATTAATCGGGGTATTTCGTAATTCGACAAAAATCACAAAACCATTTCGAAGTTACCGGGATATTGGTTATACTTAAATATGACGAAACTGAATTTCCGTTCGAAAAACTAAGGAATAACATGTTTTTGATAAACTCCTACACGAAATTGAAGCATTTCGGCAACGTCCATTGAAAGCGTGCACAATTAAGCTGCATTTTAAGTCTCGGGTATCATTTCACGAGCCTTTTGCCACCACATCTTCCGCGTAAACGTTCGATGATCAAATTATCCCCCTGGTTACAGAGTTTTGAATAAATATCAAAAAGTTTCGACACCGCGTTCCGTGTCCGGTGTAGTTTTAAATGCAGGCGGAAAAACAGTCTTGCATCTCTGATAGAAGTCGAGGTCGATTTAAACCGCAGATCTTGATAGCCAGCATCCTTTTGCAGAAAACCAACGAAAGGAAAGAGATTTGTCGAGTCGAATAATAACGGCGCGAGGTTTCAACAATCCGCGGAAGTAAACTCGACCAAGTTTGCGAATAAATTTCTTCCTTCGTACGCGGTTTATTCGACTCTAGATATCAAGTCACGTGCAACTTGTTGGCTGATTGTTTTCAACGTGAACGTATGTTCCTATCATATCGTAACAAAAGGAGTAGGTCACGTTCACTTATTGCTAACCATTGCATTGGCAAGCATATACATATACATATACATATATATATATACACATATGTCACACTATCGCAATTTTATTTCATCCACTGCGCGCTGTTACTCATATAAAGTTTTATTTCCTTCAATTATAACTACAGGGAATTAACATTTGAATAGGAATGAAAAAGAACGGGCTCGATTAGTTCCGCTAATTACTGCACAGCTCTCTATGCGAAACTCGTAACTGCATACGTAGCTGTCAAACACCTGTTGGCACGACATATCAATGTTTAATTAATCCTATAATTAATTATTCTTCGTCAGATGACAAAAATTTATTCCACTTGTTTGAAAATCATTTAAAATACACAAATTTTTCTCTTCTTTCCTGATTAATTATCGTCTCGATTCTGTGTTAATTTGTTTTATTTTCATTTTTAATTAGAATCCAAGCTGATTAACGCGAGTATACGTTGAATTTAAGGATATCAAGGAAAGCGCGAGGTCCGATAATCACACAATTGTGTCCCTAAAAAATTTTCCACTAATTTGTACAGTCCATATTTAATCAACTCCGTATTGGCCGCCTCCCGGCTGGGTCCGGATTACGTCGGCGTTGACGACCTGCCGAGGTTCTGTTTACTGAAAAGAAAAGCGTCACCGCCGGTACCCGCACGTGGCATAAAGCGCACGCGCATTACGCACTGTGAACGCACCTTAATTCCTTATATTTCCCCGTTCGTTCGCAATCAGATTGGTAGATTCGCGACTCGCGCTCGCGCGTTAACGCTATACTTTCATTTGTAGATATGTATACATGTATACACGCGCACACATCATACATACGTGTCCCCATATACGCCTATCTCTATCTAACTTACTCCGCGATATCATTTTCTACAATAAACTCCAATGGTATATCAGAACTGAAATAACTCGAGTATACCTAATAATTGGCTTTCGATCCCGAAACTCACTTCCAATCAATTTTTTCCGGTCAAATAATCGCCTTTGAACCTTATATATCATTCTCATCGTCAAAGAACAAAGTTCCGAGCCTCAGAATCGAGTATTAATCAAAAAAAAAAAAAAAACAATACGAAGCAAAGCTCCGAATTTGTAAAAAAAAAAAGAAACTAAAATCACGAAATAGTCTATCCAATACTTTGAAATTCCGGTTCTTGACTAAATATTGAATAACGAAGCCGAGAGACTCATAGTTCTGACTATGGTATATATATACATAGATAATAGACAAGAGACAATGGGATTGTTAATGATTATGAGTTTCGCTTGTGGCTCGTTGTGTTACCGTCTCTGCATTGACGTGGGCAGGTGGGCGAGTACATATAGAATTTCGTTGGTACTTCCCTTCATTACAAAGCCGTAACGAGTCAGGCTAATTACTCTTTGGGACAGTTTATTCAATCAACGTGTTTACCGACACGTCGAAAGGCTTTCAAATGAAATCTTTGTTCAGAGCGAAAGAAGAGTTTAGAAAACAATTTTCAACAAATTTCACGGTTATATAAATACACGTTATCACCTTAACTATAGGTATAACTTTGATAGCTTCGCGATACAGTTTCTAGTTTCATTATTTCACAAATTTCTGGATTTTTCGAAATCAATTTTAATCGCTGAGTAGCCATAGATGTTCGCGAAACCCGAGAGTAGCTGTGAAACTGTTCTGAAAAAAGCCGCAGAACTTTGGTAAAAAAAATGGATTTTGGAAAATGAGAGGGCAGCTCGACGGACGATATTTTAGTCACGTTATTGTGAAACTTACGTTATAATATTCTTATTTTATCTCTTTATTTCAAGTTAAAGCTCATAAAACCGTAGGAACTGAACTGAACTTATCAGGTTATTATAATGACCCTAACTCGAGAAACTTTCAAGGTAGAATGTACTTTTCGAATAACAAGCTTCGCCCACAGCTGACTCGAAAAAATAAGAAAAAGGAGGAAAATACCCTCCTTCGCGATCTTTCAAGGTTTTCTCCCCTTCAGGAAGGAGTCCTGATAACTCAAGTGCATCGCCTCGGATCAGCAGATCTTTGCTGACTGTGAAACGAACGCTTTTGTCTTCAACGACCGATAGATCAATGATCGCGTAATGTGTCTCGAGATTTTCTCCTCGGTTAGATTTTATCCGAATAGAGTCGCCAGACTAATTTATTCGTTTATTAATTCATCAATTAAGGATAAGAATTTCAATTATTACATCCACTAATCATCATTTTTCATAAACCAGCGTGTAAAAAGCGATTGCGATCATTCGCAAAGAGCTTTCCGGCTTAATACGCTACTCGCTCGTTACGTGTGTCAGTTTCATCGAGGAAAAAGCTTCTCGCGCAAAAACGCGAACTCTGTTTTAGCGACATTCGATCAAACCAGCCGTGGGTATGCCCGTCAAGCTAAAAATTCGAGCTTTTCCTAAAATATAGAACGAAATTTACGTGTAAAACGATTTTTCCTTCAGGTATACTCAGCTTTTCCAATCGTTATTTTTCGCCAATTAATTTACGCGTGTTTATACACCTGTATAATTTATTTATTAATAAAGAACGGTAGCGTTTGTCATTTGGGTTGCATATCTACCAGGCGTAAATTTCGCGACAGGAGATGAAATCTGCGAATAAATTACGGCTAAGTTAAATTTGATGAAATGAAAATGATATTCTATCTACCTGGAATGAATTTGACAATTTTGATCAAAGTGCACCCACGCATCGATATAAATCCCTAAGATATTTCTGTCCAACTTTGTTACCAGCCACCAGGGAGTCGAAGAGCCGAGAGTCAAGACTCGTTAAGCGTTGATTAATTGTAACCAATTAAGTATCGATCTGGTTTTGGTGGGAGCCGAGACCCGAGAGGAACTAAAGTCTTAGAACTTGGTTAAGACCGAAGGGAAAGATTGAATTCTGATTTTCTTAGCCCTCCCAGTCCCTCGCGAATTTTCAAATCAGTCGATTGCAAAATTGACGCGCTAAAATTTTCACTCTCGGAAATTTGAAAGGGAGGATTTTATAGCGAAACAATTATCTTACCGGAGGACAATGACTTTGAAACAAGTCCCGGCCATTCCTTTTATCATCGCTGATGCGTTGAGGTGACATCTTCCCTGCAGAACGGTGCCGTTCACCTGAAAAATTATACGATTAACGCTATCCGATTATTCTGGTCACGTATACCGGTTCCTCCTTGATTACTGTCTCAAGAAAACGAGGAGAAACCGAAAACAGAGTTTCTAATGTCGATTTAGACACCGATTTTGAATTTCTGTAAGTTTTGTCCAAAAAGTGATTTGAAATTTGATTCTTCGTGGAGGAAGTCTCCTCCTGCATTAGATATAAAAGCGTTCAGAGTTCGAAAAGTGAAAGGTGAATAAGGAGTGAATATCGATGAGAGAATTGGTCAATCTGTTTTCGAAAAATCTTAACAAACCTCCAAAATCTCGTCTCCGATGTGCAACCCTCCAGTCTTATGAGCAACGCCCTTAGGGTTAAGACCGCAGACAAAAACAGCCATTCGATTACGATCCTTGTGACCTGCCAGGGAAATGCCGAGTCCCCTTCTGTCCTTTTCTAGTTTGACCATGACTACCGGATGCCCCAAGGCGTCGTATCGTTTCTTTATCTTTTCTGAAAATTATAAATACAACGATATATAAGTAAAACGAAGGGTATCGATAAACGAAGGACAAATCTTCGAGAGAAGAGGAATTCAACTTGTTCTCGCTTCGTTGGAGCTGATATTCCGTATTGATTTTACAACAACCGATAAGGTATCGATACTGACAGGAATGAGGAGGATGGATTAGGCTCGATTGTCCTCATCTCGTTCTTGTATTTGCGTTGATCCAATTAAGGTCGGTTAGCCTCGGGCTTGAGGTTCCGTGGGATTAATAGTGTAGCTGGTTAATTAGGGAGTTTAATTCGGTCTAATTTCCTTTGATTTCCGGCATCTGATATAGCCGAAAGTTTGAGAGTTATTTCACGGGTATAATATCGCGTTGATAATTCATCCCGCAGTTTATTTTCCCAAATGCAATGTGTATCGATTAAACAACGGGACTGCAGTCATCCACCTCGCTCCGAATTCACGGTATACGTATACTATAGTATACGTGCGGCAGAGGGTTGCGGATGTAACTTCCTCCGGGTAACTATAAACTTTCCATTCCTCTCTTCGTTAGCTTCTACGATTCTAATTACTCTACCGTACGCATAATCACCGAACCTACGTAGTTTCCTGTTAAAATTGAAACGCGAGTCGTAATTAGATATTAAACAACCCAGAAACTCGTTGCACACGGCTGAAAGATCTCCGACAGAAACTTGTCGTCAAAATCGCGATAAAATTTCGCAACTTTTTCCCGTCTCTCCGTTATTATTTCATATTTTATATTTTTTATTTATTGGATTTCGTCCGCGGCAATTCTGCAATCAGTATCGCAAAACGAAATAAATTTCTACGTGTTACATCGAATGTGAATTTGTCTCTGGATGGCTTCGGGAACGCGATGGAAAGGGGAATAGGGCTTCGCTCGAGGGGTGGTGATATTTCGCTTAAGCGTGCGAAAATATACCCACCCTACCCACCTACTACATACCGAATACTTTCACATCACGCACCCTTGCAAGCGGCATGGAAACGACCTTCGAACCGCCCTGGAGTAGAGCAGCACCCTTATTACCGGAGGCTGTACTACAACGTAGCCCGTCGTTTCCAATTTACATAAAAATTAACTTATGTTTTTCCTCGCTCAGCTGTAAACTTGAATCTGAATTTTTACATAGACCTAGTCTATTTCTCTACCTAACTTGCATCTCATACATTTTTTCCCCTCATGAGGTAGTAAAATAAGACGAGGACGTATTTCGACGAGAATCAAGGATCAGCCCTCGTTTCGTTTCACCCCTTCTCTTCTATCATCCTGAATTTTTATGAACTAAGAAAATTTTTCATCCTTTCAAGGATCGTTCGGTGTCTTTCATCCGACTGTCAGCAAGCGACTGACACCTTGGTTCCTTCGACACCTCTCTTACCTCCACTCTTGATAATATCGAACTTTCACGCCTGCGTTCGATGGGCTAATTGTCAGAGAAAGAATCGTAGGTTTAAGAGAACAAAAAAATAGAAAAAAAAAAGAAAAAAAAAAATAGAAACAGATAACGAAATTCCTGATCCTACGTGGATATTTTTCTGTGCGAAATTCCGTTGCGAAAATAGTGTGCAATTGTAAATTGTAGATGATCGCGTTGCTGGGGAGTATAAAGCAAAGCCTTTGGGTAGAATAAACGGAATAAATCTTGAGCGAATGCTGTGAATAACAGAGGTAGAGCTTGGAAGTCGCTATTTCCAGAAGTCTCCGAGCCAGGTTTCTGATAGTTAGTAGTAGTTCCTTGGCGACGACGTATCCATTGCATAAATACATGTATATGTATATCCGCGTACATATGTGTGTACGCTTTGTTTCATGTTACGTAAAAAGGATTACAGCATGACTACTACGCTCCCAGGAGAATTTGCCGGATGGTACGAAGAGCCCTGTATACTACGTGTGTGGATACAGTTTTCGAGCTTTCTCGCCCCTCTCCCTTGGGACGAGAACCCCGACGTCAAAGCACCAGGTACGGTGGTGGATTCGGAGGGATGCACTCAAAAGGCGTCTCAATTTACGAGCTAAAACCCCTAAAAAATTGTCCGTCGATATTGAGAGAAAAAGGGAAAAAAATATCGAGAAGAAAAACCGAAGAACACATCTCCGTTTGTCTGTCTGACTCCTGGCAAACGCTCTTCCCTTCTAAACTAAAATTCGTTTTTAACCTCTGGTTGAATCTGGTTCAGATTTTTTCGGAATCTTCGGTAAGAGAACAGCGAGACGTCTGACTCACTCTATTCGCTTATAAACAATAGCTATTTTGAAGAAGTCTTTATTTTTCCAACTATACGAAGAGATTTTCAAAATTTATATTTCGCGTCTCTTCTCTGTTTCTATAGTTCCAAAATCTCTGAATTATTTTCTACTCATTGAAGGGTCGTATCGTGGCTGCAACCCTTGAATTTATTTCTACATAGCAAGCAGTCGCTTATCTATTACTTTATTCGAGGTAAAATTGAACCTCGCTATTCGAGCCGAACAAAGAAACTTAAAGCATGCGAAACGGTGGCACGAAAATACGAAGAGGGAAGATAAGGTGGCTTTTTCCCTCGATGGATAAACCGCGGGAGGATCGGTGGCCCGCGATATTCGAGATCTTGGAACGGCTGGAAAAGTTTCGATATGAGAAACTGCGTTGTTGGTGTTATTGAATCCGAGGGGCGAAGTTTCGCTCTTACATTAGTTAAAGGTTCTTCGATCGAAAAAATACGATAAATAATAACCCAGGGTATAAAAACGATCCCAGAACTTCTTCGCTCGAGTATATGGGTGCTAGAGATTGGAGCCAGTTAGCAGAGATTCTATAGAGGGACGTCAAAGGGAACTGAAAGAAGCTTTTCACCGTGCCTAAGCGTATCTCAAGCTCAAAAATGGCTAGTGCCCCTACGTGCGTGACTATCGGCTGAATTAAACCCCTAATAAACTAAAAGAGGGTTGGAGCTTGAAGAAGTTTCGAGTCGACGAAGTAAGTGCATATAATAACTGAGCAAAGAAGAGATCTGGAACAAAGGTGAAGAGAGGAAGAGTTCAGCCGGAATCGACACCGATTTAAGTTTCCGTAAGTTCTGCCCGGAAGTTTCTTCCCTCCTTTTCCATCTTGATTTCTCTTTCCCTAGCCGTGGACCCCTTTCTCAATTGCAAAAGCAGAAACTAGTTTGCAGCGAAATTTATTCAGCACCGCTTGATCTCTGCAATCGTTTCAACAGGAGTTTGAGTAAACTTTTCCCATGGTTGAAAAGCGGTGCGAAATAAAGTCGTGAAAAAATTTCCTAATGTTAAGACGGTGATAATAGGCGAACTAAATTCATTACAAAAGTGAAAGTGAGAAATAAATTGGATAAATTATACAAGATTTTAGTTCCTTTGGCAGCTTTACAGCTCCAAGATCCGTATGGGCCCTCTGATTCACTAATGCTTTTAGAAAAGCCTGATATACTGGTACCCTGAATACTTTGAGGGTCATTTATCGACTTAACTACTCGAAAACGGTATATGCTAACTGTTCCAGTTCGTGTCCAGGTTGGCGTTTGAACGGAGGAAAATTTATAGGCACGTAGAGCCCATTGAGATTTCGGTACGGCAGTAAATCTGTTGGTGGAACAAAAAATACATTCCGTGTTCCGAGCAGTTTGTAATTCGTAAATCTTCGAGACTAGATATACGGGATTGATTGCGGTATCAGCAGAAATCGGAATGATGAAAATCTTGACAAAGATGCGAAATCCTTCTCTGTTCGTACGTTCGCATATTATAGGTATGTACTTATACTCGAGTGGGTACAGAAGCTTATACCTACATGCAAAGAATATCGGCTCATAGTAATCGACAAATCTATTATCTAGATGCATGACAGGCGAGTGATTTATTGCTTTTTTTACACAAGCATCACGTGAGATTGAATCGCAGCCGACGTCGCGTATCTGACCTTCTTTAGGGTGCCATTAAGGGTATTGGATGGGTACAGAGTCGAAGGGTGTGTCGAAAGTCTCGGAGCTAGGGAATCGTCGTAAAAAATGATGAGAAAACGCGTAACTTCGATCTACGTAACACGAGGTATAATTAATTATTAATTTACTCCGTTCCTCGGCATCTCGTAGCGCTAACAAAGCTCAAAGCTCCTTGGCTAACTTTTCGGTACGAGCCGGACGTTTCTTCATGTCTCAGGCATTGTCCCCTAAACTCAGAAGGGTCAGCTACCCCGCGATTTCGGATACTTGGCATCTGGTCAAGTCGCGAAATCCGGAGTTGAACATCAGCGGGAACTGAGGAGCCAAGATTCGCTCAATACTATTTTTCCTCTCTCCTCTATCTCGAGGGCATATTCCTTTTGTGTGATGCTCCGTAGCTTTTGAACATCTCCCTCTTCCCCCGAATGCTTTGATAAAGACAGAGATCAGATTGAAACGGGAGTTGGGTGGTACTTAATCAATGGAAATTATTATTGAGGTCAGATGAATACGGCGACGGTAATATGGGGATGGGATTGTGAAATTTGACGTTTATGAAGAGCGATTACTACGGCGTGAAAAAGAAATCGGCAAAAGACGAGGGTGGAAGGTGAGTGGAGTAAAGACTGCCGGGATAAGTCCTAAAAGGTCTTAAAAAGTTCTCCTGGTGAAATCTCACTTCATCCCCTTGCAGCAGTAGCAGCAGCCCACTTCAACGAACTTCCGTTTTGCTCACGTGGCTTATTCTCCCACAGGAAGAGTCGAGATGATCGTGGCGAGGTATTACCGCACTTATAGCCACGAGGTTAAATCTTTTGATCCAATTTTATCGGTCCTTGAAATTATCAATCGACGTTTTTCCTTATTTCCATCCCTTAGCCAGACGTTTTTATCACTCGACTCACCCTGTATATATTTTATCCAAGAGCATATCTGACCTAATCTCTTACCATCTCTCACGGGAACTGAGAAGAACGCCACACGCACTTCTCAGCCTCCTTATGGACCCAACCGGCTAGCCCGTCTAACCACACAACACGACTCCATCGTGGGTAATCAATCTTCGTCAGTTTGACGAGGAGTAGTGTGGACAGCGGTTGGGTAGATTCAATGCATTTGATATTACCCTGCACATACGGGTACGTGTGTACCTAGTCTTGAAGATCTTGGCGGGTATGAATTTTCGTTTGAACAAGAGCAGCTCTATTCAATGCAAAATTCTTACCGTGACATTAAACCGGAAGCTAAGACGAGCGGAATGAATGAAGGCATGTGCTGGTTGAGATGGAAGTAGGTCAAGATTTTCCCGAGCGGTAAATGTCGCCTTAAGAAAAGCTGCAGGATCCGGGTCAGATTTTGCTTTATTCAGAGTGCATCCTGAATTTCATAAAATAGATTCAGTGGACCTGGAGTGAAACTGGCCAGTATCCAGTTCAATGATTTGTTCGTCAAAATTCCAGCATTCCAATTTATGGGTGCATACCAACGTTCCAAATTCGATTTTCTTCATTCGCAAACTTCGACTACTCCAGGTCAAACCAGTCATGATGCTGATTTGTGGTATCGGCTACAGTGTCACGCGTTGGAATGGGTTTGTTATTCGCCAGGGTGTCGATCGGCGGTGTTATTCCGGATATGCCGTAAAATCTCTATGCTTAATTATTAGCGAGTGAGCGTTTCTAAAATCCGTCAGCAATTTCCGACAGCATGGATGATCCTAATCATCTCTCTGATATCTAAGATGATTCCAGGATCCACGCAGTGTCAACGTTTTATTCCGTACCCGGAGCGTTTACAGTAAATTGTCAATCGACTTCGGGATCTAATTCCCGTTAGGTAGAAATACTTTCAATCAATTGGATTAATTATAGCAAAAGGTTAGAGCTGATCGAATTACGTGACCAGAATTAATCACTGGGACAAATTGTACCTCGATAAATGGACAGAGTGTGGTTCGAAACTAATCGCAGGATTCTGTATCGTTGAAGGACGTTTTAGGGCTAAAAATGGAAAACATTTTGGCTTGAAAACTCGATAAAAGCCTTCCGTCCCGTTAGCAGGAAAGCAATGGGGAATAAATTAGCTAAAAGTAAGTTACGTTACGGACGTAGATACGGCGTCGTTATCTTCGTTCTAAAATTGCCACAGATCAAGCTCTACAAGATAACTTGGGGATATTCAATTTCACGTGAAATCGGAAGAAATTTGCTACTTCAGTGGGTCGGGGACGTTGATAAATCGACGCTCTGAATTCTTCATGACCGATCTAGGCTACCGGACAAAAGTTTCACCCGAAAGATTCTAAAAACCTAACAGCTATTCGCTATAGAAATTTCTTTCCAACGTTTTTCCCCTTCTTTCTCAGTACTAAATAAATTTTTACCTATTTCCCTGCAAAGTCGTAAACGCGAGAAACAGAGGCAATAAAAAACGAAAGTGGGGAGTTCTTTTTCAATTATACCTTCGGCGACGAGGCGGTCATTATTCATTTTTATATGCAGGAGAAGTTGATCTCTTCAAAGGATAATAATAAAAATAAGGGTGAAACCCCTAAAATCTATCTTTGAGATATCTTCAAAATCAGATCATCGAATCGTTGCCTAGTCGAGCTCCTTTATCTTCCTTACTCTATCCTACTATTTGTCCATCCTTAGACGGTTTGATAAGCAAGCGAAGGGATAGGGATAGGGATAGGGTTTCCGTACACCAGTTTCCGATTTCTCCAAAATAACGAAACAGAAATCGATTAAAGGCAGAAACGTAGTAAGAAAATTGGGTTATCCGAAAACTCGGTATTGAGACGTGATCCAGGACGAGGGTAAATGAAATTTCGTCGTTTGGTTCAGCGGAGGTTTAATGGTGGATAGAACTGGAGATCTTCCAGAGTTTGTCGCCAGAGCCAAGGGTGCAGCCTTCGATTAATTAAAACTTAATCAGGCGAAGAAATACGTAGTTGTCCACAAAATTTACAACTCGATTAATTTCATCTTCGATTCAATTTCTATTTTTATTTTATAGAAAACTACGTAGGCGGATATCGCGGAGGTTTTTCGCGAACAGATTTACCTCTCGCGATGTCCCGCGGTACATTTATATATGTTACACAGTATGTTGTACGATGACGCGTTTATTCCGCGAGACACAAATCTTTGGATCGAAAAAAAAACAGGCTGTAAACACGGAAACCGAACTTTTTCGTTCGGTAGACCGATACGCGATTCGTTCGTGAAATTTATTCAGATCGTTAAAAATTTAATGGATCAGGAAAACTGGAGGCAATGTAGAATACAGGGATGAGAAGAGCTGGAATAAAAATTGATATTGTTAAATGAATATTGAATAACAGCTGCGTAATAAGATCTACGTTACGAGTAACGAGATATTTCTTTTTAATTAGGTACAAGAAAGCTCTATCGTTGGAGTAGCTGTAGATACTCCGCATCGTCATATTTCGCAATCAATAAATGGCAATATAGGTCAATATACGATTTCGAATGGGTAAAGTAAAATTGGTTAATAAATTCCGCGTCATATCATGCTCAAAGTTCATAAATAATATCATAAAAATCGTATTTGACGACCGGTAAAATAAAGCTGCGAGTCGCTCCTCCCTGTCATTAGAATATCGATATTTCAGTAAATTATAAAATATAACTTATGATTGACTGAAATGTAATTCAAAGACTCGTCGATTCAGCGTTGATGCGAAAATGAAAATAAAGAAACGGAATTTTCTTAGTTACGATGGTTTTAATTAAAAATTATAACCGTGATATAGTTTCGCGAAGGTACGAGGTGAAGATATGAACGAACAAAATTCTTGTATTAAAAGTTAAACCTCCTTTCATCTTTTGTCCCTTGATACGGTGGCCCATTTATGTTATCTGCGTTAGGCCGCGTCCGTGATCTCTAAGAGAAATTATTATTCAATTAATTGTGATAAGAGGTTGAACAAGTGTAATAAGGGTTAATTGAATAATAAATTTCACTTTATGTAGACGTGTATATATATATGTACGTATGTACGAATGTTAATGAAAATTACTAAGCAACGATAGAGCTCAGGATTATGAACTATCGAGTCAAAGTAGTATTAGGAAAATACGAGGGAGTAATGTCTTCGGAAAACGAGTGAAACACGTAGCTTTCGAAAATTTCCAAGTCTTCAAACCCGAAAACCATCAAGACGTAGGAATACGAGTTTCTGACAAGCGAACAAAGCGATGGAGATTCAGGGACGAGGGTAGAGAAGCTGTAGGCGACTCTAATGGCGGCCATATTCTCGACACTTTATCCCAGATATTTACATATGTAACACTTTCCTATGTATATGTGTATTTATGTATACGGACCACGTAATGCCCCGACATTTTCGCCCAAACGTATCTACAGCTCGGATTCCTCCTGAGCATCCGACCGGATGAAATAGAGCCTCACGTTTGAAACCCTTTTGTTTTTTTTTTTGGTTTTTTTTTTTTCTTGAGAATCTAAAGACAGGAAGTGGCATCTTTTTCTTTTTTTTCCTTCTTTTTTTCAATCCTTCGATATTTCATTATTTATTTTTATTCAATTTTCCAGAGATCCTGGCGACGCAGACTTTCCATGAAACTGCAGAGCTTTGATACATCTGCATTTGAAATTTCGAGATACGAGGATCGCTTTGGGATTAGATTAGGGGAGTTTTATCCTAAGCCGCGCGCGGTAGGTACTTCTGGGATATTATGTTTCATGTATTTGCAATCTCGACTCGCTTCGCATTCACGCGAGCAAAACTTTCTGATAATACATACACTCAAGTTCCTCCCCTAAAAGCTCGGAATATTCAGACTCGTTTGGGGTAAAATTTTTGGTAAAATTTAAGGAAATAAGGGATGCATATTTTATACCTCAGCTTTTATGATTGTTCCCCGAAGTGTATCCAAAGAAGGAAAAAAAAAAGAAAACAAAAAAAAAAAATTCGCAAGCTATCAAGGGCTAAATATAAATCGGAAAATACGAAGCTTTGGGAAAATTGACGCGAAAAAAACCTAGAGATTTAAAAACCCCCGACTATATTTTTTCACATATCTCCGACGCTGTTAGAGATTAAAGGGAAAGATTTGGCCATTTCAGTTTTTTTTTTTTTTTCTTTTTCGCGACCCCAAACAGCACCAAAGCCAACACTCTTCCGGTTACACAGCAGCCACCTATGCTTTAACGTCAAAACTCCGTTTGCCGACTTCCAGCCGCCTAATGGACCAACAGAGAAAGAGTAAATCAACCTTTGTAAGCCTCGAATCCCCCGGGTTTCCTGGACACTCAAAATCGGTTTATTTTTCCAGTCACTCGCATGATGGTCAATAAGGAATATTTTCCTTTTCCTTTATCTCCTCTCTCTTCTTTCCTTCTTTTTCAATGTTATATATTACATACCTTCGGGGTAAAACGGTATGAATATAGTTGACTTTATCGAAGACTTGTCCGCGGAATTTCATTATATATGTATAAATAAAAAAGAAACGATCGAATTTTCATTAGAAATTCGAAAACGATATCAAATCACTTCCAAAAAAGATCGACGCGTCGATTTCTTCGAGAACCGAGAACGGACTAGATAAAAAAAAAAACAAAAAAAGAAGAATTTCGACGGAGCTATCGAACCCAAAAAAATAAAATAAAAAAAGGAAAAAGGTCCAGAAAAAAAAAAAAAAAAAATTTCGAGAACACCTTTGAAGTAAGGTTGGCCCAAAAGTCGTTAGACTTTGAGTAGCGACAACTAGTCGATGTCAACAATGTTTTATTCAGATCTTCGTCGAAGTGTCCCTAGGCAATCTTTACCGTACCAGCTGAACTCGAGTTTTACCGCTATCGTTTGAGGAATCCGCATGTATAATAAATTGTCTCTAAAATCAATGAGATGCGATATTTTTTGCCTTTTAGTTCTCTCCCCTCGGTGTCATCGTATCATACAAGAAAAGGTGAAACAGTGGTTTTTCCATTCCCTGTGCAAGTGGCAAATCGTAAGTAGCTGCGAATTCTTTGCGAATTATTGAAAATCCGGAAACCGGAATGGGAAATGAAAATTAGCGAGTCAACGTTCTTCTAGTGGAGTCGAAATCCTATTGACAAAAATTTCACCGACTTGGATTCGGCTTTATCGAAGCTGATTGAACACTATAAACGATCATTGAACATCCCGATAACGAGCCTCCGCGAAACCTCCTTTCCTTCCAGTATTTCATTCTTCGTTCGAGTCCCGAAAATCCCACTTGAATCTCGAGGGACGACAACCAGACAAGACGAGACGCCAATCGATGCAGAAATTAAAAGAGGACCAAAGGGAATGCGAAAAATCATTTCTCGGCTACAGAAATTCGAAAATTCTTAATCATTGGAGACTCAAAAGCGACTCTCGTTTTTCCTTTTTTCTTCAAAAACCAAAATTCAGGAGCTTTCGGGACTCATTTCAGTCTTTAAACTCGGCTACGCGTTAGTGATATTCGGTGTTATATCCCCATATATATATATATATATATATATATATATACTATACATGTACTCGACAGATGACAGAGACAATGGGAAGTGTGATGCTGCCTCTGGCATTCGAGTATAGATGTGTATATCGTCGAAACAACTGTCAGCTGTCCGCACATTCAAATCTATGGAGATTATGGGACGAAGGGGCGTCTTCCATCGAGTCGTTTCTACATCATAGCTGACTAGGTATTATTCGCCATGCGATTGAGAAGAAAGAATCTCTTTCTGATATCGGGTAAAAAATATGTATGTATAGATTTCGATGCACGTTCGAATATGTTCGAATGCAGAAAAATAGAGAAGCCTGCAGGGGAGGTCTGGAGAAAATTCACAATAGGTATTACGTCTGAGTGATTCGGTCAAAGAGCTTTGGTCCACGACGTTGCAGACTGCTTTTCCTGACCTAAGAGCGACGAATAACTTGGCTCGGAATATGTATGTAGATAGTGGTTATTATTTTATTTTTATTTTTATTTTTTTGTTTTTCATTAAACCCTAAAAAACTTTTTTCAAACTTTTCAAATATCGCGTAAACCGCGTAGCACGGGGGTCTCGCGTATGTTTTTCGAGTGTAAAAATCGTTGTCTACATATCCTAGAGCTTCGTCTCATACCTCACATTGTTTTCATTTTAGTTCCAAAACTTTAGCGCCGCAAATTTAAATAAAAAGAAAAAAAAAGGAGAATAAAAACTGAAAAAAGGAGAGAGCCTTTTTTTTTTTACGGTCTGAAGGCTTTTTAACGACAACTTTTACTCCTCTTCTTTCTCGTTGCTGGAAAACCGTGAGAAAAAAAATGTCAATATCGCGCAAATTTTTCGATCATTTTTTTATTCTTTTATCGAAGAGTCTAACGCACGTCCAGATATCGGTGTGACTTTTGACCGACTATAAGAAATGTATTTTTGAAAAAAGGATAGACTACCTAGCTTCTTTCGGAGCTAGCTGATCCTTAGATCATCCCCTGGACAAGATTTATTATTCTCGGCGCCAGAATCGACATCAGTCGCCGTTCTGCAACCCCGCGATCGTTACGTCGATAAATAAGTATTTTCCGGACGAATTGAATGTGAGTTCAAGTATAAAAATCTCGTTTTCTTATTTTTCCTCGGTCCAGTTTTACCCGACCGTCATTTGTTCCTGACGGATAGAGTTCCTGCCCTTTCGACCTGGGGGGAAGTCCATAATTTCCCCTTTCATATTTTTTTTTTTTACGTACATGATGTATACCGTATAATAAAATGAACAGGAATGTAATCGAAATTTCATTTTATCCGATACAATAATTTGTACGGGGGGGGGGGGGTGAAAAAAAAAAAAAAAAAAAAAAAAAAAAATGAAAGAATGTGTAAAGGATTCATGAGGCGCGAGGAATCGACAGAGTCGTAACTATCGGACGGCAGAGGAGCCGGAGAATTGATATACTTTCGTAAGAATTATACCTGCGGGAATGAAGCAGGCGGGCTCGAGTTTGAATCTTACGAGAGGCAATATGCTATTAAAATTTTATCGCCCTTTGCTAATCGGAAATATCGAGGTAAAATCACGCGTGCCATTCAACGATCTATATAATATCTAAAAGGCAACTCAACGCAGCCTCGATTCAACCGCGAGTCTAAGTAAGCCCCGATAAATTCCTATTATTAGCCATTTTCTTACCGAGGAGGCAACAAATACATTTAAGAATAATATAAAGGTTATGAAATAACGGGAAAATCCGATATTTTTATTGTTCGACGAAACAACCAGGGAAATTTAACGTACGGAAAATCTGAAGCTCTGATAGATAGTAGTTTCGTGTAGAAATAGAGTATTCGAAATTTGGCTGACCAAAAAGTGGAAAATACATTAATGAATGCAGATTCAAGCCTGCGGGAACGAGAGGTGCTGCTATAACGATAAATTTTACGAAATGTAATTCCATTTGGCACAGACTGACGCTATTTGTCACGAGAAATACCACCGCTGATATTCGTTCCTCGTATCACTTGCACGGCTGAATTTAAAGGGCAATCTAATTTACAGATGTTACAATTGTATTAATTATTTCTATGCAAGAACAGATATCCCGGAAGGGTTAAACGATTCGAAAATAAAACCGTCAAGTTTAAAAAAAAAAAAAAGTTAAAAGTCAGTAGCTTCGAATATCCTTCGAATTTTGCGTATAAGCAAAAAAAGCGAAAAAAGTTCGAGTCATCAATACTTGTCGCTCGATTTCTGTTTCGAGCTGTTTTTTTTTCATCTTCCCCTCTAATTTTTTGGGTATAGAATTTTAAGGGTCCCTAAAATCGCGTTTCTTTTTGAAAATTTCTCTTCATTTTTTGGTCCGTAGCTCGCGCGAGCATGTCCAAAGAATTAGGTCTCGCCTTGGGTAAAGTATAATAAATGTAGCAACGCTCCATCATCTTTAGGAAAAATTTGCGGCCTCCTAAACTCGGCCCGGTTTGACGTATAAAAGGACAGAGGCAATTTCTCACTGCTAGCTGAGACTTTCTTATATCTTATGGTCTACGTGTTTCACGCCCCCAAGCTCCTAACAGGTCGTCCGTATAAGTGTGAGGATCACGTAAAGGGTGTTTCGGGTGTGGATTACAAGGGTAGAATTTTCTACGCTTCGTTGAATTAACCCAACCTCCAGGGTTAAATATATTTATGGTTAAATCAAGCGATTCGATTATCTGCAATAAATCAACCCTTGGATCCTCGATTCCTTTCTCGCACCTTTCGCGAATCTCGATATTGCACTTAAACACCTCGTCGTGAAACAGATAGAATATATATTTTTCTTTTTTTTTTTTTAGGTAAAGTGGAACATTCATCGAGCCTGGTCGGTGAGTAGCGATTGTCTGCAGCGGTACGTTTTTCCTTTTCCTTTTTCTTTCACTTTTTCTTCTTATTTTCCTTCTCTCTCTCTCTCTCTTTGTCGACCGTCAGTATCATTCGCAGATGTAGTCGTAGAAAGGAAAGGAAAGAGAAGAAATAAGAGAGGTAGAAATTCTCTGTAGATTTATTGCCCGATGGGGGCGTTAAACGGTCTTTGAAACGGGGAGAGAATAGTATAACGAGACGATCGCGATCGGATAAAATTGGGGATAAATAAATGGCACGTAAAGAAAAATGAAAAACACATTAGTTTTCGCACTGGGAGCTACGAGGCGGCCGTCATGACAACCCGAGGACAAACATAGAAGATTTAGATTCTCAAGTGCATCATACGAGACGTGTGTCTACCTCGGATACAAGGGAAAACCGAGCCCAGAGTCTTACTTCTAAAAATTGCAAAAAAAAAAAAAAAAGGATGAAAAAATGATATCCGATGTCCGAGTGTAATAAAAATTACTCAAACACGCCTCTTTCCATTGAATCTTCGTATTCATGCGTATAGATTTTAACGAGTCGACGCATACTTCATCCCTTTGTACATCGCATAAAGGAAGTGTTTCCACCCACACACGTCTGCACAAATTATTTTTGTTTTTTTTTTTTTGTTTTTTTTTTTGCGTGGAAAAAAGTAGAAATACAAAATGTAAAAAGAAAAAGAAGAAGAAAAAAAAAAAAAAAATACATAGTTCTTTCGGTAACGATCATAAACCGTTTTCGGCACAACGAGATCCTTCATCCCTCGCCCGAGTTTGTACCGAACTTGCGTGTATACATCGGTATGGTTCGATGATACCCGCGGATATCCGGGTGTATGTAATCTACCTGTGTTTTATGTATCTTACTCGTACGTGTCGAGCCATAAAACGAACGAAAACGTGCAGAATCGAGGATTTTTTTTTTTTTTTTTTGCTACAGATTCAGCTGGGTTTCGTTTGGGAACAAAAAAAAAAAATGGGGAAAAAAAGGATTTCGACTGTTTGGCTCGTTACTGCAATTATTTGTGATTTTTTTTTATTTTTTTTTTCCTCTTTTTCACCAGAGAAAAATATACGAGGTGAAAATCGTGGGTAGAATCTATTCCGATTTATCAATATCGATAGATGTGACGAGGCGTAGATAACGTCCGCCGATCTGTAGCCAATTTGATATTTATGATGCCTTTTTTTCCCTCTTCGTATCAGATATATGTTATACGTATATGTATATATATATATATATATATTGACAGCAGGGCTTTGAGAAGTTTTGCTAATAAATCGATCGTCTTTATCGACGAACTGCTGACAGGCATTTAACCTAGTAAAGTAACGGCGGTGTGTATAGGATATAACGTACGCGGTACATATACCGTGATATAGATTGGCAGTAAAAATACAAGGGCGTGTCCGAGAAGAGAGAGAGTGAGGGAGAGAGAGAGTTACGTGATATTTTCAATCACGTTGAGTAAGAATCTTTTTTCCGAAATTTTATTTAATTCACTAATTTTTATCCCAGCTCGACGTGTCCGATCGAGTAGGTGTAAAGTACGAATATAGGTATATGATCGCGTGTATAAAAAAACGATCGATAAAAATCGTTCCGTATATTTTGAAAATTTTTATCAATTTAAACGCTCGAAAATTTCGTACGAACTGACCGATTCCTGTCGAGTCTATCGCTAGATAAACTCTTATAATTTAATGACTGACGTTAAACACGTGCCTACGGCAATGCAAGCCAATATTATACGGCTATACCCACATTTATACACGAATGTATACTTATACGCGCGGTTGTATAGAATATTGCTTTGCGTAGGGTTAAAATTAGAGCGTTTCAATTGAATATCAAACAATTAGTTTCCCTCGAGTTCTTAAACATAATTTAAACAAAGGAAGTGACGAACCCCGTTAGAATATATATATAGTATATATATACCTACACATCATGATCGCATAATGCACGTGACACGACGGTAACTCGTATCGTAATAATCTGCTAGTATGATAAAAGGTATAAAAGTAAGGAAATAAATGACAAGAAAATGAGAATATCGAATCCGTCGAGTTTTGATTAAAAAGTTTTCTTCTACCGACGCAGGACTTGAGTTTTATTTCTTTTATTTCCGCCCTTATTGTTTCTCGGATATATATATATATATACACCTATAAGCTTCGGCTAATTATTTTCCAACTGTTTAAAGAACGCTAGAGAGCCGAAGGAGTTTCGCTAATTGGAAACAAAAAAACAAAAAAACAAAAAAAAAAAACAAAATTAAAACTGACCCAATTCGTAATCGTCGTCGTCCACCTGTTCAGCGATTGTTTCCATCTGAGGCTGCGAACCCCTCATAGTACCTCCTTGACCGCCACCACCACCCAGCATCCTCATAGTATTTTTTATTATCACCTTTATTATTTGTCACGGGGTTAACATCATCCCCTGTTAATTACTCCTAGGCGATTAACTGCACTTTCGGGGTTAAGCTCATCGTGTGTTTTATTAAACACCGTTGAACATTTTTACACATTTTTATTTTCGATTTTTTGATTCTTTTTTGTTTTTTTTTTTTTTGTTTTTTTTTACCTCTTCACATCGGTGGGTATAATATTTTATCATCGGTTATACCAGTTCATTTATTTTATTTCACTTGTTTCAATAATATTTATATAATCCACTTAGTATACCTTCGTACATGGATAGATATATATATATATAGATATAGATGGATATAGAGATCTGTATATCTTTGATAATATTTTGACTAGCCAAATATTATTTTTAAAGAAGCTTAACACATTCCCGGATTAACGGACTACTCGAAATAACCTTGAGATAGGTATTTGCTGTACGATGATATTATTCAGACCGAAATTTATAATCCCGAACACCTGCTGTAACTGTATTAATATATTTGTCAACTATATACATATACGTGAATATTAAAGACACCCACGTGCAGGTAGGTGTATAAAATTCAATCGATATTTCTCTCTATCTCTCTCTCTATATCCTTCTATATCTCTCTTTCACATTAAAACGTACATATTTTTATATTTCCAAAATCGCACGTACGTTTACTGCGGTTTCAAATTTCCTTCTTCTCTTTCCCTTTTTTATCCACTAAATCTCGACACGATTCGACTTTCATACCTTCCTATAAGACATATATATATATATATATATACTATATAATATATATATATATATATATATATATATATATATATATATATATATATATATATAGATGTAGAACGTTCTTTTCATCTTTCATCTTTATGATTTATTAACAGAAAACACGCTCTGCGTGTAACCAAAGAGGGTATACAAGTGATAAAAGAAGAAATAACCAGGTGGTAAATCTCGCTGTGTTTATAAAAGAAGAAGAAGAGGAAGAGGGGTTTGTTTCTTCTTTTATTTTCTGTTTTTTTTTTGTTTTTTTTTCAATTTTTTTCCAATTTTTATTTTCTATCTCAACCAAAACCCGGTGCCGGTCTATCATTGCCAATATCGAGACGAATATCTCCGCAGCTTTGTGATAGAATTCCAGATTTACTTTCAAGATCAAGAACAGAGATAGAGAGGGAGAGAGAGAGAGATTGAATATTCTTCTTATTCTCTTCTCATCTGCTGCGGTATAAATTTTCTCAGCATTAAAAATGACTGATTAATAAAACAGCGATACCTCGATCGTTGAGATTTGTTAAAGAGTTAAAGATTTCTTATGAAATCCCAGAAGAAAATTTTTTTTTTTCAAAAAATATGCATATTCTCACAAGCTCCTTTCATTCACCGAGGCCAAATCCCTCGCGACTCGTCGTACCCTTATATCGATATAAAATTAGTAAAAAAAAAAGGAAGAAAAATAAAGAAAAATGAGAAGAAAGAAAAAAGAAAAGAAAGAATGAAAAATGAGAAGAAAAAAACTCGACTCTATGTCATGTTTTTTAACGAATTAACTTCGCGAAATTTTAACGAGGGGTAGAAACAACCCACTTCCAAAACTGTAAAAGGTAGTTAAAACTTTTCCCCGAACGACGAACTACACTGTACACGTATAACGTTATCGCCAGACAACGTTTACGAGAATAATTAACGAGTCAATTTAGAAAAAAAAAAAAAGCTTTGCAATTTCATTGCGAATTATTAATTTGCGAAATTCCCTTATCTTCGAGGGATGATAACGATGGAAAAAAAAAGAATTTGGCACTTCGTTTATTATCGGTTTATGTAATGATGGTTTTTAGCGGATTGTCAGCTCCCTCTTTTACTCGTTGTTATAATTAATTTCATTATCGTAATTATATACGTCACGCGATTAAATGATCCCAATGAAAAATCATTTTGCAATTCCCCCCTGGCGAATCACCCTACTAGTCACATGTAATAATCCGTCTATTGTTTTGAGATAAGTCGCGAAGACCGAGCTACGAACCACGTCCGAAGCTGGTTCGCGCAGAACTGCGATATTCGCGTTTGGGGACGCATGCGCCGAGATCGAGTCGCCTTATCAGCGTGTCTCCTCTCTCGTTGATATTATACCCTCCACAGGGTCTTCGTATATACATACCCATTGTATATCTGCGTAGTTCGTACGTTCGTATTGTCTGTCCGCTCATCCCTTACGCCGCTGCTATATTCCGCAACGAAAGGAGGGGTTGCAGCTTGCTGCCCTACGTCCCCGTCAATACAACTGACAGAAATTCGTCCAGTGAATAAAGAGATTCGTTTTCATCCCTTATAAGTAAAATTCTAGGGGCTTAAATACGTTATTTAGAAAAACAAAAAAATCCGAATCGGAGCTGTTTCCGAATTTGATTAGGCTCCAAAAATCGTCGTTTAATTTTCTTAAAAACTTATAAAAATCGGTTTTGATCTCGCGTCACTCTGAAGTAAGAAATTCATCAATTTTCCCGATTAAATAAGAGGAAGGGAAATTATTCAGCTATGTAGGGGAATCTGGGGCAAAATGAGGCACCGTATTTCTCGTAGGTGTCTCATTTTGCCCCGGGTTTCCCTCACTCCCCGACAGAATAAACGTGTGAAAAATAAAAGAGAAATAATAAATTATCTCATTTATACTAATTGAGAGATTGAGGCTCTGGATAAACATCGTATCGAGTAATCGCCGATCGCTATTCATCTCTACGTTAGATATACAAATTCAAACAGGATTTTTATATCATACACAAGCTGAGCCGAGCTCTGGGCAATACGCGAAGCGTAAACCTTCTCGGTCCAAAGAGCCTGTCAAAATCTCATGGAGAAAGAATAACACAATTAGTAAAAACTTCGATGATTATAAGAGTCGAAAATGATCGCAATTATCGAATCGTCAAATGCGGTTTAGCACCTTTATGAAATTATACCGTAAAGGAAAGACGGAAAGGTTTCAGTACAGACCGGAAATGCAAGCTTGCAAGTTCTTGGTTGGCGCTAATGAGAAACTACTGGTATACGTTAATTGCTTTTCTACCGAGGGACTCAACCGTCGTTAGATTTAAACCACGTAGACGCGGTGGTTCGCAGGTTAAGCTGGTTTATCCCGGAGGAAGTTTCCGCGATCGGTCTTGAGGATGAAGGATAATTGTACCTGCAGGGTTCGACGACTAGATATATCCTGGGTGGCGACGAGTTTTCAGGAAGATTTCCCGCTGAAAGGAAATCTCTCTTTCTCTTTTTTCCTTTTTAAAAATATTTTCAATCAACTCCGAAAAGCTCGGTGTACGGTTTACGCAATTCTGTCGTGATATATATCGCTGTAGTTCTCTCTACTCCACAATATCTATTACGCAGAGCTTTTATAATGAAAACTGCACGACTGAATTCTAAGCCCATTGTTTCGGACGAGGAAAACCCTCCGCCATATTTTCCATATTTTTCCTCTTTACGGAGAAAATCTTCTTTCGTATTTCCATACATCTTTACCACCGCAGCCGAGAAATTCGTCCATACATATAATTCACGCGAATTTGTAAAACTGGAATTTTTTTACTTTCCGAAAAGCGAAGGAGAACCTCCGAGGCTGAGAAGTCGAATCGCTGACCATGCCAGCCGTACATGTTCATCCATATACATGGGTGGATAGTTGTAGTAGGTAATTCTCAGCGGGAACCCAATTGACTAGATAAGCTACGAGGAATCGTATGTCTTTGTCACGGTCGTTTATAGCGGGCTTTTTGTGCCCCAATCGCCTAATCAAACGAGCCAAGTTCATTTCTCTCTTCTAGCCTCTGGGTAACGAGAATGGCCACCTAAGTACCCTGTAGTCAATATCCATCGGTCTTTGAGTAGAAAAAAATTGCAGATAACGTTTCAAATTCGTTATCCTAAATCGAGAAGAAAAATTCGAGTTTGGAATCCCGAGAACGAAGGGAAAAATGGGGATCGTTATAATTTTAGGAAATAATTTAACGTATTACGTGTGCAACGGGGTTGATAAACGCCTTTTTCGCGATAAATATATATCAGTGTGTAATTTCATGCCACAGAGGGTTCGCGGGGTTATGCCATGGCATGGCATGGCATGCCTTGTCATGCCAGGGCGTCGTCTTCTTGGGTTAATATTTATCGGTTAACTTTTACCGCAAGTTTTCGCAAGCTCTCGTTTCATTCGCAACGTTGAAAATATTTCGGCGATAAATTCTACACCACCCCTACCCTTTCCCATCCCCGATAACTTTCCACGCTAACTCTCTCCCTCTCTCTCTCTCTCTCTCTTTCCTCGGTTTTATTATTTCCCACGTCCCCGTTATTATCCACGTAATTTTACGAACTTTTATTATTTTACTTTTTCCGTTTTCTTGTCGTACGTACTACGTACTACAACGAGTCTGCAAATGCTGCCTTTCGCCCACCTACGTATCCTCAACCACTGAGAATATGAAATTCTCTTCTCAGAGCTTAAATCGCTATAATAAACCGCAGCAGCGCATGCAGGCAGCTGGCTAGTATCTCGAAAGCACTAAAATTCTCCACTATAGGTACACCGAGAGCTACCAAACTGCCCGTAGTTCGATTCTAACAACAGCTGTAACAGATCGTCAAACCGTCTAACGGTTAACGAATACCAGAGTTTACCAGGCCTTTACCTAAACTGCCAATCAGTTGATTGAACGGATCAAGATCAAGAATCAGTATTTTCGCTGACTAACACGTACCTATTTGTATTCGGATTTCGTTCAAATCTTAAAGAATCGTTTTTTCAAAATCAGAATCGTTATAATTATTAATAAATAGAATTAGGTATGATTTTATCAAACATTAGGATCTGTTTCTTATTATAATAGTATAACAATAATTATTCAATTGCGTTTGAAAATTGTCGAAGCAAGATTGAAACCGGTCGGAATAATTATTCCGCCAAGAAACGCAGGTTAGATAAATAAATACGGTACACAATTATTTTACGTATTCAGACCGTTGGGAATCGGTGATGAAGTTACATTTCAGTCTGGAAATACCCTCGTTCAGATTTCGACGTCTCGAAAATCGATTTCGAGCTACTTTTGACGGGAAGTTCGACGCGGAAGTACGTCTGATATAGTTTCTGGTTAATTGTAGAGATATATATATATATATATATATATATATATATATATATATATGTATAAATATCAGATAGAGAGACGAACGGCAGATAGAGATTGAGAGAGACTCTGAAAGATGGAACGGGGCGCCGTGTCCTAATCCCTAATCTGCGTTGGGATTAAATTTAATTATCAATACCTAAATCAGTAAAGTTACCGTAGCGATGGGCTGCGAACTCGTTATACCAAATGTACCCATCAATTAAACCCAACTTGATTTCCCAAATTCTGGGTAAAACGAAGGTAGGTATATAGGTACGGACAGGGTAAATACGTACTGGAAGATTATTAGAGGCGGAATCTTATCTCGACAGGATATCAGCAGCATTAATTTTCTGGGCAAGTAGGTAACCACCACCACCACCACCCTGCGAAAGGATATAAAACGTCCGAACGTGCTTCGCCAAAAATTTCCTCTTTCGCTCCGTTTAAATTATGATAATATTCCGTACAGTACATCGCGTCGGGATAATCAATTTTTTTTTTTTTCTTCGAGCTTACGTCTTCTCACCCAGAGGAAGAAAAATTTCGTCTCAATATATATATATATATATATATTATAAAAGATAAAATTATTCTCGTATCTTCCATGTAAAATATATAACGTCAGAATATATTTTACAAAAGGCAGAATATTCTAATTCCTATAGCCGTTTTTCAAAGGGTTTCTCTTCGCTCAAAAAACATGAATATTCGATACTTCAAGGCCCCTTTATCGGCTGGATAGTAACACAGTATCTCTACCCGTCAGTCGATTATAAATCGTGGTAAAACCACCCACTAAATTGCAGATACAGTCATACATACTTATATACATGGGAATGGACATCCATCCCCTTTAACGTTCGTAAATAAGGGTGAATTGCTTCGGGAATAGAAGCCACTGGTATAATCTGTGATTTCGTTTATAACAGAAATGATACCTCGTTTTTATCGCTTTCGGTATTCTCCGATCCGACCGATTCCCCGTTTGTGAAAACGTGCGTTATTATCGCCGTACCGAAATACCGTCGATAACTTATCGGCAAGTATCCAGTGGCACTTCTATTTTATAGGAAACAAGAACGACGTGACGGATTCGTCGAGTGGCTAATTTCAACTCGTTAAATTCCTGAGTGAGAATAAATAATAATTAAGCCTTAAGCCGAAGCTCTGGATTTTAAGCTACGAGAGATGATACCGTGAATTTTAAACGGTGTTCCGGGTTCAAACTATTCCGTTTTTTAACGCCGTCAACTTTTTAACGATTTAGAGGGAATTCGATATTCTTTTTTTTTGTAAAACGACAAATTTCCGCGCGAATTTCAAAGAATGAATTTTAAAGTCGATTGGATTATAATCGAGAGAAATTTTTCGCGTTATTAATAGCACGGGAAATGATTCCTCGTCGGGCTAACAGAAATCGAGCGGATCTGGGTTGACCAGAGATTAAATTATATCGAGAGACAACTTCAAAGACTTTAGATCCCGGACAAACAGCGATTATTTTTGTTAGTTGGCATCAACTGCAGACGTCGTGTCTGAATGACTCGCGGGTTAACTAAAACTTGCGTATATCTTCAAAACTGTGCATATATAAACATATATATATATATATAAATTAGAAAATACTCGGCTTACCGAAAGCCGAGTTTCCCCCGCATTTTACATTCACTGCGAAAGAAATTTGGCGGCGAGTTCAAAACCTAACGATTATAATTATGGGTTTCTGGTTTTTTGAAAAAAAAAAAAAAAGAGAATCGTCATCTGACTAATTATCAATCTAGAACCAAGAATTGAGGGACTAAAATAAATGTCTAGAGTCTCGGTTTTGTTCCGTAACGAAATACTAGATCGTTCGTATCGGCGAAGAAACGTTTTCCAAAAATAAGTTAGTTCGATTTGGGTTCGATACGGTGTGAGATAATTTCGTCTTTTCGTAAATTTATCGTAAATATATATATATATATATGTATATCAGGAGCCAAAACGTTCGAAAAACTTTCGTCGAACTCAATCGTCACCTTCTTCGGATATATCGACAGCTATTTGGACTATGAACAGAGTATACAAATTCCGTTCGCCTTTAAGAGTAAACAGAGATTCGACGTGGCCCCCCCATCGTCTCGATCAGATAATATTTGACGGTTCACTCGAAGACGATAAATAATTGAAAGGAAAAATAAAATAAAAAGGATAGAAAAAAAAAACAGAGAAAAAAAAGGAAAAAAAAATCGTTGAATAAACGCATATACGAATCGCATCGTTTTATTTGCACAATTTCTTATAACGCGAAATAAATATATGTATAAATAAAGTGTACGAAATATTTTTCGCGGATGAAATTTTTCTTATATATTTTTTTTGTTTTATACTTTTGCAATTTAAAACTGCAAATATTAGATTATAAATTTAAAATATTCTTTATACAGACACATGTGTGTACATAACCCGATGATTTAATAATGTTCGAAAATAAGGAAAATAAAATGAGTGAAACGAGGTGAAATTCTGTTTTCTTTTTTTTTTTTTTTTCTGTCTTTTTCTTTTACCCTCTGGACCGAGAGGGTCACACTGAAGGAGGATAAAAGGAGTAAGAGATTCCGGAGGATAGTTGAAACGTTAAAAGTCAAACAGATCGTGATATATGTATATAAATATATGTATATATTAAACAAGTAGACGTCGGGGCCATGACGCGAAATAGTAGGCAACAGACAGCTTGGCACTTATATATATATATATATATAACTATATAGCAAGGAATAATGCATGTATAAAAGCGAATATCGTGGGTTGAAAGGTAGACTCCCGGTAACCCTATCCCTCGCAACATTCAACCCTATCTCGACAAAGCGAGAGTCTCGTTTGAATTTTAGTTGAAAAACAATGAGAGCGTGGAGGATAAGGAGTAGGAGAGCGGTTAATTCTAAACAATAGAAACTTGCGTGGGCAGTTTTACTCGGTTTTCATCAACAAACTTTCTCTCTGATCCTATATATATATATATATATATATATATATATATATATATATATATATATATATATATATATAATATACCTCTACGTATATACCAGCTATATGCCTCCCCTGTTTATAACGAGCAACTGACACGTCAATAAATTTGATATCCCAACGTTGTATTCGAATATCAGAAAACAAGATTTATTCAGCCATATAGACATACATACATACGATGATTCGACGTAAATTAGTACAAAAGACAAAAAAAAAAAAAAAGAAAATTAACAAACAACAAAATCGAATGAAATGATTGGAAACAAAAAAAAAAAAAAAAAATCTATACCTCGCTACATATACCGGATTAGAAGGGGTGGATTTTGAAACCTCTCGAGTCTTTTTCCAAAAGGAAATCCGAGCTTTGTTTTTTTTTTTTTGTTTTTTTTTCATTATATTTTCAGTAAAATTTTCTTCTGCAGACGACGATCTGAGTGACAAGCTTTCATTTCGGAGATACAAGAACACTCCTTTAGTGCAGTAGACACTAATTTCAGAGTTGAAGTCTTTCTGAGAGGTTGTAGGTAGGTAGGTAGGTAGATAGGTACAGGTACTTGTCGGGGTAAGAAGACTCTCCGACTTACAAACGAGAGATAGAATGAGAATTTGTGTTTCTTTTTTCTATTTTTTGTTTTTTGCTTTTTTTTTTTTTTTTTCTTCCTCTTTCAACTAGACTTAAAGACTGAAGGGGATAGCTATGAAGTGGAGAAGCTGAGAGCCGATGTACCATGATAAAATTCGTTTTTGCAAAAATATATTCACGTTCCAACAGAAAGTCGATATTTTTTCATTCCAGTTTTTTTTTTTCCTTTTTTTCATATTTTTTCGTCTTCCACATATATCTTGCTCGCTCCTTGCGGATGTATAATATATTTCGAAATTTTTTTTTTCTCGTTATTCAAACATCAACGGGAAATGTTCGATAAATTTTATTTTCCTTCCCTATCCTCTCGTACCTAGTTGGATTAATGTTTATAGATATCATCGGATAATTTTCCATCCGCAGAAATAACACGAGGAAAGAATCTTATTTGATTATTCATTCGTTCCTGAATGAATGAATGGAATTTCTTATTTTTTATTTTTCTCTCATCTTTCACTCTCTCTCTCTTTCTCTCTTTCTCTTTCTTCATCCCGACGTGGGAAGAATTAAGCATCGTATAAATTTACCTGATCAAACAAATTCTAACGAGGTATAAAAAATAATCAATTGTCTGAGAATAATCGTGAAACTAATCTTCTCTACGTCGTAATATCAATGTTAAACTATTTACACGTCAATTCCGGAACATCTCTTCATCTCAAAATATATAAAAATATACGCAACGATAAAATCAAGAAAATTTCTACGTCTGAAGCAGATTTTTATAGAATAGCATAAGGTTGAAAAAAAATAAATAAAATAGAAAGAAAGTAGCGTAAAACAGAAAGCATAAAGAATTTGGAACCGAGCCAGTGCCAAACAGAAAAAAGAAAATGAAAAAAAATGCAAGCAGAAGAAGAATTTGAAAAAAGAAATTAATTCTTTTTCGGTGTATGTGATCGTATGTATACGTAGCTATATATGCGAAAAACTTGATCCACACGATACCTATACACATACACGAGTACAGTTTCAGCCAGACTCCTAAAGATCGAAAATATTTTCAATTCGAACATCGAAGTTCTCATAAAAATGGAGAAAAAAATTAAATTTTTCTTTCTCATCTCTCCGCGCAGCCTCACTTAACAATAAGATCGGTAATAAATGTATATGGAAGTAGTATCTAGGCGTTAACGATCACTATAAGCTTAAGTGAATCCGATAATAAATATATAGTGCACCGTAGGTGATAGAAAAGCTGCAGGATACCCTATATAAGTAGAGTTTATGTAGCTCACAGGTAGGATGTATATATTTTTTTTTGTTTTCCCGTGTATTTTATGGTCCACGAAGCATTCATTCTATTCTTATTATTTTATATCGTTTACTTTTTCCTTCGCAGTTCGATGCAACTAATAGTAAATTCTAGATAAGCGAAAACTGCAGCCCAGCATCCCCGAGATCGATGCAACTATTCTATAAGACGCCGTTTCCTCTCTAGCCAAGATAAAAATGAAGTGTTTCTGTTGGCTGAATTCATGTTTGTTATGGCATAACTGCAACGATGAATCACAAAATATAATAATAAAGAGGATGCAACTCACTCGCGGTGTAGCCAAACTCGTCTTCCTGCTCAGGATCAGCCTCGATCTCTTCCCTCGTTCTTTTCACGTTCCCAGCACTCTTTCTTGAGATCTGAAAAATCGAGGAGCGAACTTGTGAGTATCGCGGTTCGATTTGACTGGAAAAAAATAACCGAGAGTGGGATAAAATTCTTAAAATTCTTACCTCAATTCCAGATTTCGTGTAAACGTTTCCTTCCAAATCCCTGGTGTCCTCTTCGTCCGAACTTTCGTCCGAGGAATACTTCGGCTTGGTTTGTTGAGGCTGGTCCTCACCCTCCTCGCTAACCTCTCGAAGAATTCCAGCACCCTTAGGAGGCGAGGGTGCCTTCTTTCTCAGGGATTGTTTCATGGAGGATCTGCGTTATTTTTTAAACAAACAAATAATATGTCACATTATCTCGAACTTTAGACGCGTTTATATGACTTATAACAGTTTTACCCGACTTCTGAAAATATTTTCGTCCCGTTTAACAACCCTCGATAAATCGATATATACGCTGATGCATAACTACGCCAGGTACGACGAGAGGGGCTGAACTGCCTGCCAATTTTCATTAGGTAAAATACGCGAGGGAAAACCGAGCCGACTCTGTATGCCTCCTCAAAACGTTTAATGAATCAGGGTAATTTCCATTTTCCACGAAGCCATGAAGTGTACCGTACGATAAACCCAGAAGTTTCATCGTGACATAACAGATCCGATATTCTTGGCCAGCACGAACCTCGTCCTATCTTCCTGATCGTTAAATACAAGGAAATTCAAGACCCAAATAAAAGCTTTTCGTGCTCCTGACAATTTCGCATGAAACTAACCACCGAGATAAGGATTCGATCCAAAGTACGTTTAGTATAATTCCAAACGAACTTTTTAACAGAAATAGAAAAAGGAGAAGATTCTGCTCTCTGGTTTTCGAACGAATGATTATTTCGTATGAAATAATTGAGCGAACGAATTCATTCTCGCTTTCGATTGTTCAACGACAAGACTTATGCACTTGACACGTCATCTCGCATCGTGGTATGCAATTAAATGGGTATTTAACCGGGCGCTTACTCATGTCACAATTTGGTAACCGGCCAAAAAACGAGACTAGTGTATAGCCTGAACGGATCGTAGATTGTACAGACACTGATGCAACGACGAATAGAGCTACCAGCCAGTGAAACAAGTGTTCTTTCTTTCTTTATGGGACCATTTGTCTGTCTAGAACGGAAGTGCGGTGAAAAATTTTTCCTATATATTATCGTAAAGTGGTTTTCGCCGAGCATAAATCATCTCTGAGTCAATCCTGGCGCGAATTTTGATCTGTGACTGACAGAATCTATCCTCGTCGCGATTATTGGCTATAGCAGATATTCTCTTTCCGAAAAGTAACACAGGTTTATATCTCGTTACCTTCTAACGCTGGGACCGGCTCCATCGGAATTATTTTTGCTAGATTGTCTCCTGTAATCCGATCTACTGGTTCCTTGCTTTGCCTCATCTTCGATCCCTTCCTGTACAGAAAATAAAACCAAGCTATAATGAAAAGTACAAAAACGAAGGGAGAGCAGGATCCCTGGAAGAATTTCGTTCTCGATTAACAAAATATACTTATTATTGCGTTTAGGTGTTTTACAGCCTTATTTTTCCACTTGCAAACTGTATGGACAACGTAGAGGTACATTTTTTCCTCTTGTATCAGATATTATCCCAACTAGTACAGGCGCGAGTTCCTTCACTTCGATTTTCCAATTACCAAACTGATCGCGAACGGTTTAATTTCTCTCGTAAGTTTCGATGAACTCGTTTCATCAACTGCAGTAAAAATTAATCGCGATATTTAAAGGCGCGGTGTATTTACTCGTAGAAAATAATTCCATGGTTACATGGAAATAACGAAGATAAACTAGAGCACGACACTTGTTGATTAACCAGCGGAAATGAGAAGAATTTTTATCAGCTATTCACCGAGAAATTTATTACGACAAACTTCTATCTCAAGGGGAAAAGTTTTCTTTATATAATCCATGAAATTTGAATTTTCAATTTTCCATTTCGTCTATAGAAACGCGGGAAAATTCTGACAGACAGAAATAAGTGCGACTACTACTGTCGCCTCGAAACACAGAAGACTAACTGTGCCGAACGTCGCCTTAACTTGGCATTGGCCTCGAAGTTACTGATATAGAAACTAACGCCTACTATCTAATAGCCATGCGGTTTTTCAACTCGTATAAAATTCCCTCTACTCCGCGCCAATGGTTTATACATCACGTATACATACACGTATATCTGTACGTATAGTATTCAGGCACGTTGCACGTTACGCAATTAGAGTTTAAGTCTAATAAACAATTGCAGGCATGTAGAGTACGTATGTTTGAACAGCGTGGATACCAGAATACGTTTTCGGTTTCTTTGATACAATCGCGATACTCGCTTTCGATCGATATAAACTATCAGAGAATAAAACGGTGTATACAAAAAGAGAAATACGTTCATTAATACACAATTTTATCAACGACGAAACGAACGTCGAACTCGGTTCGAAAGAATCAATCTGGATACGTGTTTTTATTGAAAAGATTAAGAAGCGAATAAAATTTTCAACACGTACGAGTATAAATTCAAAATTGTATAAAAATAATTGACTCCTTGTTAAAAAAAGAAACTGTTCGTAATACACGCGGCTCTAAGTCTGCGGGATATATCTATTGATAAATCGTGTTTCCTTAGAGGTGGGATACCGACGCGTATATCCAGGCGTACAGGTCGAATTCCTAGATCAAAACTTGGCCGGAATTCAATTCTTCGGAGATTATAACTGGATGGATATTCGCGAATGACGATGTTTCGGTGAGTTTATATTTAAAAAAATGGAAAATGTACCAACCTGAATTAATTCCGGGGTCATCGTCCTTCCAGGAGATATTCCGGACGACCTACGACGAAACGAAGTCGTCGGTGAAGCTGGTGCACCTCCGACGATAGCACCATGGCCTCTGGTACCCTGTCTTCGGAGACCTCGACCACCGACATTTTCATCTGTATCACGGGAGGAAGTTCTCTCCTCGTCGGGACTCTGCGACAAACGAATTGTTTCAGAGTCACGTCAGAGTCTCTCCGACGTTACCTCACGCGCCTAGAAAGATATTTTCAGGGCTTTAAGGGTAGTTTTATACCTCGCACAAAGCTTCAATTTATATAAAATTGATAATAGAAAAATAAAAATGATAAATAATCACGATTCTATTCATTTCAAATTAATCAGTTATCCTTCGAACCACATTCTCGATTGCGTCACGTTACCATGTTGCACGTATCTCCTCTAGCTTACGCGTGTGCAACGTTTATAACCGTAGGGGCTTTTAAGAGCAGCAAATATAACGTCGAGGAAAATGGGTCACGTGATTTTATTATTAAACCTGAAGAAAGCCGTATGAGAGGGTTCGTTCCGTTCATTAACGTAGGCGAGAAACGGAAGTCGAACATTTTTCGGGTCTGTTTTATTTCTGCGACAAAACGGAGACACGTGAATGTGGGAAAGTGAAAATCGAGATGACGGATCCTCGGGGGATACGATCATCGATTTATTTCGTTTCCACCTCCGAGCCGTAGATGCTAATAAAATGTATATTACGATCCCGGGATTCCTGGGGCCAGATGCCTGGGGCAAGAAGAAATCATTCTGGAACGAAGATCACGCGCTCTGTGCCCTTGACCAAACGGGAAAACAACTTAGCGAAGATCGCGGATGCCTCACCTTCACCTCTTCATCGATCTAACTTTATATTGTGTTTTATATGAGAAAGATGAAAGCTCCTGTCGAGTAAAATTTCTCCCGTTTCAACCATAGTTTGGCGTTGAATATTTTTTCGATACGATGCGATGCTGTGCTCAGCGATCGAGAAAATTATCGAAAATAAGAATGAAACGCGTTAACAAGTTCCGCGGAGCTTCGTTGGATAATTATTACTAAAGTTAGGTGCAAGCTGAGATCCAATTAGCGAGTTTACCGGTTATTATTAAGCTTCGTTACTTCGAGAACTACCTCGCTGCCAATCAGTTATTCGACGTAACGATAGAGCCTGTGGTTTCCGGCCGAATTCTAAACTCGATATTCCAATTGTCAAAGCCAATGTATACTCGAGCTTTTGAATACCTCTAAGCGGATTTGCAAACAAGTCAGAGAACTTTGATTCCCGAACCTTTCTAGAAACCATTGAATTGCCTCGATTGTCTCCGGCCAGTGAGACGATAAGCAGAAATTTAAGTTCGAGGTAAAAAGAAAAAAGAAGAAAAAAAGAGAAGAAGAAGTTCCGAAGATATCGTCGAGGAGCTTTTTTATTTTCTATATTCGAGGTTTTATTCTCCCTCGAGGATCTCGCGGTCTTAGGATAATCGGGACGCGTGTTTATATAGGCAGATACGTATCGCCGAACGGATTTGTTAAGGGAATGAAAACACCTACGACAACGAAAGATACCCGCTTCCGGGCGAACAGCCTTTTCATCGCGGCACCAAAACCTTTACTAGATCGAATGACAACCCCGCGAGCGAAGCTGCGGCTGGCCTTCTACGCAAACAGAGAGAAAGAAGGGTTCGTTTCGTTGTGGTTTATAGTGCAGATGACGAACGGACTAACTAACTAACGGATTGATTTATGGCCGAGCGGCTGCAGCAGCCTGCTTTTCGTATATACATCCAACAGCCAACGCGCGTATGGATCTAATATCGACTCATCGCTACAACTTCTATAGGCATACGGGTATATACACAGATATATATACGTGGGAGAAACGATTATTGGATAGCTCCAGTTCATTTCGGGCTCGGAGCTACGCTAGACCTTCGTATTAGCTGGACCTGTATAGAATTCCGTTTGTTCAACCCTCGCCAGGCCTGGGACTAGGCTTAGAGCTTTCATGTTCGATGGACTGCGACGTAACTTTCATTCGAACTCTCAAAGAGTCTGAATATCAATCTGCGAGTGGTTTTCGATTCGAAATTATCGCCAGTTTCACATATATACGTCGAGGGAAAAAACGAATGACAAGAGTTTTGACATTTTCTGTTTGAATAGGCGTTTGAATGGGGTGGGTCGCTCATTGTTTCTTCGTGGCCATTAATCAATTCGAAAATACTCATCACCCAGTACCTTTTACAATAGGACTAGTCGACAGCTGCGTTAGATGCGACATTTTCAGACAGCTTAATCGTGTAGGAAATAATTACAATTGATTGGGGTCAGGGACGGTCTAGGTATACATGTGACCGACGATATATGGATTGATGAAAAGAGAATTCATAAAATTTCAAACTGGCTTAATCAATTGTAATTAATTCGGTCACGGATCATTCGTGTCAATCACGAGCTGCATGTATCGTACCTCAAGAATAATTCATCGTCATTCATTTATTCCTCGTTTCTTCGACGTGAAAATAAACTTACGTTAACTTCTCCATTCCACAAACGAACAATTCTAATTTTATTCCTATCAAATCGTTTCGAATCTTCAAAAAAAAACTCAAAGATTTATCCCTTCAAGATTTACTCACCAGATGGATGAGCGACTGGACCAAAAGACAGACTGGATTTCCCGCAGCTTGAATCGCTTTCACAGCTCGGTCGTGGGTGCTGTTTCTGAGATCGACACCATCGACTTCTATTATTCTATCACCAGTCTGTAAGATTATAAAATAGTTAATTTTCAACGAATATAGAAGCTCGGAGATCTGGGCCCACGGTCTTATATGCGAAAGATTTTAGCTTCAAGAAGATCCGATTAGCCGCCCATGAACTTCGGCATTAATTACCCCTAATTTCTCCAAGGCTATATCCACTAATTAGAATTAATACGAGTATATGGCGACTCGGTGGCGCGGAAAAAGGTTTTTGTATCTTAGTATAAATTTTACCTTAAGATCGCCAGTCCTTCCTGCCGGACTATTCGGCAGAACATTTTTTATGAAGATCCCTGAGATGTTTTGGGAAGTGTTAGGCCCTCCGTGGTATAAATCAACCTGAAATCATTCGTTCCGTTTGTTCCTTATTGAAACATAATTTTTCGGGCTCGTTTAGACTCACGAAATCTAGACTCGTATCGTCGGAACGACGTCTTACCTTTCCTCCGACGATGCTGAGACCCAGACTTGACTTTGGCTCTCGATAAATTTCCACCATTCTTTCGGGGCCCCAATGTTTTGCCCAAACAACATTCCCATCTTTGTCTTTATAATTGTGAGTCACAGTCATGTCCGTTCTTCCGTCGACGAGAACTATGATCGGTGACGAGGTATAAAGAGAAGCGGTTGGTATGGGTTCGGGACTGAAAGGAAATTTTTGATGCTTCGATTCGGAAGTCCTTGAAGGACTCGGGGCGATATCCTCGTTAGAGAACTGTGTGGATTTCGATTCCTGGTAAGTCTGGGATTCTACTTCTCTTCGTTGGTGGTCAAACGGCTTATCCGGGTTTGTTGTACCCCGGCGAAAAAAAATCGACGACCTCAAGGGACTTTTGGGTATATCCTCTGGGGTGCACTGAACGCTTTTAGACTCCTGCTCGGTCTGAACCTCTACCTCTCTCCTAGGGCTTCCAAGGGATCCGAGAGAAGCGGTGAAGCTTTTTTGCCGGAAAAATGTCTTCAGCTGAGAAAATGTCTCCGCTAAATCGTCGGGCCCGCACTGAGTCCCCTTTGTCTCTCCCTGGGTCTGGGTTTGTACTTCTTTTCTGGGGCTACCGAAGTACTCCGGGCTTTCAGCGAGGCTCGATAAACTGTGCTTTGCCGATTTCAAGCCGCTTTCGAAATCCTCGTCGGTTCCGCACTGCGTGCTTTTCGTTTCTTGTTGAGTCTGGGTTTCGGCCTCTTTTTTTTCGACCGACGAAACCTCCTCCGCGGCTTTTACCACCACTTCAAAATCGCTGCTGGGTACTCTTCGATCGTGTATATCTTCCAAAGATAAGTTCAAGTTTTCCGAAGATCCGGTTAGCTGTTTGTCGTCGAGTCCCTCGAACCGAGCTTCTAAAGTCTGACTCTGATACTCGAGGGAATGTTCTTTACCAATTAGATTATCTTCGTCTCGAACAACGAGCACCTGATGCCCGCAACTTTCTTCTTCAAGAACCGTACTCCGTCTTTGTTGAAGAAACTTTTCGTGTTCCCTCTGCTTCTCGAGAGCTTTTTGACGCTGTTCTTCGGCCTCTTTATCTGTCGTTAAAATCTGCTGTATCCTCTGTTGTCCTAAATTAGCATCCGCGGATCCTTCCAACGGTTGTTGAACCTTTAAAGCCGTAAAAGGTTCCGAAGTCTTTTGGGAAAACGAACCACTGAATTCCCTCTCGCGGAGACGTTGGTTAACGCTTTTGTAACCGGTGCAATCGCTTTTCTTCAGAGGAAAATCGCTTTTGTATACAGTTTTCGTCACTATTTCCGGTTTCGATGAACTCGCAGTAGTTTCTTTTGGTTTCGTTTCCTCTAATTTCCCGTTTAGTTCGGATTCTCCAATGAGTATATCCTTCGTTCCGATCTGAACAGAATCGGACAGTGTCTTCGACGACGATTCAAAGGTGGGTTCAGCTTCGGAATCAACTCTGAAACGAATCGTTGATTGAAATTTGAATTTTCTTCAACAGATCAATGATTCACACATCTATTACGAGGATACGACTTCGAATAAATAGACGCGTATAAATTTACGCGGGTGATTCAACTCGGAGAAAAGAAACAAGGAAACAAAAATAGGAAATAAGCGATCGATCTTCTCGCGTCTCAATCATTATTGAACCAAAAAAAGAAAGACGACAGCGTACGGTGTGCTAAAATAAATACTGTCCAACGATAATTTGACTTCTGACATATTTTACTATCCTGTCAACGCTCGCTCGCTACTAGCGTGGGCGTTTTTTAGCGTACGAGATTACAAACATCTCGCGCAGTTATTAATCCCGGATGTTCTCCGGAATTACCGAATCTGAATATTAAAATTAATTATTATTTTTTTTTTTTTTTAACGACGACGATTATTCATTTTTAGAACAATTTTTTTTTCCTCTTTTAACGACAGCTGATCGATTTCTAATTTTTACGGTACGAAAATGTTGATTATATTTTCGTATATCCGTAGCGTTCTAAAAAGACGTAGTTTACGTAACGTGGCACAGTTCCGTTGCGTCATTTGTGACGTTTAATCGACGTATTATGATGAGACACAAGCCGTTTTGCCGTTCGTAGGAATTAAGTATAGGTTTCTGCGGTTTAACGTGTAAAACCCTGAGCCGAAGTTAACCGAAATATTTACTAAACGGAGTAAGTGACTCTGACGATTCTGTACCGTTTATACAGCGTGTGGAATTGTAAAGATATAAATTACCCGCGCGATGTAGTACGTATAATCCGAAAAAAATAAATAAAAATCAAAAGACAGAAGGAATGAAAAAATTCTTTGTTAACATACAGGGTTTGGCAAATAGACTTAGAGAAAAAACCAGACGTATACTTAGGTGTAATAGCTAACAATAAGTAGTAAGTAGTTACATACTGGCCAAGGTAAGCCGCGCTAATAAAATAATAAAATAATTTAAGGCTTCTGGGAAAGCTAATTGAAATGTCAAGCAGAAACTCGTAATTCTATAAAATACATGCTTTATATATTTATGTATCTATATCATATCACGTAGTACAATTGTTAAAGAGTCGTTACACGTTATTATCCGACGACAAAAATTTTTTCGCTAATTAATCGTTTCGCTATTATATATACTATACGATCGTATAGCGAGCCGGATCGATTCCAATTATCGACCAAATCGCGATAATTTTCCCCGAGGCTCGCGGTTTGGGTTGCGTAACATTTTTTTCTCTTTTCTTTCTTCTTTTTTATTCGGCCTGGCGATAAACTGGCGTGTCAAATACAGGGCAGCGGTCGATTAATCAACTCCCCAGGTGAATTAAACCGAAATGTATTAGTTGCTTGTAAAATTTTCTTTTTTTTTTGTTTCTTTTTTTTTTTTTCTCTCTCTTTCAGCTGGCCAATTATTCTGCACATCTGAGTACCGGTCTTCGTATACCTACCCAGTCCGGCGATAAGACAATACCGGTAATAATTAAACTGTGTCACGAAGACCGTAAATTTTATTCCCTCGCAATAAAACGTGTGTCCGATACAGAGACGGATACTCGCCTATATTATTATACGATTTCTCGGTATAATCAACTTAAGGAGGTATTCTGCACGAGTTACTCCTAAAAAGTAGAATCGCAAAATTTTTCAATTCTCTGTTTTTTTTTTTTCTTTCTCTCCTCTCAAGTTTCTTCGTTTGGTTTCTTAACTCGTATTACGCCTCGTATTTCGAGAATCATCGCATCTAGTTATTTATATTTTAATATAGTACCTATGTGGGCCAACGTGACTCGATTGTCCAAATATATTTTATATAAACGCACGCGTTTCTACTTGAGGTTACACTCGACCCAGATACTCGTATATTACATCTTATCTTATTGCAGCTAGCGGTTACTTTGATGAGTTCTGAAGAAATTCTTACTCTCGATTAATTCTATGACTCACGAGACACTCGAGGCTCTCATAAAATGAAGTTTGCATCAATTTTTTCCTCCTCGAACAAATAGCCGACCAACGATTATAAGCTATTTCGCTAATGTCCCTGAATAGCAACGGCCATGAACTTACTTAGACGATATTATTCATCATCCGATATACCCGATAAATTACGACGTCTAAAAATTTCAACAATTTTTTATATCGACTCATTCTCACTGCGATAGAAAACCCCTCGCTTTCATCATCACCATTAATGGTATAAATTATAAAATAAATAACGAGGGCGAAGAGATAGGAGCGAATCTAAGGGCAGTTATCACGTACCTTTGATAGATTATATGAATTTGTGTATCCAATGAAGATTCACTTTTTTTTTTTGGGACACAAGGGATTCGTTTGATATCCCTTTAGAAAGGGGATATTAAAAAACTTTGAAATTGTATTCCCGTATTGAAAAAAAAAAAAGAAACTAATAATTGTATAATATAAACCTGACCGTCAAGAGAACTAAGCAGCAAAGTCAATGGACGGAGACTATGAGTCTATCCGTCAGTCCGTCTTGTGTCGTGCATCGATGCAAACTGGCTTATTTTGATCCAATAAGCTTCCCTCGCACGAACATCGCGTGTCACGTGATCGAAAAGACGTCAATGTATCAAAATTCGCTTAGGAAAGGAAACGAGTGCTATTTCACGAAGTTTTATTGCACCTGGAGAAGAAAGCCGCCTTAGAGGTCTGAAGACTCCAAGATTCGTCGTGACGGAAGTAGCGATTAAAAAATTAATTAGAAGGAATACAGGGGTCTGAGAAAGGCGAATATTTCGCAAACATTTGGCCAATTAATTTCAAACTAATAGCGTCAGGGTATAACCCTGGCTAACTAAAATCCTGGGGTGGCGTTTTAATTTGAATGCACCTGCAGGACTCGCGAATAAATGGGATCGAAAGTTTTACGGGTACAAGGGCAATTCTGACCTTGATAGTTTGCAAAATTTAGTAGGGTCTTCTACCTGCTTCCTCACTTCGCGGATGGTGATTGCGAGAGGAAATGTAATTTACCTCCGGGGTAATATACGTGCTGGAATGCTCGATGTGAAACTGCATAGCGATTCGCCGGATGAGGACGATCAGGTTTATAATTATGGCGTAGGAATTAATTCGCGAATTCGTCACCGCGGTTAATCAATGGCTCTTCGACTTCCATTTTTCGAGAAGGAGTTTCAAAATTTATTTAAAACGACCGAATCGATCTGGTCGAAGTCGAACGGATTGAGTTAATCCGGAAAACGACCACCGATGAAAATCCTCTCTACCATTTGTGTATTTCTAAACGGTTTAGCCTCGTTCTCGAAGCTGGGTATGCGCGGATTTACAGCTTGAGAAAAGCTCTAATCTCTTCTGATAATTAGGAAACCTGCGCGATATTATACGTCGAATGAAAATAGGATGAAAAATTAGCTCTAGGTCGGAACGGGAGCGATGATTATTGGTCAGATTCTTTCTTTCTTTCTGGTGAGATTTATGGAATATCGAAAGAATATAAAGCCCGCGACAGCGTTCGATTTATTCCGGAAAATTTGAGCTCAACGATTCGGCAAAAGAAAAGCGTTCTGGGTGAAGGAATTATGTGTGTGTTCTTCGGACCCGAAATATGCAATCCACCTTTAATCTATCAGCCCTCGTGGTCACACGACCCAGAAAACAACCTCGGTAAAGAATCCAAGAAATTTGTGGCCGCCCTTTTTCTCTCCGGTCCTTCGGGTTCGGGAAAAGAATGGGAAAATAAGAAAAAAGAAAAATAATGTATAACCGAGGAATGAGGCGACCATTTTTATAAAAGTAGATCGCTTTTACATGTCAGTCGCAGAAAAGCCTCACCGAATCTTATTTTTCCTCACGTATTTTTCCTCACGCAGGTCAACGACGTATTCAGAGAATTTCGTATGTAAAAAATTGTTTCCCGAAAACTTGGAAAATCAGAAATATAGATAAATATTTCGTAATTTGATTGTCTTTAATTACTCGCTTAATCCTGTCATTCGATTAGGTGAAATACGTCACTAACGTCAGTCACGGGGTTTTAAATTACATAGGTATTCGTATTTTATGTATTACAGTTATATAGCTGAGTATTAGGCTACCTGGAAGAATGGAGATTAGAGTTTAGAAAATAAAGGCAACATGGCTGACCCTGAATACGGGGCAAAGAAACCTTATAGATTCTCTAATTCAATTAGTCCCACCGCGTACGTATATATAGCTTTCGTCCCACGAGTGTCTACCTCGTGTATTCGCTGGGCAAACACATTTTGAGTCTTTGCTCTGTTTACCTACATTAGAGTAATTCATATTTATGATACGCGAAGTAAAAAAATGAACGAATAGCTATCGACGATTGCCCACTCGTCGAAATTTTTTTTTTATATATAAAACGTTCTCATCAATTTCACTGAATGATACATTCTTTCACCTCGCCAACCCCGAAAAGTCGTGGACAAAACTGCGTTTTTATTCGGAAGAAAAGAAAATTTTTTCGCGAAGCTTTTGACGCTCGCGATCGAAGCCTCTTTTCGCGATCATCAATCCATCTAAATTGATCGAACGAATGAATGCCCGTTCACGTAACTGTGCAGAGGATGTTTAAAAACGTTATGTAACAAACTGTCACTCGGTAAGAATTTATTTCAATTTAATGTCTCGGAGCTTCGTGCTTGGATAACAATCCTGTCCGTGGATTAGCGCGTAGTACACAATCCCGATTTTAATATCCCCTCTTACGTAAATTCATTCGTTTATTCACGCTTTGGAAGGCTAACAAATCAGACGAAAATAATCCCTGCACAAATCTCCGCAATCTACACCCTCGAGCTTTAATTTCTACGCGATAGGTATATCCGAAGTCAAGGAACCGATTTTAATGAAAAAGACTCAGAAATCGAATCTTTTGATGATTAATCAATCAGCTAACGATTTTTTTTCTTTTTTTTCTTCTTCCTGAATGTATGAATGGATCTTGACGAAGATTGATCCACCGAAGATCTAGTCGCGAAGCGATGTGGTATTAAATTCATATCACGTGCGCGGTAATAGATCTATAACGCCTCATTACCCGTTGGCATGTATGTGGATGACATGACGGGCAAAGGTAGTACATACCTAAAGTCGGTTTCTAATCACCTCATCCAATCCACAATAGCTGACAAACGAACGGATGTCCCAGTTACATATTGGCGCACGTATACGTATCTACGTGTCCATTTATCTCTCTGTTAGGGTCGTCGGATTGGGATAGGAGTCGGTTCCTTTTCTCATATACCTAATCATACAGCGAATCGCCGAGGACATAATATTGCGCCACGTGACGCGATAACCGAATGAGAATTTTCAATCTTTGAATAGTCAGAGAAAGGGGATGAAGATTACGAGTACCCCTTCAATGTTCTATTCGTATAAACGAATTCGATCAAGATAAGTAATTCAATTTTCAAAAGCTTATGCGAAGCTACGAACGGGGTGGAATTGTTAGCCGTCTCGTAATCAATCCTCGGATCTCACGTTTCTCCGCGGTTTTTAGTTAGCCAATATTTGTTGCAGTCACGCGGTACGTGGGCGATGCAATCTTTGTTCCCGATACAAGTCACGTGTCGGTGATACACGTGAGGCGAATTCGAGAGCATTACACACCTGACGGAGAATTGGTTATCGGTCAGATACCGCCTAGATACTATCGATGGACGCTTTCAACGGGATTGAAACCAGCGCGAACGTCGGGAAATTAATGATCATTGGTGAATTTTGAAAGCAAAAGCACGCGGAATTTTATCGGGGAGAAAGAAAATCGTAGAAAAAATTCGCTCACCTAGTAGAATTTTCTCTCGAATCCATCTTGGCGTTGAAATTTTCACTGACAATATTACTCACAAGATCTTGTTCCACGAGCACAACACTAGGTTCATCACTGGCACTTGCTTCCTTTGTAACGGCCGAATCTTTATCCTGAGCTTTCGGTGACGCTTGAGACGCGGACGTCGTTTCTGATTTATCTTTACTCGTCGACGGGAGTGGTGCACTCACGATCAAACCCATTGTAGAAATACGAGAAGGCAGTTTCGCGTCCTGACTCATCCTGGACCCTTCGCTCCCGACTCGGCTCAGGACGCGTTTATCCTTAGGTGAACTTACCGCCAATTCCCTACACTTTTCCTGCGGCTTATCAATCTCGTCTGGGATAACTTTTGAGAGATCCAGGAGAATATCTGGCTTGAAATTCTTGCCGGAAATAGTATTCTCCTCCTCTGCTTCGGCGAGGACATTTTCCGACGTGGACTTCGTCAGTCCGGGAAGATTCAACAGTCCATCGTCGGGTTCTTCGGCGGACAATGCAGCCTTGCGAATCTTCGTTCTCTGGTTAAGTTTCTCCGCATTATTATCCGCCGTATTAAGAGTAACTATTTCCGGTGGTGAGTTAAGCTCCACTTTGGTATTGCACTGAACCCTGCCCGCTAAATTGGCCGCGGCTTCTTCAGCCGATATTATTTTAGCCCTAACTAATTGTACTTCCGGTATCGTCGTGACTTGTTCGTTGGAATCTTCGTAAAAAATCTCCTCGATATTTTCCCGTATCTTAACTTCCTTTTTCCCATTTTCCCCGGGGGACTGTCCCCTCGTATCATCCTTGTCGATCGAACCCGGCAGACTCTCCTTTTTCTTTATAGAACTTCGCCGGCTGATTGATCTCCCGGATTCTGCATCCCCCGGACTTTGTTTTACCGTTGACGTCGTAATTTCCGGTCTTGAAGTCACCAGGTTGTCCGGGCGTTTCGAACCCGCGTCTTCTTCCACGGAATTAAGGCCTTCGACTTGCTCCTCCCTTTCGGTTCCCTCTTTATCAAAAATTACGGAACTGTCCCTCGCCTCCCGCTCCTGATTATCGCCAACTATTTCAACGTGGTCTTGTTTCGTCAGACTTTTTCTCCTCTCAGACGTCTTCAAGAGTCCCATATCCACGGCAAGGGACTGCCTCCTCTCAGCGCTCTTTTCCTTCTTCACAGGGTGGATTTCCTTCAGGCTCTTTCTCCTCCTATCCAAACTGGCCAATTCGGGACTTTCATTGTCCTGAAGACTCAGTGATGATTCCGCGCTGTGTTTAGCCAAGTATTCGTTAACTCTTTCAATGCTTTTTTGTTCCTTCAAACTTTTCCGTCTATCCTTGGCCAACTTTCTAGACGCTTCCTCCGTGGCCTCAATTTTCACACTTTTCCTCCTCTCCCCGATCACTTCATGCATAGATAACTGGGCTGACGGTAACGCGGTTTCCGCCGAGGTGTAATCCTCCGGTTGTGAAACTTTCCGTCCTGTAGATTCGTCCGTTGTACCGAGTATCGTTTCCTCCTCGATGCTTTTCTCCTTCACTAAACTCCCCTGACGTTTTATGCTCTTCCTTCTCTCCTGGCGATAGGTAGCCGCCGAAGTCGAAGGTCCTGTATCATAGGCGGTAAAATCTTTCGCAATTTCATCCCGTTCAATTTCCCCCCGTTTTTCCAAGTCCCCTTCGATACTTGGCGAAGCTTTCCTCACCAGCGATGATCTTGACTCGGGAGTAGTAAGCTCTCTGAGTATAGTTACGTTCACAACGGGCACAACTCCGTCAGTGAACAGCAAAAGATCCCGCGTAGTATTTTCTTCCGGTACAACAGCAACAGGGCTGCTCTTCTCCGATGATGATATCGTCCTTTCCACTGTAGATTTTTTCGATTTTGTTGTCGTCGCGGATGTTCCGGATACTTGAACGGGTATCAAACTCGCCTTTTTCTTTGGAGAGTGGACAGGTGTCAACGGAGAAGCATCCTCGAAGTGATCAGCCTCCTCGTCAGCGTCCGGGTCCTGTTTGTCGATTGAATTACCGCTCGCTCCTGAAATGAATATGAAAAATCGAGTTTGATACACGAATTTCATTGCTATATTTCATTTTTCATTTTACATATTATTTTAGCACTGGTTGTGGGGATGGGTTGAAAATTTGAACCGAAAATAAAACTGCTCGTAAATCGTTCCGAAGGCTACGTCATCGGTTTATCTATAGGTCTAAAAATGTATTGGAAAAACAGACGTCGATTGTGAATGAGTTGGAATAATTTGAATGTCAGATTCGACATGGAACTGGACTAACAAATACACGGGCTTGTATTTTTCTACTAGTTTTATTAAACCGTTGAATAATTCGAGATGAAAATAAACCTTCTCAATCATCTCAATTTCCGGAAATAAAACGCGTCGACTAACATTACCTCAAGAATGTAATTCAAAGAGGAAAATTAATTGTGTTGCACGATCAAGGCGACCCAGCTTTAAACTAATTCAAGGAATGTTAATTGTTTTTCCATTCCAATTAACGGACATAATTAATGTCCTGGTTCCATGATATGAATCATTGCAGCGTAACGGGGGCAAAGGTATATTCTTTGAGGATAAAATCTGACTCGATACGTTCGACTGGTTGAAATTTATATGTGAAAATCTCCGAGGGAAAATCCTGTTGTAAACTATCGTTATAGTTTTCGAAAGACAATATCCAGCTGCGAGTTCTCTCTTTATCTCGTTTTACTACCCCCTTGATTACGTCGGTACAACGGAAATAAAATATCTTTATTGCCTCAGCCATTATTCCACTCTGATCTATTTACTCGGCTTTCGAGCCGAATGGAAACAAACTGAAAAGATGAAATTCTTCTCTCTCTCTCTCATTCGACAACATCCGCACCTATACGCATACCTACGTTATTTCATAAACGATGAAAAAAAGATCGATCATCGCTCATTTCTCCCAAAATTTTCAACACAAGAAATCATTTTCTAAACAAGTTTCGTTTACCTATATGAAACAATAATTGAACTAATCAGATTTTGCTATCTAGAAAAAAAAAAAAAAAAAAAAAAAACGCTTTTCCTAATACACGAGATAAATTCTCTCTGACTAATGGCACGTCAGAATTTCTTCCTAGCATAGAGAGTATGTGAATTCAGGTAAGCGTGAGGATAATCGGGTCGAATCACTCACTGACAACGGTTACAGTATCTGTACGGACAGGTAACACAGTACACTACCTTTGACAAAGGGACAACAGAGTCCAACACATTGTACAGCTTCACGTAGCATAACAAAATCCTATACTGGTTCTGGACCAGCAGCACCGGTTCAGCCCGACACTCTCTCAACACTGAGTCAGTTTCCCAACCGAAATCTTGCACACCCGTCCTATCCACGTATATACTTTCCCAGTTCCCCTCTGCCCACATCTCGAACCACGGTATAGGTATGGTCTGGACCACTCTGAGCTATTGAAGGCTGACTTGGCTTCGAGCTTAATGATATTTATGCAATCGGTCACGACGCAGATGTCGGCGTTAATTTTCATTCGGAACAACAATTTTACCACCTTATAACACTATTCGTTGTTTGCGTCATTTGAATTGGCCAAAATTTTGCGACGAGTTGCAAAATCCGCTGAGAGTATAGCTATACAGCGGATATTTCGATACGGGTTCCATTCTCCCGATTTTCATTTTCACAGATTTCGACAGTCGATAAATACTCCCATTCAACGTTGCAATTTGATACGTCCGAAAGTTCGAACAGTTTATTCAAAGTTTTACTACCAGTGTACTATAGATTTATGGAAGTTTTCGGTTTACGTTAAAAAACGAAAGAAGGAAAAAAACAAAAAAAAAAAACAAAAAAGAATAAGAGGTACAAATCTATTCCAGTAAAACTCTACACCTAACTTCTGGTTTTCACAATGACGAGCAACACCGTATCTCTGAGAGACATTTCATCTTCTGAAGTCGATCATTTACCCCGGGGTGATTCACCCCACATGTGTATATATATATATATATATATACATCTTCCTATATACCCACCGCGCATCTATACATAGAACTAATAATTTCGAACTTTTATGTACTCGTATAGCTCCCGCTCGTTTATACACGTGTTCTTCAAAGCGCAGGGTGTTTCGTTGTCAAATGGTGTATGTATGTATGTATATACATGCACCCACGTGAGTGCACAGCTCTGACGTATAAATATACGTAGTACATATACCTATATACATCTATGCATATGCCTATGTATACAAAAATCCTACGTGTGTTAGCAGTAGAGATCGTGCCAGCTACATCGATTCACTGCAGCATGGTATAACGGTATGGAGATGGAGATGGGAATGGAGATGGCCAATGTTTATGTAAGACTGAATGGAATGCTGACTAAGGTTTACGCCTTACGTCAGATACCTTTTAAGCGGATACGATTTTACAGGAAACTGTATAAATGACCAGATAAAAGGTCAGTCCTTCAATTAAAGAGATTCAGGGTTCGCGAAGGGGTGTGGTTCGCTGCTGTAACTCACGACTCGCCTGCAGTGAGGAAGGGAGACTCAAATCCTGTGGGATGAAAAAGAAGGTCGAAATTTTGAGAGAATGAATAGAAAAAGGAACGCACCTGATTTCGAAGACGTCAAATCATTCAGGTCTGCCAGGTCGACCAAGTCAGGCGCTTGATTCGTGGACTCGCTGTCGTCAGGGAGGCTTCGACTTCTTCTTACGATGCAGATAGGGGTGACGAGCTATCCGTCGATAGGCCGTGAAGAGATACAAGGGGAAAAAGCACAAAAATAGGAATTCGTTAGTTAAGCTGTAGAAATTATTCGACCTAAGATCATCGCGGGAGTTATCGCTTAGCAATAATTACAACTAGCTCAAGTTCCATCAGGCGTTTTATACCTAGGCAAGGGAGGTTCTCGATTTTCAACCCTGTGAATTTATTCATCTTGGAAATAAAAGAAGGAATAATAATTCTACGCAACTTTCTACACAAGGAAGTATTCAAACGACACTGTTTCATCGGATACTATGGATTATGTAACTACTAGGCGAAGATCAGAGCTAAAAGAAACCACAGGATCTCAGCCTTGGTATTCCCGATCTTAAGGACTCCGGTGATTTTGTATGCCCAGTTTTCGAGCCTCTACATTTTTTAACACCGAATTATACAGCGTTTTCCCATCCCGAATCGAATACCTTTTCAGAAAGATAATAACAACATAAAAAAGTACAAAGATTGTGCGTTTCGACAGAGGTCTCAGCCGTTTAGGTGTACGGGAATACACCGTGCTAATCACTGACCATATCTTTGCGTAAGGTTGAATAGGTACGCAAGTAGTATGTATAAGAAGCAGTTATTTTCAGCGTCTCAATTCACGAGTCCGATTGAGAAATTCTGTTATTAACGAGTAAATTTCGCGAGTACGAATCCGTGCGATTAAATTTTCGTCCTGAAAACTTTTGGGTTTACGGAAAGAAGGTATCGGGGAAACACTCACGATGGGAACGTTCCAAACGTAGCTGAAATAAGCGCGAGTCAGGACCAAAAGATCCATTGCGAAAAAATGAAAAGCCGAAAATGGTGTACAGGTGTATTCTCGGAGGAGTATATCCTAGGCGCGTAGACACTTGGTGAGACACTGTATACTAGATACTAGACCGAGAGACTGTGGGTAACTACGAGCTGTTGTAACTGTCTGACTCTCGAGGTCCGCAATGAATTCTGAAACGAACGGTTCTACCAATAGCGAAGAAACTTTCTTCACGTCTGCACCGCTTAAATTACTCCCTCTCGACTTCCTCGGATCTTCTCTCACCTCTCGTTTTCTATATCGTAGAATTCATCGATTCCGATATCTATGCCCGCGAAATACCCATCGAGAGATTAGCGCTCTGAATTTGACCAGAATTTGAACCGATTAGATCTAGAAATAATTTTTTGTACAGAAAAATCGGCTCTTCATTTTTTATAAATACCTAATTTTCTTCTACTTTGGATTCAGAATAATAGGTCTACATAGCTATCGCAGGTTTATAGCAGGCGAGGAGGTAAAACAGGCGCGTGAAAAAATGTGTTTATGCAGATTTTGGATTTTTGAAAATTTCGCGAGAAATCGCAGCGCGGAAACAACGCGATAAATTTCCGATTTTATTGTTATAGTTTGTTGTTATTTATGCCAGATGATAAATATACGTAGAAGGTCGTACCTATTCGTACGAACAGGATTTTAGGACAATCAACGAAAAAAATTTGAATAAAAACTTGGGCCGATTATGTTATTACCTAGTACGATCATCTAACTCGAAATCTCGATCTTATAACAGCAGACAACTTTTTGTTGTCTAAACGAGTTAACCAGTTATTTATATACAATAATGTATTCGTGTAGACGTGGTTTTGCATCGTGTGCTACTAATGATTGTGGCTAGGAGGTAAATTTGCATACTTGTTAATAGCAAAAAACGTTCTTGGCTTAGATTTGCATTACCTGTTTCGTCGCACCTCCAATGTTCGAATGTTTTAATCAAAAAATCGAGACTCCGATTTTATTTTACAGGGTTGAGGTTGTCGGAATAATCATCCACGTAAATCTATAATAATACACTTACTCTCATAATTATATTTATTAACAATAATAGAGGTAAATACATCAACGTAAATTTTTTTGGTAAAATACTTTAACAGATTATTCATATATATATATATGTATATATAATTTTACTACAGTATAGAATTATACAGAGCTAATATTTTTCTTCTTCAATTTTTATTACTTTATTGTTATTTGATTTTATTCATAATTATTATGTTTTATTCTTCGCTACAGCGTAAGAGTATACTTTCAGGCATAACCAGTTTTATTAATTTTATTACGTTTATTAATATACAAATTAATATCGTTGTCAATTACCGATACGAATGTATAATAAAATACGCGTGAAACCTATCCACGAAATCAATAATTAAAGGTTTCGTACATTTTATTCGAACTTGAAAACAAATTTATACGTAATATAATTCGTATAACATCACGCCGAAAACTGAGGCCCTTCTAATGACTGTATAATTGCAAGGTGATCTACACGCAAAATTGATATCAATTTTTTTCTCCCTTTCTGTATCCTTAGGCCGAATTATAATTGAACGGTAAGAAATATACTCTATACTTGTAGCTTAGAATTTGAGAACTTCGTACGTGATCTGGAAAATATCTTTGAAACTTTGAAATTGTGATTACAGTCTCGAGAAATCGTACATGTATATATATAATATGTATATCGAACGTTGATAGAATTTCATTGCCTTTTATCTTCGTTTCCATTTTTTTTTTTTTTTTTTTTTTTTTTAACTTGCACTTCGCATAGTTTTCATACTCGTTCATCACCAATTTTCACACACGTGTGATTGACGTCTCGTTTTCTCTTATGAGGTAATCGAGCCGTGAGCTTCAACCACGAGCGAGTGTGTTAAAAGAGGTCAAGAATCTTCTACAAGTCATTAATTTTTATATTCGAAGGGTGAAGGTCGCGGGTTTCACACAAGGAAGTTATAGGTATATATATATATATATATATATATATATATACGGGTATACTGGACAAATATTAGTTTACCAATTTTGCTTAAAATTTTTATTCTTCACCTTTTACTCGGCTAGTACCGTTTTGATTACGTCAGTTTCGTTTAAATATTACCTATTACTTATGTGTCTGTCTGGTTGAAATCACTTTTCAACTATCATTCTTGAAATTTGGAAATCTAAAGTTCGACGAACTCGAATACCGAGTGTCTCTAAATTCTGTCATTCTTTACCGATCCATCGCTGGTAGGAAAAAAATAACAGGCATGTCGTACATACATTATTTGAAACGAATTTTTTCCACATCGGATAGATCATTGATTAACAAGGCAATTGACGAAATTTTCATGAAATTTTATAAACGGTGCGATAGATATAAAATTCGGAAGTATAAAAATTCAGAGTCTCGTCTAGTTCCGACAGAAAGTTCGATTAATCAATACCGAATTATATCTCGATTCAAACGATACTACGAGTCAATGAAATTTCACATTATTGGCATCAGTTTGATGCATAATTCGTTGGACACCACGTGGCTTAATATAATTAACAGACTATAGTTGAATTATTTTTCAATTAAATTATTTATCAACGAGGCAGCTGACTCGGACACGAATATAGTTCACGTCCCTATATCGTTGTATGAAAAATTAAAGTCACGTCACTTTCAAATACGATATACATGGTGCCAAGAATTATTTTTACCATTAAATAATTAATCGATTCGATGTATATTGTATCATTATTAATTAATATAATAAATTATCGTAGATATTTATTGCGCAAATACCACGTGGTATAAGGTATATGGAAATACGTAGACTGGATAAATTCATAACTCGCGGTGTATGAATTTTCGACTTCTAATTACGAACATAAATAATTATTTTAAAACCAGTCGATTTAATTATAACGATTCCAAAGATTTTTGCATTCATTATTTCAACTATTATATGGAAGCATAATGTGTGTTTCCAAAATTCGTCACAAATTCATACAAATTAGTCATAACATACAGTGAACGATTCTTTTAATTCTGACAAAAGACCAGATTCGTTAATTGATTATAAATTCAACGAATAATCTCCAATACTTGAATATTGTTTTTTTGATCCCATTTATTTCAATCTTTGTTATAATTTTTATTCGCGGTTTTTTTTTTTGTTTTCTTCCGTCTTATTTTTCCTTCAAAATCAATTTTAAAAATGGATTATTAATATTATTATTATTGTTTATTATTCTCATTATTATTATTATTATTATTATTATTATTATTATTATTATTATTCTCATTATTATTATTATTATAATAATTATTATTATTTCGAAGTTCTACGTTCCTTCACAACTTATGTATATATATATATATATATTTTCTTTTAAAGATATGTGAGCTGCCGATCGTATGAAATAAGTTTACAAAGTTTTATAAAAATGTTTAATCCTTGTCCCATTGAATATATGACGAGGCATGTTTTAATTCGGTTTGTTCTTTTCTTGGTTTTTGGGAATGGTTTTTTTTTTTCTTTTTTTTTTTTGTTATTCCGTTTTTTTTTTTTTTTTCTTTCTTTCTTTTTTGAATTTTGATTTCGAAATAGTTCAACACATATATAAGTATATATATTTATATGTATCCGTATATCAAGTTTTGGGATTGGAATGGAAGGGATACTTTTTGGTACACGTAACACCGTTAACATTACAATATATTACTGTTATTATGTATATATGTATATATATATATATATATGTGTGTATAGTCACAACAACAATATCGCATTGGTCGATAGTTTAGTAGTATTATAATGATTATCCTTCCGCATTCCTATCAGCGTTTACATCCTGTTCTGTAAAAATAGAAAGAAAATAGACAAAATTTAGTAAGAAATTTTACCATGAACCCTGTACGTTCTTCGATTAATTATATGAATCGTTATATTACAGGCTGCGATAATTTATTACTAAATTAGAAAGAATAAAAGAAAAAAAAAAAAATAACAATAATTGGGTGCGAAATTTATGACTGCAATGCATAGCCATCACTTTGCTACTCTTTTTTTTTTTCATAATTTTGTTTGAATTTCATTTCTATCGTTAATTGTATTGAGTACAGGTAATATTTTAATACGAAATCAGAGGCCGTAGGGTAGTCGCATACGTGAGAAAAAGGCAGTGCTTTTGTTTTCTCTTAAATTTTTCTGTAAAAAAGGAATTGAATATTAACCCTTTAAAAATTGATCATGAGACACGAGGGGGAAGTAAAATCAAATTGTCTGTATAAGAAGAGACGGATTTTTAAAAATTGTGAATATTTTTTAGTCAAGGATAAATTGCAGGGGTAAGAAATATATCGTAAGGAGAAAGTTTCTCTTTAAGAAGTGACACCCTTTCGCTCGTAAAAGGGTTTTATAGTCGACCCAAGGTAGATATTGGACGACTAGATTAAGCTGGGTCTAGAATTAAAGATTCAGTGGCTCCGAAACGCGGGCTGAAAAATCTTTTCGTTATTCTCAGTGATACGCGTGTGTCGTATCACACGTGTACTTTATTTCTATCGTCTGATCAGAGCAACCGTAAGTTTAGAGTTTATTGCGATCTATGCTTTGAGGAAAAATTGAATAAAAATTCCGAAAAACCAGATTTGACATAAAAAAGACCAAGTCGCTTGACATTTTTCCATTTTCTTTTATACGAAATAAGGATTTTCAATCCTCGTAACGAAAAATTTGAATTTACCTTCCCTCGTGCCTGTATAGTTTGACGAAAAGAGTTCACTCTCGGTTTTTATTCACTGAAGCTGATTACCTAGCTCCCGAAAAGTACGTGAAAAGTATTAAAAAAAATTTCTAATAATAATAATAATAGTGAAGAAAAGTGCCAGTGAGTAGTGGAAAGCTATATATGTATTTATATACATACATACGTATATATATATATATATACACACACATAGTGTTTTATAGTATAGATATACATATGTATATAATTTATAATACGTATATTATATGTATAGAAAAAGTGACGGTAAAAAACTTAGACATGTTAATTGTAATTTATATTATGGGTCTCGATCTAAGATCGGTTAAACGAATAAAAAGAGAATTATTAGAGTATATAATATTTACCGGATATCACAGGCTGAGGTTTTCTGTTTTCTGACTTCCCTCATTTTGCTATGTATCTCTGTCTCTCAGTCTCTCAGTCTCTCAGTCTGTCTCTCTTTCATTTTTCAGATTTTCATTTTCTTTCTCTTTCGCCTAACTGGAAAGAGATAAAGGCAATTTTATACACTGCTTAGTAATTCGTAGTTGGAAGCTAATATATTAAATTATAATTTTCAGAACGATTATATAGATAGCTATGCTCGATTTCCTCGGTTAATTTAGTATTTAGTTAGTTTTCTACTCTACCAGGCAATTTTCATTCACTATTATTATTATACTTACTTGCTCTTATATTCATACACCAAAAAAATAAAAAATAAATATTTTTCCGCTTACCACATTTACCAATAATCACAATATTTCCGAATAATTTAATAACATTTTATCATTCTCATTATCACGAAGATCTTTTCTTCATTTTTCTTTTTTTTTTTTTTTTTTTACCTTTTTTCGATCAATTTTTCTACCTTTCTGGGGAAATTCATTGACCGCAACGACACGTGGACTGGAAGCTGTCACGTGCAGCCACCACGCAATTTCCCAATATTGATTAAGGGGTGAAAACACATCGGTATTTACAGACAAATAATGATGCCGTATTTATCAACCCTTTTGATTGAATATTACGAATATTCATTAATTTTGAACGGTTGAATCCGTTCGAAAAATCACGTTTTGAAATCATCTTCATTCCGGTGAAAGAAAAGGATTCGAATTTCTCAGTGGAAAGATGGTTTTAGTAGAATGCTAGTTCAGCAGTTGGTTAGATATAGTGGCGATATATTTTATTCCTATACTTACCATCATAGAGTATTATTGTTCTTCGGTTAGAAAGTGCAATTATCAATAAATATGCTCTTTTTATTTGTACCTAATTTCGCCCTTCAATATACCTATATATTAGGGTCTGTCGATACAGGGTAATATGATTTTTTTCTTCGGCACCCGCGCATGAAAATTCTTCAGAATATGACTAAGAAGAGATCCTATCGAAACGATAGCTTCAAAAACGTATTTTGTGAGGTTCAAGTTTCTATAAAATCGCATTTCGCGAAATCACGTGGGATAAGACCCTTCTGAGTGATCCAAATTTCTAAAAAAAAAAAACAAAATGTCATTACTACGTCATTTAAATCGAAAAACTTATGAACCATTGTGATATCTCACAAAATACGTTTTTGACGCTATCCTTTCGCCAGGATCTCTTTTTGCAAGGATTTTCATGCACAGGATCCTAATACCTGTGTCTCTATATATTTCTGTACGAGTAAATAATGCCTAGAGTTAATGTTTGTATTTTAATTAATATAATTTGTAAAATTCTATACTGAGACTTTAAGTGATTGATTAATTCATTTCGTGAATTAATTAATAACCTGGCTAATTCTAGGTATAATGTTCGTAAATTTATAGAGGAAAACAATCAAACTGTGGAAAAATTGGACAATTATAATAACTAAGATACATTTAAAAAAAATGGAAATAGAATGAGAGAGAGAGGGGAATGGATGGGTGGACGAACAGACAGACTTAAGGGGTATATAATAAACAAAACATAACAATTGTACTGCAGTTATACAGCATCCCGTTTATTTTAAATGCCGAAATCCTTACAATCGTTGACAATTACTATATTCCGATGTACGTATGTATGTAGTTTCAAAAACGTATTGATTATCAATTTTTGTTCTATTCTTTTTGATTATTATTTTACAATTTAAATTTGATATGCTTACGATTTATAAAGTATTTGATATAATTTATATATGAAATTTTCTATACCGAATTTTAATCAGTGACGAATGTATTTTGAAGAGAAAAAAAAGAAAAGAAAAACACAGACATGCATATAGTGGAAGAAAAGTATGCAGATTAATTGTGTATTTACAAAATGATTATATACTCGGTTATTATTAATTCAAATCTTTAAGCAAGTGTTGTTACATAAATATATCTATTTATATATATGTGTATATTGCACATTTATTGAATATATAATCTTTTAAAATATCTCACACACAAGTATAAATGTTTCTTCGATAAATTTATACCATTTTCACGTATTTCAACGAGCCATTAATTACTCTACATCATTTAAAGCACATATGTAATAGATTTAGGAAACAAGCCTCGTGAATTGAATGAATTTTAATTATAGCGGTGCGAATTTGGAAAATTAATTATTCAACACTGAAGAATTTTACTTTACTTACGACAATTAAATCACGTTGCATGTCTTTGTACAAGTGTTCGATATATTTTGCATACTTCATTCTTCCAGTCGCGATATAAAAATGATAAAACAATAATTCAAGGCAATGTCTCAATAAATTGCAAGATGATATATTGAATTTGTTGAGAATGATTTTGTCTTCGAAATTAAGTTGAAATTTCGAGGAATTATATTGATTTTCTTTTAATTGTTTTTTTTTTTCTTCGATTTTAGCGGGTGCGTATTATAATATGTAGCGTGCCGTGTAATAAAAAATTTACAAACGAAATAGTAAACTTAAAAACGTAATGTGGGATAGAGGCGTAAGTAAATACATGATAACGAAAAACAACAACAACAAAAACTGACAACATATACGTGTATTTATATAGGATTTGGGAATCACAAATAGTAAATACGTGAAATATATATATACCTGCCTTATTGAATGTTATATGTATAAGCCACGTGCTAGAAATTGTAATAATTAATTGCACAAATTGATTTATCGTCCTAAATACTAAAATAATGTCGAAAAACTGTGATATATCCTGGAAAAAAAAAAGAAACAGCTGCGCCTGAAGGTTTATTATCTAAAACTCTAAACTAATGCCCGAGAATACTGATAATTGGAAATAATAGAAATAAACCTTTGTCGATTATTCGATGTTTGAATCTATTATTCATTATTTTCGGAAATTCTATTTGAATAGCTGCAAGAAAACCAATTTCGAGATTCTTGGTGTGTATCACGATTTTTTTTTTCATATGATTTAACCAATGAACTTTCAGATCGTTGTAAGTTAATTCTATATATGTATGTATGTGTATATGAGAAATTAACATGTTCTAAAAAAATATATATATATGTATATGTGTATATGTATAATCTATATATCTGTCATTTATAAAAGGTTTTAGAAGAATGTAACATTTTTAAACTTAAAAACGCATTTAAACGTTTGTTGAATGACTGTTGATCGATAACTCTGCTCTATCTCATAATTAATAACAGTCGAACTACCTATAGGTACTATTTCTATAATAAAAGATAAAAGGAGTAAAGAAATATGAGTAGATAAGTATCATCTAGTCTTCTCACTACCACGATCCTACAATATTCTGATAATACAATATTTTAATATCCATGTTATCATCATCCGTGTATATATATCTACATCCAGATGTTAAGTATAACGATTAATTAATTACCATCTTAGTTTAAACTATAAAATGAGTGACGAGTTTCTTTGTAGATTAGATTATCACTAGTTTTAACGTGTGTTCTTCCTAAATACTGAATTATACTTCAAATATGTCTATAAAACGTTGTGCTATGCGTAAATATAAACTTGAGATAAAAATCGTTCGTGTTTCAGCCGAATGAATATTACTTGTGTTGCGTTTGATTTAATCTGCATTCAATATCGCAGATCGATAGGTAGAATAACGTATATTGTATGATATAAAATACTTTCTTTCTTTCTTTCTGTATCGTTGTGTATAATAAAAATCCTGATCAAACAGTTCAATCAATGAATACCTGAGTTACCTATGATTTTATTAAACTTTAAAATCACGAGGTGTGTTAGGCGCTTTCGAGTCTGAAAATACGTGAGATATATTTCCTACAGATCTGTTATAGCATCTTGAATCTAAAAACGAATTTCCAGATCTCAAGTGCGACATTCTTTACAAGGCACTTGCATTTACCTGTGAAATTATACACCTAGATTTTTATAAGATAAATTTACGACCGCGAAATTATTCTTTCGATGTGAACAGTCGATTCTCTGCATCAAAGAATCGAAAAATCCCGTCCTCTTGAGTCAGCGAATATCAAAAGCCACGAAATACCGTTATCAGTTACGAAGATTCCTCAGCTTTAAAAATATTTGTGCGTTTGCTTAGAGAAAGCAATGTTGTATTCGAAAAAACGTAAAATAAGACACTGATCATTTGAGATTGGCTAAATCTCTTCTCCTATAAGCGAATCAATTACTTTCTCTGCCACGATTGAATGTAGCTCAAAATTGTTAATTTTTTCTGTCTTCTGTATAAAAAGTAATAAAAAGACGAGGTTCTTACTTCCTTTATCCTAATTTCTATACCCGAGTGTACCGAAGCTTTGTTGGATTAAAAAATCCTCAAAAGCTTTCCGACTTGACGAGATTATGTTGGTGTTGCAGCCCCTCGATCAAGTCCATATGATGAGGTGGCTGAACGACGTTAATTTTTCTTTCCCTAAAATACTCCTGCCTTTGTCTGCGACTATCGGTGACCGTGATTTCGGGTATAAAATTTCTCTTAGTTTGTTCGACTTGAATCTCATCATCCTGACCGCTCACCTGGGCAATGCTATCTGGAATAGGCAGTGGCTTAGCTACTCCGATGCGCACAGTTCCCTTAGGCGCTCCCTTCAACGCCTGTACCGCTTGATCCAACGTCGCATTCTCCAGGGCAATGTCGTTCACGAATAAGAGACGATCTCCAGGAATCAACTGACCATCTACTTGAGCCACACCGCCAGGCACCAGTGAACGAATCACTATCACAGTTTCGTTGGGGTTCATCGGATCCTGAAAAAAACATGAAACGACAGGGATATGAGCTAAGGGACGATGAAAAACACCTTTGCTGAACAAATTTGACTCCCAAATGTTCCTAGGAGTTCAAAGTTCTTTTCAATTATCATTTTAAGCAACAAAAGGGTCACTTTAAGTCTGAAACATGTATCGCTTATCCCCAAGAATCGGTATTACCTGATAATCCAAAATCGAGAACCCAAGGCCCCTCTCTCCCTTAACCAATTCTATAATTTGTGGCTCTGAGCTCCACATAGCAAGACCAGTGAGAGGTTCCAGAGATCGAGATTTCATTTTGCTGAGACTAGCATCGGTGACCGTAGCCGTAGTTGTTGTCGAAGCTAAAGAGCCATCGGACTTTGCCTTTACTAGACGATCCATTGCCGGTAACAAATTTTGCAGAGAACCACCTAGGATGCTCTGTGAACAAAATTCATATTTCTTCATATAGTTTTCATACAAATACAAAAAAAAAAAAAAAAAAAAACAACGATGAAATCAAATCGCATTTGCCGCTTACTCTGGTTTGAAAAGCTGCCTGATGCTGAGCAGTGTCTATAGGACAAAGCGGGTCTTGGGAAGCGATGTTTCTTCCACATACCATGCGAACGTGAAGCGGTAGCTCTTTCAGGACACTGACCACCTCCATGTGGTTAATTCCAAGCAAACGGTATCCGTTTACCTAACAAGAAGGAGTTTAGAGTCTTCCGTTTGATCAGAGTGTCTCAAAGACTTTTTCCACTACTTCAAAGCTCTTTTTCAACAATTCATTACCGTTCTATAAGATTCTCGCGCTTTTTACATGATGGATATTATTCAATCCTGAGATTTTTCAACTAGAATTTGATTTATCAGACTTAACAGCGTTCGAATAATAAAATGATCGGATAAGACAAGATTGAGTATTGATTCATCTATGAATTTACCTCTAAGAGTTCGTCCCCACTTCTAAGACATCCGTTTTGTCCGACAGGTCCTTCGGGAAGAATCGATCTAATATAATGATGGGGTCTTACTTCTTGTCCATCCTCGACATCCACGGTACCTTCCAAACTAATACCCAGTCCACTTCCTTCAGCGAATTTCTTCAGCTGTGCTACCTTCGGCAGAAAATCCCACGAGGGAACAGAAATTAAAGGATTTGAACGATTGATTGATGCCCGCGTTTTTAAATAAATAACAGGACCATCTCTGCAGCTCCTCTCGGTTAAAATAATAAAATCGAAACTAGACGTACGACAACTGGAACAGGAATTCGGTATTCAATGAAATACCGTTACTCATTGTTACCACGTTTCCTCCAGTTCATGATTATATCGTGTAAGGTTCAGTGAGCAGAGATTGAATCGGATAGAATTTTAATTACATCATTTTTCGTCGTTATTCGAGTTGGAATAATTTTGCGATTCTACTCACAACAATCTCTGTATCGGGTCCGACGATCTTCTGCCACTTTGCCTTTATCGAAGCTCTAATTTGTGGTGTCAATTCGGTCGAAGGATCGCTCAGTAGTGCTTCAACGTTAGAAGCTTCATCAAGTTCGACCGAATCCTCGCGTTCTCTTTCGTGCATTACTCCGCTATCGACGGTGGTGTGAGACTCACCCTCGGCTTCGATTTCCGTCGTTGTTTCACCGTCCTGTAAAAAGAGCATAAAACAAAAATCCAAAGTTTTATGCCGAATAATCAAAGGAATAAAATGAAGATAAAACGAAGAAAAAACAAAAAAAAAAAAAAAGGAAAAAAGGATTAATTCAAACTTTACGTAATTAAATAAAATACGTATTTAATTACCGCGCTAATTGGAAAGCTCGGTAAGCTCGCTATTGAGGGTGATCCAGGCTGTTGAGGACCTTGTTCACTGGCCGCGATTGCTTGCTGAAGAGTTTCGTACTTAGGACCACGCAGATACCTTTCGAGACACAGAGTAACGCTCTGTCCTGTGCTTCGCAGAACTTCGACAGCTTCGTGATTTGAGTATCCCTGAAGAGAGTGACCGTCGACTTCTACTATGCGATCATTTATCTGAATTTTATTGCTCAAATCAGCGGCACTTCCCTCGCTTATACTCTTCACAAAAATACCCGAAAGTTCTTCTGCAAATTTGAGTAAAAAAACAAAAAATAATAATAATTTTTGTTTAATATTTCCTTTTCTCCCTCCGTTTTTGAGAAGTCCTCGGGAATTACCTTTCTCGCAGACGTATCCCGCTATGGTTATTCCAAGACCGTAAATATCCTTCTTAAGCTCGACTGTGAATCTCTCCATCTCTGGGAGGCTGCCGACGTCCAATGGGTCCATTGAGATGACTGGTAAATTAGGTATCTGAGAACCTGGAGTCGTCGGAATAGTTGGTACAGTTGTAATAGGAACAGGATTACGAACAGCGTCCATAATGAGTCCTGAACGCGCCTATAAATCCGACGAACAATTATTTTTCGATAATTTTATCCAATCGCGATTCTACCTCATCTTATTTTCTTCTCTATCAAACTTACGTGCATCTCGATCTCTGGCTCTTGCGAATACATGTAGCCGTTATCGTAGTTCGTTTCGCCAGTTTGAGGGTTTCGATTACAAGATTCTGGCACGCTATGAACCAGGTGTCTTTCAAGTTCGTCAGGATCACCAAGAATTCTTGTTGGAACGATAGGCGCGTGGCTTCCGAGTGCCTGACGTATAAAACGAGAGCTCGAATGAATTCTAAATTACATCGATAAATGTTAAATAAAGATATACAGGTATCGATCGATCCCCGATCATTATTCGGTCAGGAGTTAGTCCGAAGCCCCCCTGAATTATTGATACGATATTTCATCTCTTTATTTTCCCTTTCGTTGTTATTTTCTTCGGTCTAATAAAACGATATCTTTTCATGGCTCGACGAGCTTTCGTTGCCCAGGTGAATCTGACCGAATAATTCGGGAGCTTTCGGAAGGGAAAGTCATTTAGGAATTGATTGATTGTTAATAGAAGGTAAAGACGTTCTCCACTGATTTAGGGGATGTTATTTTTCCGATTTTATAGCCTGACCTTACGCGAAGAACCCGGAGCTCCCTCCCTATATCTATACCCCGAGGCTGCAGCATCACACGTATCTCTAATTCACATTTCTCAAATGTTTCACCCCCAGAACGTTCCAAGAGTTACGGGTCAGAAATAAACCGCGATGATCATAAAATAAGTAATTGGTCGTAACATTGGCACGTGTAGATAGCCCATAGACACCCCAGGGATCACTTGTACGAACAAATTACCACCACTGGGTAGTTACATGATATTATTACACACGGTAGTTAGCGTGTGAAGGGAATTATTATTTTCACTTAATAATTTCATCATTTCAAGCCCTTTGTATAATAATTTCGTATTATATGTTATAAGGTAAAATATGGTATAATTTTATACCAAATTATTCATAGCCTTGATATTACACTCGGGATCCTGGGCTTATAAATATACTAAATTTCGTGCATCAATACGTTTACGTAATTATCGATTTTTCCGCAAATTTATACGGTATTATATATACATATTTTATTTATGCCAGAGGTGATTTAATTCGTAGGGAATAGTTTTTCGATAAGTTTTCTCGACGTATAGTTCCTTCTCATCCTCATCAATACTTTTTATTATTTTATGCTAATCAGGAGCCAAAGGATATAACAATGCGGATCTTCTTATTTTCGTTCTATTCAAACCCCTGGCTATAAAACGTACAGAAACGCTGAGAATAAAAAGAAGAAGAAGAAGAAGAAGAAGAGGAAAAAGAAAAACAAAAGGCTGGAATAATCGTCAATTTCCTAGAGAAAAGTTTTTTTCCAAAAAATAAAAAGAAATGTCCGTAAATCTAAATTTGTAATTTATCCATCAGTCGTCGTATGTGTTTACCTATGCATGAATTACCTAATCCAAATAGAAGGATTCCCGTAGCTGCGGAAGCGCGATAAATATGCCGAGAAATGCGAATGTTGGTGTATGTATAATTCATGAATTACCGAGGCATTTTCAAAGGTGTAAAAGTTATTTTCCTTTAGTTTTTTTTCTCGCTTTTCACACTCACCTGATAATCCGGTGACGTTGGTTCGACGGGACGAGCAACGACGAGGCGTACGTGGGTTCCGGACTGACGCAGGACAGCCGCAACCTGCTCGCTCCCCATTCCTCGCAGATTGACATCGCCGATTTGTAGGATGTGGTCCCCGCTTTGAAGTCTATTATCCTAAATAACCGGAAAAAAAAAGAGAAAAAAAAATTGAATTTTTTTTTTCCGCGTTTCAAACTCGGAATCAAATTTTTGACATTTTTTTTTTTTATCGTCCAGGTGTCGAGGAGAATAATCGTCTCTTTCGTCCAAGAGCGAGTACATACATATGCAAGCTATCTTTCAGTATATGTATATAATCTGAAAAGAAACACTCGAGTCTCCCTCGTCTCTGATGGACCAGACGATCTACGCAAGTTCCTTAGTACCCGAAGTGAAAGACTTTCCTTTGAGAAGATGGGTAGGAAAGACTGCAGTGTCCAGAGTAAAGACCGTTCATTGAAGACTTTTTTATTCTTTGGGTATAGCACCGAGCCATTTGACTTTTCGCGTTGATATGCAAAAGCTGGAGCAAGGCTCGTTTTTACTCCTTCGAAGCCTAATTTCTTTCTTTATTATTTTTTTTTTATCTAAACTTCTGGGAAATTTAGGTTTCCGCCAAAAAGCTGTCGATCGAAAGGGTATCGATTCTCTCCTCTAAAAAATTCGATGCGTCTCTGGTATCTTAGAAAGACTAAATTTACTCTCTGGATTTATGACCGCGATTTAAATAACGAAATCGATTTTTACGGGAGTAAAGAAAGGTCCAAAAATCTCCGTCAAGGTACGGAGCTAATTACTGAAAGGTAAACTTACGCGATCAGCAACACCACCGGGAAGAATAGTCTTGACAACGACTCCGGTACTTCGTCCACCGATGATTCCAAATCCAAGACCGCTTCCATCGTTGATCAAATTGATCACTTCAACTTGTGCCCACTCTGTGTTCAGCTAAAACCGCAAAAAAAGAGAAAAATAAAAATCAGAAGAATTTTCTCGATCAATTATCATATCATATGGTCGCGGGTTTCAATCGGCTTCGATTATTCCCCCGATGCGCTTTAATCGAAGATCCGACTGCTAACGTGTATTGACAGTATTTCGAGAATGCAATTACACCGTACCGATACCGTTTCGAAATTTCATTCGAAACTTCAGTTCTTTCATCGAATGGATATCGATTTGACACGAGTGTAGATACGTGACACGATCCCGGTATTAAACTCGGTGTGCTTTTTCTGGCTTATATTTCGATCCCTATGAATCCCTACGGGTTTAATAAGGATCTTTTAACTTTTTCCCCGTGTCTCGTTTATTCAATATTTTCCTCTTTCCAATACCTTTTTTCATTCTTCCTTTTTATTTATTTTTTTCCTCTACTATTCGCGCCTCCTCTTTCCTCTATCCACGATTTTTATTTCGCTCGAGTGCAGTGCAGAATTCATCGAGGACTGGAATTTATATTACATCATTCCGCTGCCGGTGGTTATATATATATAGAAATATAGGAATACAGGACACATATATATATATAGGTATAATGTAATATGTTCTCCATTCAAGCGAAGAATCCACCTTTTTATTTCGACTTTCTGGAGTTCGATCCAGTTTCGTATAATAAGAATAATGTGAAACGGGTTCTCGTATTCCTTGCCTGCAGATTTCATTAGTAAAAAAAAACCCGAGGAATCGTATAAATTAATATTAAATTTTAGACGGATCGAGATTTCCCGTGATCGCGTAAATAAATATATACACTCTTAAAATTGATATACATTATTTTATAGAACCGAGTTGGACGTTCCGAAGCGCAATTAGCGTTTCGTAAATTATCATCAAAGTCTCTTTGTACAGAATTTCAATTCCCCCCTTTATACATTCAAAATTCGTTCTGGAGAATGGAAGAGGGGTGAAACATTTCACAAATATTTCCGTTTATTACTTACATCACGTTATTCAAACCCAACCGAACTAAGGCTCACGATAAAGTCTTCGAAGTCTTTAATCCGCGCTAATTATCGCGGTCATAAAACGGATTGCATCGATCAAACATCTTATACAAAACGTGATACAAATTATACGGTTCAAAATTACGGACAAAAGTTTTTAATACTTATCCTCTCGCGAGGCATAACTTTCGACAAATTATTTAACCAAATGAGTGTAAAATGTAGTCAGATATCGCGTATAACGTGACCTAATTAATAAATAATTTACTGCCTGAATCTCTAGCGCAAAAAAAAAAATATACCGTCCGTTAAAACGTCGGGAGATTAATCACTTCGTTCAATTAAAAGAGGAGATTGATATAATGGAAGAAGCTTGTAAAATTGGTTGAAAAAAAAGGTGAAAATAAAAAGCAGAATATCCCCTGCAGAGGGATAAATGCGGAGCGAAATATACCCGTTCAGTCAGATAAACTTGTCAGAATCGCATGGCAGCCTTATATTCCTGTACCGCGTAACCGTGCTGCAAGCCACAAAAAACTTTCTGGTACTTTTATTTTTTTATTTTGTTTATACATATACGTATATATAAATCTACGTAAATCACGGCTTAGTTGTTTGGCAAACCGTGAAATAAAAAAAATAATTCTCGCGGCTGTTTGCTCGTTTTACTACGTTTCCCTTTTTTTTTTTTTCGCGGGATTCATCTGCAGCACCGGATTCCGGATTGAGAGGCAAAAAAAAAAAGCAAAGAAACAAAGAAAAAAAAAAAAGAAGAGAAATGAAAAATTGATCCGATCGTAAGAAAAAATCGGAAAATCAGGTTTTCAAAATTCGACAATTTTCTCTGCCCACGCATAAGAAAACGACAGAAAGTCACCCCCTCTAAAAATAGGTGGTCGATCTTTGAGGCTGAAAATGGATCCTTTATACGAAAGCTGCGGGATGAAAGAGGGGAGTTTTTAGATGGGTGAAATTATCGTCACTGCGGATTCTCTGGATATTTGATCTACGAAGAGGAGAAGCCGGATAACCAATTCTGAAGATAAGTTTAATGAATGATTCCGCAATCTGCTTATATATTCCATACGTCCTAATCTTCACGTATGTTTCATATCCATTGGATTTCATATAGGGGTGAAAGAATGACAAAAAGCACATTGCTGCTTCAAAGATAGAGCATATCAGCTGCAGAGGTACGTTATTGAAACTAATAAATTAAAAAAAAAAAAGCTTCGTACTCTGTTCGCCGTTTTTGAGGATAAGGATAAACCGTCGAGTGAGGTGGTATATGTGTATATATACCGGCTCTGATTTACATAGGGTAATTAAACTCGGTAAAATCGTTACTTGTTCGGTAACAAAGAGTGAAAAATAATGGCAATTTTTTTTTTTGTATTTTTTCTTTCACATTTTGTTACGCGTCAAGCAGACAAAAAGCGGTTTTCCTCTCTTTTTCGCGAGTAATCAATTCAAATCTCATTAAATTCGAGGTACTAATTGGCTAATTTAACGATTCGAATTAGTCGAATCGATGAGAATTCCCATAGATATACAGGGATTGAAAGAAGATCCTCGACTCTTCGTATCAGCTGGAGATTAAAATTCAACAAAGTAAGGTAAAAGAACAAAGAACAAAAAACAAAAATAAAAAGAACAAAATAAAAAAAAAGAGGAAAAGGAAATTTTCACCGCACAATGATTTGAATAATTGATTGGAATTGGTGCGCAGAACAAGGCGCAGTGATTGGATATTCAATCTGTTCTGCGATATCGATAATCGATAGCCGTGGAGTTTAGACCCCCCCCCCCCCCCCGCCGGACCTCGAGCTATTTATTTTTATTTATTTATTTTTTTTTTCGAAAAAATGACCTCGTCTCATTCATTTTACATAAAATGAATAAAATCTCTAGTACGAATCTATAGAGAAATTGACATCGATAATAATGATAAACGTGAAACAAACAGCGCCTATTATTATCCCGAAGCAGTGTACCCAGTTCAAGTCTTTAATCAAGTCTTATAAGGACGTAAATCAGCAGCGTATAGATATTCTGCTTTGCGATGTTCCTCCTCGACATGCGGGAACGAAATAATGAACAGGTTGCCAAGATAGGTGAGACATACGGAGCGGAGCAAGGGAGCGGAGAGAAACAGGGCGAAAAGCTCATGGCTAAAGGCTCGTATTAATTAATGTTGGATACTTAAACGACGCCTGTATAATGAATATAGGTATACACATTTCGTCGCAGTTTGCAATTACCGTAGTTACTGCAGGCAACGGCTGAGAGTAAGGAAGTATGTAAGTAAGTATAAGTAAGTAAGCAAGTAGGCAAGTAAGTAAGTAAGTAGGTATAAACGAGGTGAGAACTGTTTTAAGAGTTAATCAAAGGGGCTTTTCGGTCAGGTGTAAGGGAAGGCTTAATTACCGCGGGTATTAGTTGATCGAATTAATTTTTCCGAAGCTTTTTATTGCCTCGGAACGGATGGAATGAATTAAAATATTGTTCATTGCTTGATTAGTTATTCTAATTTTTGTTTTATCATCTTTAAAGTACCCCCGATGTTAAGAAGCATCGAGATTTTCTTTTCGTGTATCGTAACGCGGAGTAGGTGGTTTCGATAAGAACGAAAATTTACGAGAGGTTCTTTGCCTCGAGATGCGTTCTTTGGAACTCGCGTCTATTCCACTTTTCGTATAAAATATCGACGGATCAAGGGCGTAAAGTAAACTCTGACACGAAGGCGGTATAGGTATAGGTATACGTTAAACTACGCGTGTATACATTTTTTTGGGAAAACAGATTTGGAGCAAAGCGTAGGCACAGGGTGTCTCGAAAAGCAAAAGAAAAAAAAAAAAAAAATAGGAAAAGGAGGAGAAAAACGAAAAGAAAAGAAAAAAGAAATCGGTATCGTTTCTTCGACCATTTTTAAACTCTTTGAATTTGCAACTTTCTAATCTGCTTCGGATTCAAGAAACTGAAAGCCCGTGAATTTTTTTTTTCTTTTTCTTTTTTTTTTTTTTTCCGCCCCATCTTCCATTACGCGAAGCTTAAGATTGCCTCTTTAAAATTCTTTGCCCAATATCTTTTTAAATAATTTATTTAGGCAAGTTAAACGCCCCGTTAAACTAAGCCCATTTTCAACTTTATAAAAACGTCCAGATAAGGGAAAAAAAAAATCTCGGCATGAAATTAAAAAGCGAAAAAAGGAGCTTTGAAGAAATAATTCCGGGACTCGCCAATCTTTCAGACTCTTTGAAACGAACAGAAAAACGTATAAAACGACGATCCCTCATCTCCTTCTTTTTAATAGTCGATTTTTTTTTTTTTTTTTTTCTTTTCCGTCGCATATTTTCTTAAGCTGAACCGAAAGCTTTCGTGTGCCATTCGCGTTTTTTTTTTTTTTTTTTCTTTCTTTCTTTCTTTCTTTTGCACCCTTAAGTCTGAGGCTACATTACGATGATTTAGGATCCCCGAACCGTACTGCATAGAGGGAATCCGGAATTCTGACTAAAACAATTAATTTTCGACATAGAGGTTTCGCGCAGCTTGAATCGAATAGGCAAATTTGCTTTTGCCCTTTACTATCAACCACTCCCGTTACTCCTTTGCTCTTCCAATCACTCCGGGAGACTCGTGCTCCACCTAACCCCACAGCTTTTAGCCCTGCCTTTCTCCTATTAACAGCAAGTGGATGACAGTCGTTGAGTAACGACACAAAGCACCCCCTTTTAATCAAGTAACTGTACTTTGAACCGCAGGTAGATATATCCTAACGACAGTCGTCCAAAGCCTCTACTATCACAAAGCAAATAATTAAACAAGGAATTGAGGAAACTGATGTATCTGCGACAAAGCAGTCGATCGAACATATCATAACGAGGGTTGATTACGCTTCGAATACGATCCGGTTTCCTCGATAAGACGTGATTAGAAATTATTTCAGATTTTAGCGAAATTCGCCTTGCATTTGGTGATCGAAACTTTTATTTCTAATTTTTAGAAAATCTTTTAAAATGATGTCGTTTCGGAGCGAGGCATTGATGCACAGAGACAAGGGGAATCTTTCACGGTTGTGAGTAATTAGAGCATTTTTTTTTTTCAAAGTTGACGGAAAGAAAGAAAAAAAAAAAGGGTTTAAAATAAGAGCTCCATAAAATGTAAAATAATTATAGAATCGTGTCCGAAAATCCTGGTAATCGGAATATATTTGCTTAAGGACGTAACAGTGATTTGTAAAAAAAAAAAGAAAGAAAAAAAAAACTGATCTCAAAGGTGTGTAATACCGATTTTTACGATTTACCGAATTGTCAGATTTATTTTCAGCTCGTCTCTACGTTCGTTGCTTAGCGTTGAAAATGTCTCGAGAATATATACGGGGGTTGGATATTGATTTTCGATTCGGTATACACGGTTTAACCCTCCGTACCTAGTGCTGCAGACTGTGCAGGAAAGAAGGATTATTCAGGGAGAAATAAAGGGGGTAGATACCGATTTCGTTGTGATCGTATACTAACGGCATGTATCTATCGTCTATACCATACATGGTACATATATGGTTCTTCCGGTACCCGATAGTTCAGAAAGCAGTAGTTTTTAAAGTTTCAAGAAAATCCATGTCCTAGTTATATATTTCTAAATGGAATTCATTTGAATCGGCGAACTGGCTGAGCTAAAGTGAACCGAACTGAACGGAAGGCGATAGTTTTATCCAGTTTTAGTTTTCCCCCTGCATAGTTGGGGTATAAGAAATAAGTTTTAGGTATTACGTAGGACAGCGTTTATTTTCAGTAAAGTTCGGATATATTTTCTGGACCAACGAACCGTGATGCTAAAACCGAAAGTGTAAGACAACGTTCCACTCTCTGCTAAGTTTCGACGATTAATCCACCGGTTAAACACCCGGAATATATCCAACGGATAAAACTTTGCTCATTTGGTCCATTAAGGATGGCTATAGGGGTGGAAAAAAAAAAAAAAACTTTTTTACAAACCTCCTTTTCGGAGACAAACAAAAATATTTATCTCGGGGGCGTTATTATATCGATGAGATAACGGGGGATCTAAGGGAAAGTAGATTTTTCTTTTTTTTTTCGGAAACTACGTTGCGGCCCGAACAGGAGAAGAAGAACATTTTCGGTTATTTGAAAGGTAGAAAGCGAGAGAAACGAGATTTGAAATCCTGTAAATATTGGATAATTTCATCTCGTCCCTGCTGACTTTTTCAGAGACACCGAACCCTGATATTCGATTTTTTTTTCGGATACTTTCGAGTCGCGAAACGATGAAAATTCATTTTTCGACCGAAATCAATACTTATGAAAGGACCAAGTCGATGAAAAGTAGAAAACGGTATCAACTATTTGAAAAGTGATGAGCGAAAGGTGAAGGAAAAAAATCGCTGAATGGGAAAATTTTGTCCTTATTTTAGGGGTATGTGAGCGGGGTGAGGAGAAAAAGCTGCGATTGTTAGAAACTAATCCGAAGCATGGAAGAAGTTGAGAAATAATCGATGAAAGGTTGACTCTAGTAGCGACTTGACCTGTTCTTGAGCTGGAGCGAGGATTCAGGGTTAAGCTTATCAAGCAATCCTTACCGAAACTCTCACCACTCTAAAGTCTGAGGGTTCTGTAGTCCGGAATCTTGATTCCCGCCTTCTGCCTCATTCTCACTTTTTATATAGGTATATATAGGGGTATAGGGTGCCCAGTTTGGTATAGGGCTTATAAAGGTATACCGGCGATTTGTTCAGAATGGAAATTTTCGTTCTGTTCTCTTCGTATTGCCTGTAGCTGAGGGGTTGAGTTGAGAATGAAAGAAAAAAAGAAAAAAAATATATGTATACATATATTCAAGATCCTTATTCGCGATTTGGGGGTGTTATATATTTTTCTTTCTTTCCTTTTCTCCATTTTTTTCTTCTTTCTTTTCTTTCGTCAAGTATCATTCGTGTCATTTGAAACGCGATAGCATTCAAATTTGAATAATAAAATAAAAAAGATTAATCAGCCAGTTAGCCAACCCCCTAGGGTCTTTGCGTGTTCTTTGAAAAGAAATAATGCGACAAAAAAAAAATAACAACGAGGAAATAAAAAAAAAAGGAGAGAAAATAAGAAATTCCTCTCCAAATCGGGAGATTTTTATCGCTTTATCTTTCGTTATTTTATTTATTTAAAAAAATTTTTTCGCTCGCTAAACGAGAGACCAAAGGAAAAAGGAACACGTTCGTATTAATTCAAGAATAAAATGTAAATCTCGCGATTGAGGATTGAAGAAGTCATTAAAAAAATGCTTCGAGTTACCCTTAAATATATATACCTCGGCGAAAACCGACCAAGTACATATAATCAACGTTTCTTCGAAGAATAGAGGAAAATTTTCGCGAAAAAGGTAAAGAGGGTAGGTATAAAGGTAACTGGACAGTGAATAAAAAGTAAGAACAACGCATTCGATGAAGAGATCGAAAGCTCGTGGAAGGGAGCTCAGTTTCGTTCAACCCTAATTCTCCCTTATTTATCTCAATTGGTATTACTTCTCTCTTTTCTATTTCCTCTTATCTTTTTTTTTTTTTTCCTAGGTATTTATTTTTTCCACAGAAATCGTAGTCCAGCTGTGGTCGCCGTCGACGGAGTCGAAGGGTAAAATCGATAGCTGACGTAAGGTAGAAGCAAGTGGTTTTACCCAGGTAGGTATGGGGAACATAGCCGAGCTTAACACTCGCCATTTACAATCCAGAAACACGTTTGTAAGTAACCCTAGAAGACAAGTGGCCCGGACCTAAAACAGGTGACCGGTATAACCTGACCTGAAACCACCCCTAGGCCTAAGCTTTTACCTAAACCTAAACCTAAACCTAAACCTAAACCTAAACCTAAACCTAAACCTAAACCTTAAACCTAAACCTAAATCTAAACCACGCAGGTCCTTCCCTCGTATAGTAGGGGTAGGTTTTACCTTATTCCGGTGATAATAGAAAGAGAAGAATAAATTCTGAAGTTTATATGAAAACGAAAGAAAAAAGAAGAAAAAAGGAAAAAAAAAAGTGCGCGATGCTTTGTTAAATTCGCAAATAAAATCGCGAGAGGAGCCGCCGAAAGCTCGGTGGTTGAATAACGTAAAGTTTTTATTTTTCATTTATTTCCTTTCCAACTTATATAATTTATGAATGGTACTTGTACACATACGTGAACTCCGCGAATTGATCCATAAAAATGTGAAGAAAAAACAAAAATTCAAGTTCAAGGTAAGAAGTAGAGCTGGGTGATCTTATAAAGGCGAATTTATGGCTGAAGAGGCAAAAATAGGGGTTGGAAAATTATCAAACTAATAAATAAAGGGGATGGGGAAGATAAGTGATATTAAAAGACGGATTTATGACCTCGTCATGAGTCTTAGCTATGAAGTTTTTCCAATCAGTCTAAAAGCTGTAAGGTTACCTGGTGGTACTTAACGCCGAGACGTGTTTTCCTACATTCATTTCCCCGAGGGTGTAATTTCTCGAGACTTTTATGTATATATATATATATGTGTGTATATGTCTATCCGTAGGGCTTATATGGTGGGAAACCCCCTGCGTGTAGGTATACCGGTAACAAAGAGGAAGGAGAAGAAGAAGAAGTAGTAGTAGAGGTAACAGGCAGCAGCCTTGTGGTATAATAATTATATACCGCAGAGTAAACGGGCGAAGAGAAACGGGTAAATAAATAATTTAACCTGTGGTTGAAGCGAGGGAGGAATCGATCGTGATTATCTACCAGCGACTTCTTCTCTCTTAGAAGGAGTACATTAAAACTTCATTGCCCTCGAGGCGAGTCACCATCGGAACCTATACTTCTTTCATTAAACTTTCTTACTTCGGACTTAAACTTTTCTTCCATCCCTTATTCCACCTCTCGACAAAGGAAGACGATATTATAGATATAATATATATATATATATTTTTTTTTAAAATATTTATAATCTTTACTCGAGATTTTTTCTTTCCAATTATTTTTTCTATTATTATTTGGATACATGACGAATTTTTGCGGAAATCGAATCGAGCTTTTCTACGACCGTATGGGGTACCATATACCCACCCAAACCTTCGGGACGGTAGCGTCAGCGAAAACTCTCGTCGTTGGATAAAATCGAGGGCTGATACCACCCTTAGCGAAGCGAGGCAACGGGGTTTCCACTCAGACCGTAGCTGGAGCGATAGGGTGAGGTTTTATCTTCTAATTACCTATATTTCAACGTTATACTCACGGTCTCGCACCGGCTACTCGACCCTATATGCGATAGTTGACCACTCGCCTCTATACGCACGTCATTTTCACTGGGTCGAAAGATATACGGTCTACACTCGATTCTGACGATCTATTAAACTACCCCTAAATCAACCAGCCGCAAAATAGCCAAGATATCGGTCTAACGAGTTCGATATTTTACTTAGACGAAGCGAAAAATGACTCGCTTGTATTTTGCGAGCGAAAAATTTCGCGCGTGCGATTGAAAATACGTGTTCACCTTATTTTAAACTATATTTTAGATATTTGTGCCACGATAAGAGACGATGGAGTAAGAGAAAAGGAGATGATCTTCTTACGTTCGGTAAAGTAATATCCAGAGTGAATTGAAATGAAAGAAAGTCGAGTAAGAGAAACGGGGTTGAAATGCGAATTTGGTATCGTCGCAGTGGTTCGAAATTTGAAATTCTTCCGTGTTATTTGGCGAGTTGAATTTATCGGCGCGTCATCGTAAAATTGAATATATTTACCCCGTATCGAAATATACGAAGCAATACGTTGCGGTATAAAATAAGATGCATGGCACAGATGGCCTTTGTCAAACCTGATCCTCGTACCTTTCAACGAAAATAAATTGCGAGATGTGATAAAAAATAGTTGCTGGAACTTCTCTATTTCTATAATTAATCGATGGTTATCGTAAAGCGATTCAAAAAATCAACTCTGCGTTTATAACTTACGGAGTTAAGGGATAAAATTTATAACAGCTACGGATAATCGTGAAATCCTTAATTCCATAAAAAAAAAGGAAAGAAGAAAAAAGTAACATCATCGATGGATATACTCGAATTTAAACTCGATGAAGTATCCGGAGGGTGGGATCTTCGAAGATCGTTAGATAATCCTCAATCTTTCGCGAGTGTATGAAACTTCGTGCTTCTAAACTTCTCCTTTGATAGACGCTCGCGTATTTCAACTTGGCGAAGCAGTCGCGAAACTTTCGAGGTATAGACTAATCGCGATCGAGATTATTACCAACAGCGTGCGTTTCATCAACGTCAAATCACCCGTACACGAATCTCCGGATCAGAGAGAAGCTCCTGATCACGAAAATCTGGTAAAAATCCATAAAAAAAGAGAAAAAGAAAAAAAGAAGAAAAAAAATGGAAAACTCACCACCATGTCAGAGCCAGTCCTTGAGGCGTCGCTAACCGCCGAAGGACTTCGTTCGACGACGAGACCCGGCGCAGTATTTGACGTCGGTGTATGTGTGGTCGCTGTGACACTAGAGATACTCGATGTCGCAGCCGGAGTTGCGGTAGCGATTGACGATATAGCCGTTGATACAGATACGGATCCAACTGACTGTTGATCTTTATCAGAATGTGTCTGACTTCCAGTTCCGGTATTGGCAACGACACCGGAAGTTGTTCCCCCTGCTGTCGCTGTCGAATTTGAAGCCCCTGACAACTCATCCGGGGTTAACGAGCTCCCAACTTCTTTAAAACCGATCCAAAGACATAGAAGAACGATATAAAATAATCGCGAAGAAGCGATATTCGCACGCGAAAATTATATCAACCCCTTATCATTTCACTTACCTTGGGCGCTTCTTGCAACGACTAGCTCAACGAGCCCTCGGGCTTTTTGCAGTATTGAGATCGCCTGCTCGTGAGATATGTTAGAATCCAAGGGCTGTCCATCTATCGCCAATATTTGATCACCCTCGAGTAGACGACCGTCGCTGTAATACAAACGAAATAATTTTCCTTAAGGTTTTTGAGTCAGGCGTAAGAGGAAAAAAAAAAAAAAAAAAAAAATGAACATGGGATGTTGCTTCTTGGGGGTTTTTTTTTTTGTTTTTTTTTTTTCAAAAATAAGGAGCTCGTTATCATCGCGACTTGTATCCCTGAGGCTATTTTCTCGAGGACAGTAAGGTAGCTGTACGGTCGTTTGAATCAGGATCGGTTCTAGTGGGATATTTTCTACCCTTAGGATATCTCGGGTATAACAATACAAGTTCTGGTTTATAGTATCTGTACCCTGAAGCGTGCATTCAAATTAGCTGATTTGTGTTTCAGTATCTCTGGTTATATACTTGGAGAAAACGTGGCTTATGGTACATTGAAATTAGTCCGAAGGTAATTCCTCGTTCAAGGCTTCTCTAACGATGCTGTTGACGAAGGTATTATTCGCTTACGAACGAGCCTGGCTGTTATAGAGGGATGGAAAAACGAGAGGTTTCCAAAAGTCTGATATCTACTTACGAAAAATGAAAAATAATTCGAAAAAAAAAATTCATATCGAAGGAAATTCCATCTTCTGGCGATTTTTTTTTTTTTTTTTTTTTCTTTGTTCGCCGAGTTTCTCTTCGGTTGAACCAGAAATAAGAATTAAAAATATCGAGGGTAGACCGCGAGGACAGGAGGCAATAAAATAGGAGTGGAATAAGGTTTGAAATGCAGATGAGGGTGCCGGGCTGAAATGAGCCGAGCCCCAAAAGGGTAAAGGGAAAAAGAAAAGGGGACGAAAACAAGAAGGAAAAAAAAAGAAAAAAAGGAAAAGAGAGAAAGAAAAATAGTAAAAGGAAAAGGTAAATGAAAGGAGAGGAAAGAGAGAAAAAGAACAAAAAAAAAACGGGAAAAACTCTCGGAGGCATTCCTGAGGGAACCTCCTCTACTCTCTCCAGGTTACGTAAAAAGTTACCGGCGAGAGTGGGCTCTCTCCGCGGGGTTTCCATTCTGCATACGGAATGGAAAATATTTATATTTACAGTGATACGTAGTCCCGTTCCAGGGCCTTTTCCAACTCCCCATTTATCAACATTTCCCTTTTTTTTTTTTTTTCATACGGTGAGGGATAAAGCACATACGCGACTTCGAGCGAGAGTCAAAGATCGGGAGGAGCACTCGCGGAGTTTATCACGTGGCACAGAAGTCACAGTATCCCACAAGACCCGGACAAGATTGAAATTTTTGAGAGTATAAAGAATTTGAATTTTCGGAATATGTCGCTGGAATCGAGAAAATTTTTACCGCAGAGAACGGTCTGCGGTCTGACGCTGAGTGAAACGTATACTGAAACTAGAATTCTCACGCGTTCATAGGTCAATCGTATACGACGTGACGTAACGAACGAGTACGCGAGTAACTGTTACAGTTACCCCCCATCGAAGTGTAAAATTGTGGAAAAAGAGGAAAGAAGAAAACTTGTCCCATGTCGACGGAGCGAAAGTCAACTTCACTTTTGGTCAATCACATCGGACGAATAGAACGGAGCAAAAGAGGGAAAAAACGAAGTTTTGTTTGTTTCGCACCGCGAGCAGGAGATTCTTGATTTCCTGATAAATTTCATTTCGAGAAACGTTAATTGGGCAAATAAAATACCGCGCCTAAATTATCTTCGTTAGAAACGGAATAAAAGTCACATTACCTTCGTACGAAAAAAATAAATTACGTCAAAATAAATTATACTAAAAACTAAAAAATCAAGATAAATTTTTGCACCTAAATACTCGTAACGAATTAAACCCCGTTATTTCCAGTATAACCATAGAAATTAGATTCCGGAATTTTTCTCTTTTTTTTTTCTCTTCTTTTCACGATGAATTACACGCAGTACATATATACGCGTGTATATTTATGTAAATTACACGTTAAGCTGAGAGTAATTTCATGAACTGGTTACATTCATACATCTCGGTGAAAGAGAATTTAAAAAAAGTGACTGGACATTTGTGTTTGTTGTTTTTTTTTTTTTTTTTTTGCTTTTCATTTCATTTTTTATTACGTACCCCGCAATTTTCTCTCGGAAGAGAATTCTAATTGCCATTTTTTTCTTGTTCCCCCTCATTTTTGCGGGACAGGGAAAATCCAGGGTTCAAAGGGCTCGTTAGCGGAAAGTAAGGACAGGAATGAATTTATTCTTGCACGTAAAAATTAGTGTAACGGCGGTATATATGGGCATTTGACTCGGGTAATTATTTGATTTTACTTTTTGTCCATAAATAAAACAGCGCACGAATACATCGTGTATTTTCGTATGGCGATTAACGATCCGCGAAGAACGTCAAGCCTTTCCGAAAAGTTAATTAAAGATCCAATTCATCATCGTATATAAAAATGAAGCTGGCGGAAAATTTTCCGCAGTCTCTCAGCCTGAACGGTTTTTTTTTTATAGTTAAAGAGGCGAAAGAAAAGGTGGAGAGACGTAGAGGTAACCTTATTAGTCTTCGTTCGATAATAAATGAGAAAAAAAAATCTCGAAGCTTTATGCCGATTCGAAAAATGGTAAAAAAGGAAAAAACAAAGAAACAGGATAAAAAGTATAAATTCATCGTCGTTAGTTTACGCGGAAGAGAAAAGGGCGAGCGGTTCCTTCACACTTTCGAACACGGGTATGATACAAGGGGTGCGTTAATTGCGTAACGCTAAAATGAACACTGATTTTACACCAAATTTGACACCCGGGACGACTACAACGAGAAGGATTCACCCCCCGAGCGAAAGTGTAAACGTACACGAAGAACAATTAGTCGGACGTTAATCCCTTCAGAAGTATATCATCGTCATGTGTATACGTACATATTATATATATATATATATATATTTTTGAAGGGTAGTTGGTCCGCGGAAAAGACCCTTCCTTCGCTTATCGAAGCAAAGATATAGATATATACACTCTCGTCAATGATTAAATCTGGAACCTTCACGCGGGACACTGTATTTCGGAAGAGATTTACAGTAAAACTGTATAATCATGGAAGAGGACGTTTCCAAACGGGTAGAAATACCCTCAAAAATCAAAAAGAAAAAATTGCAAAATTAAAATGTAATGGAAGAGAGAAGAGAAGTTCTGGTTTCGTTACTATATGATAAAATCTGGATCCGTTAGTTTGCATGAATTATATATATATATATATATATATATATATATATATATATATATATATATATATATATATGCTCTGAAGCGAAAGGGTTGAAGGGTGAACTATACGGTTACATGCCGTAGCTGGTGGTGAAGTGAATTTTAGAAGGCGTGAATCATACGTATACGTGCCCAGATATGCGAGTTCAAAAGAGAGAAGCTGCGCGAATGAACAAGCCCCGTACCGTACAGCTCAGGGTGATTTTGGTGGGCTTAAAAGGAATCCGGGTTTTCGGAGAGTCTGAATAACCCGGCACCGGCACCGTCGACGAAAATATGATGCAAATCACCCAAAACTTTCTCATCAAATTTTTAGCCCGACATTATTTTCAAAAACTTGTCTTTGCTGGGCGGGGTGGATCATTAGCAAAGCGATCATCGGACGAACCGAAAGTTTTTCGAGAGCCAAATTACGGGTAAAGTATATGCGAAAATCAAAAGTAACGTTTCAGAAAAAAAATCGAAAAAAAATTTAAACAAAATTCCGGAGCGAATGAGCGAAGAAAAATTTACCTACCTCCCTACCTAAGGCGTAAAGAAAGTTGAGATAAACGTGGATCGTGAGCTGCATTAAAATGTGGACCACAGCGAGTGTAATTGTCGAGAACAATGCTTACACCTTGTCGTAAAAGAGCTCCGAACGACTCTAATTCGAGATTACGCAAATTAGTCGCCTGCTATCTAGAAGTATCAGTCGCTGCGGCGTTCTCGCTATATTTTAAAAAATTTTATTCAAATTTTTTTTCAACAGGCAACGAGAATTTCTGAAAATTTATTCAAACGTTGATTTAAAAAAAAAAATAAAAAATTTGTAGTACATTAATTAATCGGTTTTATACCTCATCTGTGCCAACAGACATTTATCGATGCCCGGAGGCTGTATCCGGTGTTCAATATCTCGGATCGAGTAGGTAAATCAAAGTTATTTATATGTGAGCGGATGTTTGGTGGAAGTGGAAGCTGGCTAATGGTGGTCCTTGATCGAATTTTCGGGTAAAACAAACAGGATGAAAAGGAAGAATGAGTTCCGGTTGTTCTTGTTGTCTTTGTACCGTTTTCATTATTATCGAGTCAAGTATAGAGGCAAACATAAATATAGTTAGACCTAACATCAGATATCCGCTTCTGGGATCACTCGACGTCTCATTTTACATCTCACCGTATACTTAAGGGATTCTACGTAGCAGCTGTTTGCCAATTGACGGATCGACCGACTTTTGCAAACGTATCGAAAAGCGGGAATAAAATTTCGGCGATTTTAGGTCTGGAGACGAAATAATTGTCAGAGATGTTGAAACGAACGATTAGGAATGACATCTTGACCCGATTTTAGTCAGGTCGAAATCACGACATACGCGAATCGCGATACCGTGTGAAACGTAGGTATAGAATATCGGTAGAGAACTGGGAAATGGAAAGTCGATTAATCCGGAAAGATTCGGTTAGAGGAAACGCGATTAGTCTCGAGATACATCGACAAGCTACGAGCTTTTACCGTCAGATAAAATATCTAGACTATAGGTATAGTCTCGAGCACGGATCGTGAGCAATTGGGACATTTGCGATTGTGGAAAAGAAAGAAAAAAAAAAGAAAAAAAAGTTCCTGATGTATAAGATATTTCAGCAATCCCAGTGCTAGTGAAAAGATTCAAGCTGCAGCAAAGAAGAGGCTCTATTCTCTATCTACCCAGGTACCCTTTGTCTCAAGCCATGCTGAAAGCTTTCGATCGCAGGGTAGATACACAGGAAAAGTCTGAAATTTATGAAAACGACGTAGTACATACAACGCAAAGTCTAAATCGCCTCGAAGCCGTAATGAAAATTCCATAAAATCTCAAATAATTGCATCAAATTGCGTAAAGCGATCGTTGATTATCATCGATTATAGAAACCGAGCTGAGAAACAGGGTATATGGTCCAGCCCAGACTAATCTGGAGACTTGGAACTAGAGACGACAGTGATGGTAGTCTCCCTTCTCCATAATACAAAGGTGTCTATGCAAATGGTTTAGTTTATATACATGAGCAAGCATCCCTGCAGGTTAAACCAGCTTGGAGCATCCAGTAGGACTTTACACGTCAGCTTTGGTTGGCAAACGTCAGTCGGTGGTTACTTTGAGGGTTTTGGCGCAATAGGGCGAGAAACCCCTAACGTCACTTTGAAGTTGTTACTTCACTCGTTTCCGCGTTACCCCTTTCTGAGTTTGACAACGACAACTTTCCACATTTATATACAGAAATGATAGACACGATTCCCAACTCCTTTTCCCGCCTTGGGTGTGCTTTAAAAGAGAGAAAGTTAGAATCCGATTAAGAGTTTCGTTGGTTTCAACCTTTTGATCATCGCGTGAAAAAAGCTCCGCGCGATATTTTATTCCCTTCGGTATTTTTATTACGATGAGTCGATAAAATATATATATATATATATATATATATATATATATATATATATATATATAAAATATATATATATATATTTTATCCGAGGAATATATATATATTCCGAGGAACCTTTTGATTAACGGATAAAAAATATTTTTCACCCCCTGAATATCTTTTGTTTAATAAAAGTCGAAGATTAATAATAATAATAATAATAATAATAAAAACAACGACGAAAGACGCGAAAATATAAAGAAGGAAGGGAATTATAATTCTCGGAGTGAATTCAAAGCGAGAATATATAAGAGTGAGATTTAAATGAAGAAAGTTAGGTTTATTTTCGCGGATCACCTCTGGATGAAACTTGAAATAGCTTCTTTTTTTTTCTCCTTCTTTTTCTTTGACAGCTTCTTCGTGGGACAAAGCAAGTTTTCAAATTAAAATTTCCCCCGAGTGCTTTTTCTTTTTTTTTTCGTTTTTTTTTTTTGTTTGTTTTCTTCTTTTGGGGATAATGAGCACCGAGCTACAGTCAATTCCGATCAACGAGCTTCGTGAGCTTTTATTTTTAAATCCTCAAACCGATGGGTAGAAAATTTATCAGAGAAATGCGAAAAGAGAAAGAAGTGAAACTGATTCGTGGGATTTGCAGAATTTTAATTATTGTCGAAAAGTCTGTAGCCACGTAGTTACGATGCATCTGTGACGCGGTGAAAAATGCTTTTTCTCGTTTCTAGAAGTAATTTCCCTGATTTCAATTAAAGCTTGAACTTTTAAAATCCGCCCCGAGTCTCGCGAAATCCGGGATAATTCGGTTACGACGTTTTGTACCCACGCTTCGTTAACTAGGTTTTATACGTGCAATCGCCGTAATATATTCGAAGGTATAGGTATATAATATGAGCGAGGAGATTCTGGTATTACACATTTTCACATCCCTTTCCACATCGGCGGTGATCTTGATTTTCCTTCAGTTAACAAAATAAAATAAGAAAAGAAAAAACAATGTTTAAAAAATCGAATCCACCTCCGAGGCAAATTGAGAGAACTGGTATCGAAGCTCTTCGAGAGGATGAATTAATTTCGTATCCGCGTTTTGATTCGCGGATCACGAAAAATAAATTTTTTTTTTAAGGGAAGTTATACCCTCTCGGTAAGACAATTTGTGTTCTTACTCTTCCTCTTCCTCTTCCTCTTATTTTTGCTATACATTTTTAACCTAATTACGTATGCTTGAAGCGAGGACCGTAATATTGTCGGAATTCATAAACAAGGTTGGAAAAATTTGAGAAAAAAATTCCGCGGTGAACGAAAAAAGTGAAAGACAAAAAAAAGTAAAAGAAGAAAGAGAGAAAGAAAAAAAAAAAAAAAAAAAAGAAAAATTAAACACTCGAAAAAATTCGCGGAATGTTGAAAAAAATCGGCAGAAAACTTTACAGAGAATAGCATACGTTAATGGGTAATGGTTGACGCGTCTTGTTCGGTTAACTGATTGTCAAGTGCGGGAATCCCCCCACAGTGGGCAAACCTGCCAAAGTGAAACTTGGTATAACTGACGTGAGTGTAGTTGACTGTAGTTTGCGAAAACAATCTTGAACAAGATTAATTACATCGTAGCCCCGAGTCGCCTATTCCGCTATACCGCTTCTCGAAAGTGGTTTTCTATAGTTGCCCAAAAGTTTAGGTTCAGAAATGCCTATTTACCGCAGGTGAATAGAGAATCCAAGTGAAATCCCGAAACGCCTGAGCGAGCGGAACCGCATACACACGTATGTACTACATATACACCAATGTTGGGTAAAGGTATAAATCAGTCAATCCCGGTAATGAGAAAAAGTTTAATTAAATTAGCCTATTTTTAATACTCGCGAACACCGACGCGACGTCGGTATAAATTTTCGTCTTTTCCTTTTTTTTTTTTTTTTTTTTTTTTTTTTATACACGAATTGAAAAGTTCTCCAGGGATTCGTTCACCCACGCACATATATATATATACACATATGTACTACATACATATGCGGCAAAACTTTCTATGCATCTACCCCTAGAGCATATCTATTTTTGATACCACTCAAAAGTCTTTCTGCCCCCGTTTTTTCTATTTTTTTTTTTTTTTTCTTTCTTTTCTTGTTCTTTTTTTCTTTTTTGTTTCATACTCCAGGGTAAAACGGGCGAACAGGTAACGCATAAATAAATTGTCAGCCAGTAGGTTATCTAGTTCGCTCAATACCGTGTATGTATGTATGTACATCGTGATAATGTCGAAGCCGCTCGTCGTCTCTTCCGTACAGCTCTAGTATATTTCATCGACTCTCGTCCCTCTCTTTTATCCAGTTTTCTAAATCCGGGTTAACATTTTTCTAACCCAATTATTTTTCTACGTAACAGTTATTTTCCCTGGCATCGATCTAACGTCTGCGTACGTTAATTATTCGGGAGTTTGAAAAAATTTTCAACGAAACCGAAGTCGAGTCGAGTCGAGTCGTGTCGTATTCCTGTTATTTGACTAAAGTCAACAAGGCTCTGAAAAAAAAAAAAAAAGAAAATTCTTACGTTTCCATTAATTTAACCGAATTAAAATAAGAACCGAGGGTTGAAATACGTCCCCTAAGAAATATAACGAGAATTTATACATGTATGTATGTACCTACTACGTATCTAGGTATAATATGCGAAATAGGTGCACTCTGCACATAAGAGAGAGAAATATAACGGCGTTGACTTCGTGACCTTTTTTCTGGAAAAGCACGATCTCCTATGTGACAGGATATACCCGAGACCGGACCGGGTACTCTACTTACCCGGTATATTATTCAGTGGTAGAGGTTGGGAATGAGTTGGCCACACGGCAATCGATAATCAACAGTTTTTACTCCTCTTATTTTTTCTAGGCGTTTCAAACCTGCTCTTAAACAATACTGAATACGTATATGAATACAGGTACGACGCGTGTGTTCGGATCGATGCCTCCGGGTGTATGAAGTTCATCGATTTTTCGAAAAACTTCATTTTTCGATACACCTTTTCAATATTCTCTCCCTATTACTTGTATGATGAAAAAAAATCTTCCCTGAATAACTTGGCGACGACGTATCTACGAATTTATTCTCCCATCGCCAACAGCGATTTAAGATTAAACCAATGAGACGTACGAGAGATCGTGACATTCTATGAATGGAAACAGTCTCGAAGTCGTGAACCATTCTTTCTTTATTCTTTTTCATTTTTTTTTTTTTTTCTTTGTTGTTTCTTCAACACAAAAAAAAAAAAAGAAAAAAAATTCAAACGTAATACCCCAGATACGTGAAGAACCTGTCGAAAGATTTTTTTCCCTCGCGTTAGCGAAGTGAGCGCCTGTTACGTCCCGGTGATCATCTCGAGATGACGAACGACTCTGAAAGTTCGGGTAGGTAATTTACGGTTCTGAATCTGTCTAATCTAAGGCTTCTTTATGGTTCCATTTCGCCCGAGACGGACGGATAAACTCGACTTTTCAACTCAACGAATATCTATCCCAAAATCCTCGAGGATAATCTATACCGTTATATTATATTACATTACATTATAAGAGAGGATCTTCGGCGTTACTAGAACCATTTTTCACATCCGGTGTAAAAGTTCGTTCGTCAATGTTCGGGAAAAAGGTCGCTGATTTTTCCGCGAGTATTTCGATTCTAGATTCTCATTGAACTAAACTTTCGAGGCAGAATCGTTTCCACACGAAAATCGACACTTGTAAGAATACGGTGGAGATTTTTATGACTAAATTTCTGCCTCATTTCTACTAGGAATTTTTATTTTTTTATTTTTCTGATTATACGTTATCCGACCTCCTCGAATTATATAGCTATATATATACATATATATATATATATATATGTCTCTATATTATTCAGATTTCAAATATACATAACCTGTTACGTTACGTATGCGAAGTCGAGTAAGAGATGAGATTTCGCGAAGATCCGGTGAGATTCGTTTGCCTCTGCAAAGCACACATATATATATATATATATATATATATACACAAGAACCTACATTTTCCTTGTGATATCATTCGGATGTGACGTAAAGAATTTATGGAGATGAGCCCCGAGCGAGAAGCTCGGGAGATGAGATGACACCCTAGCGATGTGAAGCGTCGTTCAATACCTTCGACAAGATCGAAGAGGTTTCAGAAGTGCAAAGTCGCGCGAGGTGTCGATGATACGCGGAACATTAGCCACTCGTGAGAAGTGATTATTTTTATCAACATCGAGCCCTCCCCCCGCGTGCTAAGCTATGAAAAATTATCGGAAATTACTTTATAACTTTTTTTCTTTTTTAGTTTTTAGATTTTTTTTTTTTTTTATTTTGCAATTCGAAATTTTATTCGCTCGATTCGGATTCTGCGTTATCGCGAGGCTCTAGGTTTTGAACCAGAGAAAAATCAAGACACTTACCGTCTAAAACGAGTTTCTCAAACCAAATTCAGAATTTGAGCTAAATCAATTTGCGAATAGGAGAAAACAAAAAAATTTTCGCAAAATATTTCACGATTCGGAAATCAAATGTAGGAGGGGCCGCGGTTTGAAATTTCATAGCTGCATAGTTCGATGAATGTCGGATCGATTTCATCGAAATTTACCGTAGAATCGCCTTTTATTTTATCTCGTTGCAAAATTTCTGCCGGGTGATTTTTCTACGCTCTGGTTTCTAAATCATTCGATAAGATAATTCAAATTCAAATTTTTCCGATCACACCTAAACTTGCGAGATTTTTATAAACGCATTCGCCACTCAAGGGGAAATTATTTTATACTTTTTAATTGATGCTAATTTCTATTGACATTGATTTTCCGCTATTTGTATATCGCATGGGTGTATCAATAATTACACTATACCCATACACCGAAGTCACATATGATTTATTGTAGGTTATTTGTACAGCTGTACAATATGTAAAAATATTGTTAATTGCACGAAACAGTTTATATTCGATCATCCCCGGGCTTTTAAAATTTTTGATTTTGGTGAGGTATCACGTGGAAATATACACACAATACTCATGTGTCAAGTGAAGAATAAAATCTGAAGATATATGTACATATATTGTACTAGTGAAAAATTATTATCTTATTTTTATTCTCATCTTTTCGGATATTCTTTGGGGATTAAAAAACGATGTGTTAGACGGGGTAGATAAATCAAAGAAAGAAAGAAATTCGTAACCATACGAAATCGCTTTGGCTTACTACGACGAGCCTTGGATCTTTCCATTCTTATATGCCTGCACATCCCTGAAATCTTTCACGTCCGATTGACGACAAACATATTTTACGAGTTCTCACCCCTTACGACCTAGGGCGAGGAATCGCTTTCCACATTTCAATCCTTTTGAAGGCAGCTAGGAATGATTTTAAATTTAAAACGAATCGAAGAAATATGGGTGTTTGGGTAAAATATTGCGATAGCCGAATCTCGTTAGGGTATAACGTGTATTTGAAGACTTTTGAAGGGCTGTAAAGTTTCGATATTCACACGAGATTTGATCTCACGAATTTCAACGTGTATCCCATACACAGGGTGTAGCGTATATGTGTAAGAAAATATTTCAATGAAGATGACGGAGGCTGAAATTGTATTTTCGCTCGAGTAACATTTAGAGATTTCTTTGAACCGGGTGTATTCATCGAAACATATATATTATATAGATATACATAGAATCGGCTTCTTTTAAAAATGTATTTCTATTCACGTCACTGGGTTATCTTTAGACTGTGAGAGACATGGAAAAGATTTTCCCTCGATTTCCTTAGAAATTTACGGTTCCGTTTACGACTCGAAGAAATTGATAAACTTTATCCAACACGCCTTCAGAGCTCGGGACCTTCATCAATCGTTACCAAATTCAATGTGATATCTCAAAAGAGAACCTCGATAAATTTCCTACTCTCAAAAAGCAGAAGTTAAGAAAAAAAAAAAAAAATGAAATAAAAAAAATCCTCAAAAGAAGAAGAAGAAGAAAAAGAAGAGGATGAATATTGAAAATGGTAAAGCTGATGAAAAAGTAAATTTAAAAAAGAGAGAAAATCGAAACTCTAAGGAATAGAAAGAAAAAGATGAGATTATTAACAATTTCCCTTTTTTTTTTAATGCAATGTTCTCATTTTTTCGTCGGAAACAAGGTACCCTGATTATTCCCTGACATATAAATGTTGTTTCGAGTTTCTTGTTTAAGAATACCTCTTTGTCTTTGGTGTACCATTCATCGATAATGACCATTCTTTTGGTACACGATATCTCGTTATCATGATTTAGTTACAGGCTTGAAAACCCGTAAGAAAATCCGGGTTTCTTATTTCTCTCAAAGATCGGAGAGCAGAATTTTCCCTCGCTCCGAGGGTTGGTCGGTGAAAAACCAGACGCCGACATCATTTTCATTTTCTTTGTAAAGCCTGTTGTTAGCCGGTTCAAAGCTCGCACGGTTTATATTTTTCACATTCAAATTCGCTCCGCAGTTTGACGGAAGAATAAATTCGAATCTTAAAAAATCCGTCCAATTTTCCAAAATACATAATCCAAAAAAAAAAAAAAAAGAAAAAAGAAGTTATTTCTTTACCCGACCAACTAAATAATTTTCCATATTTATTTCGTTCTTCGCCGAACCGTTGATCCGTTCAATATTCTCCTCCGCGAAAATCTCTCCGCGTTTTGTCTCCAGTATCGTGAGAATAAGATTTTCGTACACAGCGCGAAAGTGACAACGATCTGGATTCGGGATCGGTACCTACGGATCTTGAAGAGCCATTCAGTCGCATCTGTTGACTTATATTTTATTTTTTTGGGGGAAAATAGAAAAAGAAGAAGAAAACCTGGTTCATAAAAAATTCCAAAGATATAGAAGAAAGGCAAGTCAAAAAAAAAAAAAAAAATCAAAGACAGGCGGGAAAAAGCAGAAAAACCGACTGTATTCGTATCTAATAAACAAGTTTGGAAATGTACTACTAATTACCGACATGAACATAGAATAATTTACGTATCCAACTTTACCCGAGTTTCCAAACTTTTTTTTTTTTTTTTTGTCGAGGGATAAATATTCCGCTCTGAGACCCGTTAATGAGGGATTTTTAATACCCTCCAAGCCCACAGCCACGTTTTTCCCCAGATTTATACACGAATAAATTATTTCGCACGAAAAAATTTGTGAAAAAAAAAAAAAAAAAAAAAACATGAAACAAAACAAAACAAAAAATGGTACGAAATTAATTTCATCAAATGTGAATTCAAACGCTCCGACGAATTATCGTCCACACACATACATATATTTCTAACAATATTATAATCCTGGGTAAAAATTTTCTCGTCTCTAACGATACGAAATCACAGATTTAACGTTTTCAAAAATTCAAATCCACTATCGGAGGAACAATAATAATCGTATAATTATTCCAGGCGACTATGAAGGCTGGAGACAAGTTACTTCTGCCTTAATTATCAAATTAAAAAACGGTGAAAATTTCTTTTTCAAGTATCTCTACATATATTTACAGTCTGAAACCTAAATTTTTATAAATTTGGTACAAACTTTCGAGCAGATATGATATACGTCTTCTAAACGATAGTAGTCGTAATGATAACGACTGTATACATATATACCGTTCGAAAATTGATAGAATACGGATAGAAATTGAGTAGCAGTGGTTATGATTCAATTAGGAAAGTGAATCAGGTGGCTAATGACGTCTTCTAATTACCATATACGTTACCGCAGGCGGTTCTTGGCTCAGTCTCTGCACAGTCATGTACATACATATATCTTGCATCTTTCTCTGGTATAAATATAGTAGGTTCGCATATTTATTAACTATGTTTTTTCTTTTTTTTTTTTTCTCTCTCTCTATCTCTGTCTCTTTAATATTATAGAACCCTGGGGGTTATTTCGTACACGTCAGATTATTAAGCTCTCGTTTAATAATGAGAATGAAAATGAAAATTGAAATTAAAATGAAAATGTATGCGTGCATCTATCTCGGAAATAAGTCGAGCTTTGATAAAAGTAGAGAGAAAAATAGAGCAAAAAAAAAAAGGATAAAAAATCATGTTATTCTTTAAAATTTATCCGTAATCCTGCGCCCCACATTAGCGTTATTATTTTCTACTAATTAATCATCAAATCTCTCATATATAGGTACATCGGTAGTATTTTCTTCTCTTGTAACTTTCGACTATCATTTATAACCCAGAAGCGATTCTCAAGTCTCAGGAGGGATATATTCTCGTAGGAAAGGAGATACCGGTGTCATGTCATCACTTCGCTAATTAATTTCAACTTTAATTAACCTCCTGCCTCAGGTTAATTAAATTTAAACTATTTTTTTCTTTTATTATTCTTTCTTTCAACACAATGTACAGTTACGCATCTATATATAATAATAATTATATTCATACAGACTACGTACACATATCTAGTCGTTTTATCACACTCGCATAAATTCGGGGTATACACATATGGTATATCGAAGACTACGTCAGCAAGTTACTTTCCAGATTCAATTTGCTCTGTATTTGTTGCGCTCGTCTAACTCTACCAGACTTTGGTTCAAACTCACTACTTACTTCGACGTCTGCAGTCCTTTACCCTCTGCTTACTATATCGAAATGGAGTAAACCGACACGAGGAAACGCGAGAAAACTGAATAAAAGTTAGGAGCGAAATTCCCCGGCTAGTATATTCGTCGCTCTGTACCTAAAAGCGAAAAGGAATGAGGAATAAGAAGCAACCGAGTATCGAATAAATCGCAATGCAGAAAATCTGCGTATCCGCAAATTTTTTTTAAGACTAGTCGTTCTAATTTTTGATTTCGATCGCATTTCCCTAAAAAAAAAAAAAAAAAAAGACAAGGGAATAAAAATAAAAACAACAGATTCGCAAAAGTTTTTCGCAACGTTACGTCCGCCGAGTTCCTCGTGTCCCGCAATATCAGAGGTAGAGAAAAGGTGGAACCAGTTCCAGAGCGTCACCACAGGGATTATTCGTGCTCTTGGTCGGGGGGTAGCGAATGTTAATTGTCTCGCAAATAGTCGGCAATTTATTTAACCGCAGTGTAAAGTGGGTGCTTTCGAGGTAGTTCTGTTTTCTCTAGAATCGAGAATTTTCGCACCCCTCTTTCATCCCCTGCTCAGACCACCCACTCGAATTTTCTTATTACGATAATAAATTTCTGGATATAATTTCCGCCTTCCCTCTATTATATATATATCTAAATGAAACGCTGAAAATTTCTTCTAAACGAATCAAACATATTCGGTTCATTCAATTTCCAAATTTTCAATTATTCGATAATCGAATCGATAACGATAAATCTAAAAATCCCAGTAATCTGTGCTCAGTAATCACGCGAATCAGCGATTTTAAATAAATTATATTCAAGGTGTGGGTGTACGGAACCTCGGAAGATGACGAGACGCGATATATCAGTAATACATATGCAATAGGGGGATGATGATAATGTTTGAATTAGAACTAAATCCCTCGTCAAGTTTAAGTTTATATCACGTTAGGATTACAAAGAGATATGCCAGGGATTAGCCGAGGGACTCGGGTAGCTAAATTCTCTCGCTGATATTATTTCCGACAGTTTTCTCCTGCAATTTCAGGCATTTCACGGTATAATAGTATATATATATATATGTAAGGCAAAATGGTCTGGAGAAATTGTTGTGCCTTGTGCCTTTAGCAGAAGTAGCAGCAATGAAAGGTCAGGCGAAACTGAAACTATATTTGGATTTTAACGATCTATTATAACCGCGAAAGCCTGAAGTTCGAGCGTTTCTTGAGAAATTATTATCCCACGCAAACTCGCGAAATGAAATCGACGAATTTTACTTCTCACCTGTATATTCGAGAGCCGGGAAATAATAGCGAACGACGAAAAAAACGAAATTAACGCGAGAAAAAATTTGAAAAATAAAAATCAAAAAAAAAAAAAAAGATTTAAGCAGCTTGGAATCGACAAACGAGTGAAATATGCGAGCGTTGACAGAATAATTGCGAATCGAATTAGGGCGAAAAAATCGAGGGCTTTTACTCGGCGTATAATTCGGGAGGTAGTAAACTTTACCAGAAAATTTACTTCCGTTAAGATTTCTTCATTTATCTGGACCAAATGATGCAGCGGAATTATCTTCTCGCCAAATTTCACCATCTTTTTAGACAATTTCACGAGGCGTTAGACAGTCCGGACGTTCCTCGTTTAGAGAACGAAAATTGCATCCCCCAACCCCCAATATCCGTTTACCACAGGCTGCTGCTGCTGCTGCTGCTGCTGCTGCAGCAGATTTGGTACAGCTGCGTATTTCGGTCCACCTCGGTGAAATGACCAATTCAAAAAAAAAAGAAAAAAAAAAAACAATGGTACACGTGTACCGGTAATTTCGGAATAAAAGTTTTTTTTTTTTTCTTTTTTGTGTTCACATATTTGAGGCAGAAGGGCTTCGTTAATTTTTTTTTTCTTTTTTTTCTTGTATTTCAGGGATACTTCGAGCCAATAATTATAAGAAATCGAATGGGTGTTGTTACACGAAAGCTCGCAGTCTCTTATCGTCGACGATAGAAATCAGGATTTAAACCTATTTAGCTACATCGAGTCGGTCTCGTTTTTTAGACGAGGTAGGGGAGGGCTAACTTCGCTTAACGGATCTGATAAACGAAAATTTACGAGTAAAGATACGCCACGTGTTACCTATCTTTCCCCATATACATATGTGTCCAATTATATGCACGCGTGTTTCAGATATATAGATGCGATAAAAATCCGCTGTCCCATAATCCCTCACCCCGGATGCGTAGGGGTAGGTACTACATACGCGGAGATATATACGAAAATTTGTACATTTGTCGCGGGGGAAAGAGATTCACGGCTGTTTTTCCCCGTTTCCACGATATTTTTTTCTTTTTTATTTCATTTTGTTTCTTACCGATTTATTTTCGAGGTACATAACGAATCGAAAATAGAAAGAAAAAAAAAGGAAGAAAATTTCCCGAGACGAATTAGTGGGAAACGTTTTTCAATATTCTTAATGGAAAATTTAAACGTATATATAAACCTCGCCCGCGAGCTTCGAATAAATGCGATTAATAATGAAAATGATAAAAGCTTTTTTCCCCGTTCCATATACATATACATATATCGAACGAATATCCACCTACTGCTAAATTGAGGCTCCAGTGACGTTCGTGCAGAAAATAAATTACATTCGCTATACATATACACACACACACACACACATGTCGAATATATTTAAGAAAAATTGAAAATATCGAAAATAAAAATTTCTCGCAAGACATGTTTCCCCCTGTTTTTCTCTTCTTTTATCACGGATCATGTAGCTAGAATAACAATAATGATAATAAAAAATCAAAAAATGAAATCAAAAAAAAAAAGGGCAAAAAAACTTCGAAACGAAACGTGGCACTGTGATTTATTTATCGTTTCTTGTCGGGTACGCGACCCTTAGCGTTATATATCCTTCGTCCCCGCCACACGTGGAAGGACGTCTTTCTTTTTTACCAAAGAACTTTTTGAAGAATTTTTTAACAAACTCTCCTGCGAAAAAAAAAAAGAAAAAAAAATAAAAAGAAAAAAAATTCGTTTCCGAAAAACTACGTAGACTCGTGCAGGTACGCGAATATCTTGAACTGAATTAGGGATAGCGAGAAAAAGTTCATTTCGTAAATTTTTATAATATCCGAATAAATTTGTTTTTTTTTTTTTTTTTTTTTAAGAAATCTACGATACGCGTAATGATAATAATAATGATAATAATTTCAGTGGCCCCAATAAATTCGTTAGATGCGGAATTTATATCTGAAAATATTGTGCCGCGAGAGAAGAAGAGCTACCTAATTAAATAGTTAAGAGGCAATGAATCAGTTGCCTTGCCATCCCCCTTCTCCGTAAGCTCGGGCAAGTCTTTATTGTCTGATTTCGAAGGCTGCAGTTTAAAGCTGGCAAAGGAGGGGGTGGGTATTATACTGATATCTCAGTGGTTGTGTGGGATAATAATTGTCGGGGGATTCCACAGCAGAAATTCTTGACGCACTCGAAAGGATTTAAGCTCAGGGGTTCTCTCGAGTGAATGTAAACGTTTTGAATTCAACAGAGTCTAAGTCCTCGAGTCTACATAGCTTTGCGAAACTAACTCTCTCTCTCTCTCTCTCTCTCTCTCTCTCTCTCTCTCTCTATACCCGCAGAATTTTCTTCTCTAACAAATTTTGTCATATACTATTTTAAATATATGTATTTCGTATTATATGATCAAAAAATGTTAAGCCTAAATTTACGTAACAGATTTGGTCCGGGGGTAGGTCTATCGATCGCGAGTGTGCGTAGAAGAGTAATTGTTTTGTGTCTTTTGGTCAGTTTCGAAAAGCAATCTGTATGGAAATCGTACTTTCAAAGTAAACATTTATATATGTACGTATAAACGAGATTTCAAGCAATACGTCCTGCCGTTCTGTATTTCCATACAATAGCAAAGAGGGATAAGAACCGTTTTCTTGTTATACCTAATTCCGAAAAATTTTTGGGATAAAAAACTGTAAAATTTGTTTGAAATAAAAGATCGAGTACTTCCGATCGACAACCTCTAATACCCGTACAATCTGGATCTCGGGATTTGGGTGATAAACGGAACTTTAGAGACGCGTAAACGCGGAATTGTCCGGCTAGAATATCGCGATATCTATAAACCTAATGGAATCCGAGGAATTCGCGGTGTAAGCTTATACGTGCCATTGGAATTTCTCTCTCTGTACATGTGTGTGTAGGTGCGTGTGTGTGCGTGTGAATGTCTATAACTACGTGTGGTCAGACCTCAGAGCGTAGAGTGTGCGTAAATAACGGTAGACCCGGAAATGTAATCTACCCTATTTGCGGAATAAAGGTTTCTTAGCATTGTGGTCTGCCGAGTCAACCAGGTCCTGTTTTTATTACATCTTACATCCATACGTGTAGTATTCCGCCTCGGTAAAATCCGGGAATACAACAACAAAAAAAAAAAAAAAAAAGGGTGAAGGAAATGATAAATAGGGTAAGAAGATAGCGAATAAATTTTCAGAAAAACATTATACGTACCAGCTGCAAAAATCCACGGATAGTATGAAAGAGGGGAAAAACAGAAGAAAATTTTATTTAGTATAAACGTGAGAATTTCGATTGTGAGCGTAAAAAATGAAAAAAAACAAAATTGAAATAAATAAAAATGAAAATTAGATGATAGAAGAAGAATTGAGTCCATATATAATTATTGTGAGCGCGGCGACCCCGTTAGGGAATCAATCGTTGCCGATAAAGTCGATTGACGTAAATTAATTGTATCATTGAAAATGGATCGATGTATCGATGTAATAATACCGAGAGAGAGAGACAATGAACCGTGAAGTATTATTTTCTATACTTAAAAGAATGAGTTTAATTAAGGGAGTTATAATTTGAATTAGTGAGAGTGTCAGCGTTTAATGACGTAAGCTTATATCGTTATATATATATAGAATTTGATTGATTACGGTTAATTATGAACAGGGATAGTCATTAGCACACGCGGTTCATTATAACATCAGGGTATACGTATACGCGTTGTTTTCTTTGTTGCCGATACGATATGATAACGCAAAACAGGTATATCACGTTTTTTTTTCTTCTCTCTTTGTTTTTCTCTTTCTCTTTTTCGTTCGATTTTGGATAAATTTGGAAAATTGATTAAAAAAAAAACAAAAAAAAAACAAAAAGTAAAAAACGAGTGAAAATCCGAAAATTGCGAGAGAATGAAGAACGGGGGATGAAAAAAAATCGGTCACGAAATACCCCCCGTATTTTATCATTTCCGAATGAATGGGTGTCGCCCCGTTAACCAAAAACTTCGCACTCATCTATCTATATACGCGGAGTAAATTAAAACGTCGAGAGTAAAAAAGAAAAAAAGGAAAAAAAAACAGAAAGAAAAAAACGAAATTGCACGGGGACGTTGAAAACCACGACAAAAGTCGATTACATGTTATAACTCACTGCTTTATGCCTGATGTAGGTTTGATATTGACACTCACCTGAAACAGAAAAAGGAATACGAGGTCGTTATAGGTTTTTTTTATAATTTTTTGATTTTTCGTTAAAAAAAGAAGAAGAACGAAACAAATTTTATCCACATATACGAAGACCAATTAATTATCTGGGTAGAGTTCTGTGTTTTATATTATTTGTTCGAATAACGAGAATTGGGTCGAAGCTCGAGCTTAACGCGATCTCGATCTAAAATCAACTTATAATATATTCTATACTTTATCGCGGGTTTAGATCCGGGTAAAACTTTACCATTATCCCATATGAATATGCAAAACCGACTAAAGGGTATTTATAGTTGGTTACACAACTATATATATATAATAAGTCTAGTTTATAAAGAAAAAAAGATTCAAGATTGATTAACGTGTCGTAGTCTCGCAGTTCCTGTTTACCTTTTCCGCTCAGAATGTTGTTTCTATATAATTTATCGGTAGACGGAATAAATAACGACGATATAGAGACGGGGGAGATAGAGAGAGAGAGAGAGAGAACTTTGAGCTTTATGTATTTTTCTGAACTTCGAAACTACTCCGCGTTTCCCATAGTCTGAAGAAAATGCAAACTTTTCGCGTGAATTTCAGGAAAAATACCTGCATCCCGGTTTGAAAAATCTGTTTTCAAGCCTCGAGTCGCTATGCCAGAGGCACTTACCGGGTGAAATATGAACGAGAGTTAAACTGCCCACATTACATATATACGGTGAAAAAAAAAAGCAGAAAAAGCTAACCGTCAGCGACGTTGAAGCGAAGCAAAAACCAAGAAGAGTCAAGGAACCGGGTGATTGGGGCTTTTTGGTCCGCAGACACCGCATCGCGATTCCTTGCTCCAGGGTATAGTTTGTCTAGTGATAAACGTCGGTCCCGGGATGTCAGAGCTTCGTCTTTTATCGCCTGGGGGCAATCGCGAATTTCTTTTTCCAACTTCGGTGTCAAAATGCGAAATAAAAATAAAAAAAAATTAAAAAATTGCAAATTTTCTATGCGACTAAACGCGAAGAATCAAAAACGTCTGTCATACATTCAGAAACTATAATTTAGCGGCGGAAATGAATACTCTGTGATTGATAGCGCGGGACACGAAGCTGGAAACTAGATCAGAAACTGAAGGCATCCCGTGTCGCCGTCTCTCAGAAATTCAGGACCCGTTTTCACCGAACATTTCTCAAACTCTACGTGCGCTTAGGAATATCTATGTACGTAGTCGAGGGGTAGGTATGTGCCGGGATCTAGACGGATGTTGATATTCATACATCAAGCGAGCTAGCGAGTCCGGGATTGACGGTTTCGCGTTGACTTTGACGATTGCGAGAAGCGCCTGGCATGGCTCGGATTGCAAAGGCTTTGATTGAGGCGGTTTAGCGCTCGTTTGGTCTCGTCGATCTCTTTGTAAGAAATTTTTAACTCGCGGTAAATAAAAAAAAAATAAAATAAAAATCAAGCCAGGAAATAGAAAACGAGAAACTTGCACCTATACTAGGATAAACTTGAAAAATGGCATGAAACGGAATCCCCCACAGCTCAGGCTGAGCCTGAGCCGCCGAAGACGAACTAGACTTTGCCATTAAGTCGTTAACAAAGTTTGCTAAGTACGTATATATACCTGAAATGAAAAGACATTTACAAGAAAAACCACGTTACTCGATATTTCGGTATAAATTTAGGTATAAAATAGCATCGGGTATAACCAGGGTATCAGATTAGACTAGAATTCTCAAGTTACGTATAGATTATAGTCACTTCGACAGCTAATAACCGAAAACGAATATCGACAGCAAGGAAGCAGCTAAGAGGCCGAAATTTTGTCTCGAAAAAATCGTATCCGATTAAATTAGTCGATTTATCAACGATTTTAGAACCCAAATTGTATCGTATGGGGTTTAAACAGGGGGAATTTATAATCGTGGGTTCTTATAGAAAAATTTCTAACTCTCCTTCCTGAATTTGTTAATTTGAATATCTGAGTTGTTTCAGGTCGGAGGATCGGTGGTATTGACAATTTAGCCTAAACCAACGTTGTACTCAGGTAATCGGATCTAATATCTATGTTTGCTCAACATTTGCTTGTCAGATTAAGGTAGGAGGCAATTTCGTTAGAGAGTATACCCCGAGCGATTGATATCATCAATATTAAATACGAGGGTGTAGTACTCGGGTCCCGTGCGTTTTGTCAATAAAGTAAGCTTTACTTTAATTAATATTCGCGAGGGAGATACGATCGATGGAATGAAATTCACCGTCGTTAAACAAAAAAAAAAAAGAAAAAAAAAATGAAAAACGAGAAACAAAATTGCGAGGAACAAGGGAAAATTTAAAGAATACGTAAAACCGACTACAATTTCGCGAAACTCGACATCGTCTCCAAGAAGACCGCCTAGAGAAACGCCAATTTACCTAACAAGGGGATGAATATTTTCGCTTAGAACTCTCGTCCGGTCTAATTACCGAGAGTGTCATTGAGCCGGGTCCCAAAACTTTGACTGGACATAGACAGTGTCCGGTTCTCGGGAATTGCGCCTAATCTGCTGAGAGGAGGTAATAATTAACGAAGGAATGAACCGAGACATATATACATATATTATATATATTATATATTATGTATTCCACGTTTCCGAAGCTTATACGGGGAAGGAACTCCCTTCGTAAAATTTGTCAAATTCGAATTAAATTGAAGCGAGAACTTCGAAGAGACTAGTGTATACGTACACATCCAGAGTTCTAAATGCGTTCAATCCATATACCTAAGTAAGTAAAGGGGTGAGACTTCGCTCTCGAAGCTAGGCTCAGGCTTTTCAGAATCCCACTGTAACGCTGGGTAGTTAATTAATTTACAGTAACGAGATCTGAGATCTAATTAACTGTAATATTTACGAGTAGAACTAAAAAGCGAAGCAAAAGCGTGTAAATATGAATATTTCATTATCGGATATATTCTTCAGGCATGCAACCATAAATCTATGATCAAGGCACGTAGCTAGTCGTACTTTGAAGAAGTGCAGCAAGTTTGTACCATATATTTTATTAAAGTTGGAAGGTAATTAAATATCAGCGATTTATCGCTTTTTTATTACAACCAAGTTCTAGTTTTTTTTTTTTTTTTTGGCTTTTTTTACGTGTCTATATGTATACCGCTGTATAAATTATATGTCGTCAGTATTCGGTGAAATTAATTCCTGGCAGATTCCGTACTGTGATGCAGTGTTTTCCGTCCCTGGCCTGCGACGAAACGCAATTAAAGTGCAGCGAACGGAGAAACGCGCAAACAGAACTTAATGGCATTCGTAATGCCACCGTTTGTAGCCATAGATTGGAATTAGGAACGCAAACATTATTTGCTTTGTCGAGCATTGACGTGGGTTCGCTAATCGGCGAGGCAGTGATTTAATTAAACATCAATCGAGAGCTGATTCGCTTTAGAGATTACGACGATTCTTACCTGTTATAGCATTTATTATCCATTAATTAACTGAAAAAGTTACGAAATTTGTGAAACAAATCTCATCGTGTCAAAAATTTATACAAAGCCTCGAGGGAATAATTCGAACTTTTGTACTTTTTGTTTCGCTTTTCTTTTTTTTTCTTTTTTTTCTTTTTTTTTTTTTCTAATTAACTAATCGAACGAATTGGATGGAGTTTCCCGAAAATCGTGAGGTTCGTGTTAGAGAACACGTAGCGGATTAAACGAAGAGAAAAATCGTGAGTAATGAATATAGAAACCGTTTGTCCAAACTTTTAGATATGAAATTTGATTTTGCATTAAACACGTACTCAGCTTGTTCGACTTACTACACCTACGTGCTTGTGTTTAATGATCAATTTCACGAGGCAGTGACTCGAGGCAAAGTTCATTGACAAAAAGAAGCCGGTATCACAGCATAGAGCTACGTGTATAACGATCGCGGTTTGGTACAGCGCCAAAAAACGTCTTTTAACCCCGTTCGAGGTAAACGTATATCACTTCGGATGCACGTAGCAAATAATCAGGAAATTTCGAGGGCGTGAATAAATTCATATTTACATACACCGTAAATTTTCGACATATTTTTTTTTTTTTTTTTACCGCAACGGCACCAGTTTAGCCACGATGTAATCTGTATCTGCTTATAGAACTTATCAAATCTCGACATTTCGACGTTTTGACGTTTTTACATTTTGACATCCCGACGTTTTTCCAATTTTCGATAAGTGTAAGATTAAAAATCGACACATCGAAATAGATTGAAGACAATATCGACGATTGGATAGAGCCAGGGAACCGGGGGTATAACGGCGGAGACTCTCCAGAGACGAAATCCCGATCTATGTACATATTTCATCCACCCTATTGACAGGAATATTTGAGGAGGTGGTAGTGGCGGTAGCGGGTGCCCGAGGGAATCTAGAACCGCCTTTCTAGAATAATAAACCCTAATACGTAATACACCATCGGTAACCCAGCGGAGAAACTCCTGGATGAAATATTAACCGAGTTTGAAGTGAACTGCCGTTCTAGGTTCGAATCGTTTGAAATTAAAATGATCGATGTAGTTTAACTTCCCTCGCCTCATCGAATCTCGTATAATTTCGTTCGAGTGTCTAATTAAAAATAACGAGCTCGATATTCACCCAAGTAATTATAATTTCAGCCTTTACTTCACAATAGCTAATTCACGTTGGCTCAATATACAACGAGGTTCTTCTAAAGGTAACAGGAAATTATACTACCCGGGTTCTTTCATCTACCGAAACGCTACGTAGTCTGAAATAATTTACTGATGTAAAGTATAAGCTCTAACGGAGGCTGTGCGCTGCTTTAATCACTTCAAACGATCGTCTATTCAGTTTTTGTAAAGATTATATCAACTACGAGGTAGATACTTGTCCCTTCTTATTCCTCTGGTCCTCGGACAGGACAATGTTAACTGAATTCGACCCTCGACCTGGTAAAGTTTGTCACTCGCCAAGTCGGATGCTGCAGCCCCATCCCCATCCCCGGCTCCGAACGCTAACGGAATAATCTGTCCACCTAGTCGGAGCTAACTCAGTTTTACTTCTAACTCAATTCCTGCAGCTGTTCAACCTCTAGGCTAGATTAAAACCGAGACAAGACTTGCGGTTCTTAGCGTCGGATAGAATAGGAGTGCAATTATTAAAAAGACCATTGATTTTGTTGCGAAAATGAAAGGAGAAAATCGGACTCTTCATTTTTCACGTACTACTTGATAGTATTAATCGTAATTAGACGTGGTTCTCTATAAGACGATGGAAAGTACTTCTGACTTATTTTTCCTTGAATAAAGGAAAGATCGAGCTTTAGTTTAGCATTAGGTTTATTTTTTTAAATGGACCGAGAAGGAAGATCTGCAGGGACTTTGTTGTCTGGCAGTAAAATGAATATAGAACGATACGACGGAGGTTGGATACGATGTCCTTTTCGACCGTATATAGCATAGATATACGTATACCGACATGTGTATGTGGTAAATAAATATGTATATAGTTTCGCGTACGTAGGGTAGAAGTGAGTGTATATATCGGTCACACCGTTAGCGACTCCCTCAAGAGACATTTGAATACGAAAGAGATTTTCATATACCCCCGTACATAAGGAGAGTGAATATTCTTCTGGAGTACTCGATAAAATGTCAACTAGCGTGATATACAGGTTGGAAATAGTCATGATCGTGGTATTGCGTGGCGTGGATTCGAGGCAATTGCCTTACGTTATTACGACCACATCGACTCTGATTACAACAATAACAATATAGCTGACAATATTCTTCGGGTATTATTACCCGATGAATATAAAAACCACGTGATACAACATAAGATATGGAAAACGTGTCTCCTATACTCTTTTACTTCGTTTTCCATATATTTTTATACCAGAAATAAAATCGCGTCGGTTTTTAGCTCCGTGATACTCGGAGTTATATTTGTTATTACCGATTACCGGAACTAGACGTATCGTATTCTGTGCGAAAATTAACGCCGATGTTTCCTGAGCGAAAATATCGAAGGTATTGTAGTTTTCAAATGGGAGCTAGTTTAAGTTAGCCAATCGCGTCGCGAATCGTCGGTTCGATAGAAGCGCGCTGAGTGGCTGTCGAGCGGCACGAGCGACCGTTACGACCTGCGTGATCCGTGATTGGCCCAGTTTCAATTAGGTTTAATTCAAAAACTATCGGACTCTCGATTTTTCCGCTGGGATAAAATCGCCTTGGATTTTATCAAGGAATATACACGCGGGCGGAGAAACACGCCAGAGATATTCCGAGGCTTATTTTGACGAGGGTAGTAATTGAATCAATTATATACAGTACCTAACTCTTAGAGTCGTCGGGCCTGAGAGCAGCGACGTTATCACGCCCGAGTCTAGATTCTATTGTTAAGCTTCCGTTAGCTTTAAGGGGTAACATTTATCCGATGAGAGTATAACCACTTTGAATGTCTAAGACCGAGATCAATACGCATATGTGTACACGTTAGTTTCTCATTCAATTTCCGAGTCACGTAAAGTGTACATTCTATCGAAATTACCTAGCGTGTACGTTGCGACATTACACGTTTGTGTAATTCCGAGATAATTCCAACTCTCGTATTACGAGTTGGCAAATTTCATTCCGAGTTTCGTATTTGAATAAAAAAAAAAAATTTGAAAAAGCAGTAATACTTTCTTCCAACTGCGTAAAGTACCTCGCGGGTAAAGTAAGCCTAAAACTTCACGTTTTGAGGTATGTGTAAATTAATGTTTTCCTTTGGCCTGCTCCTTCCTTCCTGACTGCTCAAAACTGCTGAGGTAAATGTGGTGAATATGTTGCTGATGAGTTTCTACCGTAATAAATGTTTCACCGCGAATTTTGTACACGCACCTTTGCCATCGCAGATATATATGTACATTTGCGAATTTACGTATATGCGGAGGGGTATAACGGTACGGTTAACAAATAAACGAGAAAGATTTGACCGAGACCTGAACCAGGTGTATAATTAACGTGAAATAAATAAAAGATGAAAAAAAATTTAATTACACAAATGTTATACGGAGACGAGCGACGAAATTTCTGTATTTCACTCGTTATTAGGGAAAACGAGGTGCGACGTGAGAGATACGAGATGCGAGGTGCGAGGGAGTAAATAAACCTTGGTATAAAAGATATTTGTGTCCTTTCTTTACCAGGGAATCCAGGATCGGATGAAACGCGAGAGTATAAAGGGAGGACGAGAAACAGCCCTCTACGTCGCGAAAGCTCGCCCTCTAATTTCATCCATCCTCCTCAAGCTTGCTAGCTCGAAGAGCAAAGTCATAAAGACAATCTCGAACATATTGCTACTATCCCACGATAGGGAGAACGGAGACCGAATGCTAAAGACTGCAGCAACAAGTATGCGAATTTCTCGGTGCTGTCATTTCCCTCGAACCTCTATACCCCTCGAAAGTCGAGAAGATTCTTGTCTGTAAAATCGAGCAGTGAGATTTTCGCGATTCTTCTCCATCCCCACCGTCGGGGATAACAAGCTGATTTTTATTCAGCGATAAAGAAGTAGAATAAACTCGACGAAGATGGACCAGTTCCAAAAGTTCCTTCGCGCGATTTGATTCTCCTGACATGAATAATTCGCAAATTTTACACCGCGGTATCCGGCGTTATACCTAAATGGTGAAAAAAGTTCAGTCCACTCTCGACGATTTTCAACAAAAGTTAAAGCAATTCGTGAATTTGACAATATTCTCAAATTTCGATTAAACTTGCGGAAACATTTTTCGCCGAGCTATTCAAAAGTAACGACCTGGTCCATCTCAGTCCACATTTTCACCCTCGAAGATGTGCTCACCGTCTCGGGAGAAACTTATTTTCTCGTTGCATAAAAGCTACTCGAAAGTTGTTCTGCCCCCATAATTCATTGAAAAAAATGTTTAATCCCAAAGAACGTTTTTTACGTTTCACTTTTTTAACGAGGTCTTCGAAACGGTGAAATTCTTTCATATTTTGGGACCAGGAAAGACTGTAAAACCTTTTCTTTCAAACCAGTCGACATTTACGAGGCAGAATTCGTTCCAACATCCGGTGAAAGGTTTACTATTCGAGAATAGCAAAGAGCGAGGGATAATCCGAGTGCGATCGTTTCAGCTTTGAAAATGAAATAAAAAACGGTTGAAATTATAACCTTTGAAGGGTTTAAACTCTTGAAGGGTTAGATATGAACCTCGGGATGGATTAAACTCGAGGCTACGGAAAATCCGGACGATTTTACGCCGACACTATCGCGTACTCATAGCTTGGTTCAGATCGATTTGAGTTCCTCGACACGAGGTTGAGGGTTGTAAAAATTGACGATCTCAAAATATCAACAAGAGTGATCTAAAAGAGGCAAAAATGTCTCTAAAAAGTCAAAAAGTAAGTCGGGGAGAATATAAATCGGCGATATATCAAACGATGGAGAACGGTCCTCGCGGAGGTACGTGTAAAAAGCTGTTTGGAAAAGACTTATACGGTGAAATCGGAAGGGTCTGTGATGTGCTCAGTGTGTGAAAAGAGTAAAAAGTAAAAGGGGTAGTTTTTGACGGTGGGATTAACGCGTTTTCGCTGTGTTTCGGTCAATTTTAACGGTGCAAACGGGGCTTTATAAACAGCCCTGGTACCAGACGAGAGAGGAGGACGTTGGTCGCGTGGTAGGCTCCGCGATGTGGTCTATATCGATCCCTTCCCTTGGTAGGTAGGGGTGCTATATTTGGAACGCGACGAGAGAGAGACCCTCTCGTGCCCCTAAGCTGTTTACGAGACCACGCGACCACCGAAAACATTTTCTAGCCCTTAAAATGACCGATGAGAAAGACCCTGCACTTTCTACTTACCATGTATGACCATTCGCTCGGGGGTATATATGTATGGCCGAAATGAATAATTGCGAAGATGAAGAACCTGGGCGGTCATATTCCCTCTAGTTTAATTTCTGGCTAATTTTTTTACTCCCGAAGATAGACTCCGTATCAATTTCACCCTTAGATTTATTTTCAGGGAATAACGACGTCGGTCGTGTCGTTTAAGAGTATGAAACGAGATATCCAAATTTTTGTTCTGTAGATTTTTAACGCCGAGAAAAGAGCCGAACGAATTCAGGGGTTGTTTTTTATGTTTTTATATTTTCATTTTTATTCTTATTTTTATTTCAATCTGGTAAAAATGAAATTAAAATAAGGTTCATTCGGAGTCAAGAGCGTAAGAAATTATCATGTACTCGTCGAGAGAATTGCGACGGGGATGAGAGACGTACGTCAGACTGAAAATTCCGAGTACCTACCCTACCGAGACACAAGAACAGACAGGGAAACGAAGGACACACTTGACGTTTAGAGACAAGGAAGACTTCATCCCTAACGACTGAAATTAATAATATAAGTTCAACCCGGACGAAAGAAAGAAACAACAGGCAATTAACAAACTGTAGAAACAAAGATATGACAAGGGATGAAGAAGTTGGAATGACAAAAAAAAAAAATTAAGAAAATGAGAAAAGAAAAGTAAAGAGCGGACGTTCAAACTTTCATATTCGATTACGTTTATCCATCAAAATTTTACATCGCAATGAACTTGAACTATACTTTTATTACCTGGGAGTTAACCACCCTCCCCGCCTCGATCTACATCCCTTAGCTGTCGGATTCTGATTTTTAATCAGAGTATTATCGTCAGCCGATTAGGACTCGGGTATTTGGCTCCATTTATAGGTGTATAAGGAGTAAGAATTTTTCGATGGATTTACCCGGTTGATCAGAGAATTATTATTATTGCGAATTGAGGGGTTTGAATTTGTGAAAAGGTCGGATATATATATATACATATACATATATCCACGGACTGAAGATCAAAAAAAAAGTCTCGACGTGACGTTCAATCATTTCTTTACGCGAGGACAAATTTTGACAAAAACGATTCCAACCCGCCTTTTTATTAGTCTATATATATATATATATATATGTCCGACTTTTTTCTTCTTCATGGGAGATTAAGACTTTCTAAATCCTGTACATTAGGACCCGACAATGGGACAATGGGGAGCATCTTTTTCAACCCTATTGTGTCCACCGCCCACGCTCTCTGCGGACATAGTAAGGGACGGAGCATTAACCCGCTACGTGACAAAACTGATGCGAGTTGATACACTGTCGTCTCTTATCAACCTATACGAGTGTATATCCATTCTGAAAAGTTGGATTTCGATGAGATTGACAGATTTTTGAAAAAAGACAAGACCGAAGTTACGATGAATAAATTTTTTTCATTTTCTTTCCAGTCGCCTGTGCTACGCCTACGCGTTTAAATAATTTCATCGATACGGGGAGGATGAAATGCCTGGAACAATGAGATTTTCACATCTTCCCTCCGTCCCAAAAATTTGTCTTACAATTTATTTAAAAATTGTTGAATATTAAAAATGATTTTTATTTTAATCGATGATATAAATTTTTCTTTCTTTTTCTTCTTCTCCCATCGTTTCAAACAACGGATAAAAATATCCGCGATAAAAACGAGGTAAAAAAAAGAGCAAAACTGGAAGCGAGAATTCCCGTACCTCTCTCAAACATCTCATTTCATATTCTATACACTACCTGCAACGACTGAGAATTTTTCCGAGCCCTAGTCATACACACAATGCACCCAACCCCTAGAATGTGTAACTCACTCAGTCATTCTCTGACTGTAAATAATATTTGAGGTGAAAAATTCTTCCCTCGCGTTATATCGAATAGAGCGTATCGGAATATACAGTTTTGTTTCGAAAAGCGAAGAAAGAAAGAAAGAAAAAAAAAAAAATGAAATGAAAAATGAGGAACGAATTTTCGTACAAAATTTCACGCTAATTGCTGTGCAAAATTCACACACGAAAAAATCGTTTCAACTTGAACCCTTTACCAAGAAAATTCCTCACAGAGTTACGAGGCTGCGTGTGTGCTCTGGACCAGAAATCAGGTACCAGTCCTAGGTAGCTAGCTAGCCGTGCGAATCGTGTGGCCGGCTTTCCGCCTTGGCGATTCGGTAAATTGGAGAGAACGAAGATTTCCCGTGTATAACGTTATTCCTTGGTTTCAGAACCGGGGAAATTCCGTTCTGTTACTTTCTCACAAAAACCGGTGTCGACGTTTTCGACAAATTTCTAAGATATCGGACGAGAATTAGAGGCCAAGATATCGCGCGGGATTCGAGCCAAACTTTAACATATATATATATCAGTGAATTCGTAACGGGGTTGGTCAGCGTCAATTCCTATATCAAAGGGTGTATGAAAGTACCTAATTACATCAGCCATGCTTTTAGGGAAAAAAGGTAAAAGGCTGGTTTTAACGGGCAGATCACACGTGCGGTGGAAGCGATAATCCGAACATTGGTTAGAGCGGGTAGAGATACGTAATTGGCGTATTGTCGCGAGGTAATACAACGAGAATGATACGAGCTTACATATGGGTACGAAATTGCTGGTTTTACGGTCTATGTCTTAACATGCGTATAAGCACGTAAGAAAATTCCAAATCCTATATAACAAGAGGGGAAACTACGCGACCAGATCTCATTGTTTATTCAAGGTGGCTCGATTTTCTATAAATACCGACTCACTTATACCATTCTATCTACGTCTGTATTCCAACCGCAGTTGGAATTTTAGATACGCGAGTACGTATAGAGCGGTGTGCGATACGTGTCTCGGTAACTTATTTATCTTCTTCTTGTTCTCCTTTTTTTCTTTTTTTTTATTCGCAACAAAAGGACGCGAAAAAAAAATAAAAATAAATAAATAAAAATAAAAAATGATAATTTATACGTTTTCCGTAGGCGAAGGGGTACTTTGTAAAATAATACGGAATACAGTCGGCCAACGGTAGGTAGGTATACACCTACGCTGTGTTTATGCATCGATCGATTATGACTCGTCGTGCAACGGGTATACCAAAATCCAATATATTAATTACAGAGAACACGCATGTGTGTCAGATAATCGGGAGTTCACGTGTTCAACTTGCAGATATATATATATACGTCGGAGGACACGGAACCTTTATCAGATATATATTCAAGAATATAGGTGTTCTTGCAGGATTTATTGAAAAAATACTGAAACTACGTACGAAATACATAAGGACGTTAAAGTTTATAACGAATCAAAAAAATTCCGAATATTCGTATCTCTCGTTCTATAAAATTTGAAAAAAAAAAAAACGACAATGGGCGATTTCAATTTATTTCAAAGAATTTTCAAACTCACCGTTTGCACAGCTTGTCTCCTTTCTGTTAAACAGCTAATTGGTAGGTTGAAAAATCATTCTTGATTGTCAAAGAAAATCTTCGATATGTGGTTGGTCCATTGATTAAAGTTTCATATTTTATAACGTCCACGAGTTCTTTGATAACGATTCTTGAGATACGGATATATACTGTTAAAATATTTTTTATAGGCCTTGGTCGACGTGCACAGAACTGAATTTCGTTTTCTTTAATATTTAATTTCTTTTCATTCCTTTGTTCGTTTTTTTTTTTTTATTGGTTTTTTTTTCTTATTTTTTGTTTTTTTTTTCTTATTTTTGTTATTTTTTTTATAAAAATTTCAATCGACGAAAGTCAAACGTTATAAATAATAATTGTTAAACAATAAACGCGAATTTCCACCTGCGGTGGTGGAGCAGCAGAGAAGTCGTTTTATCTCTCGTCCTTCCACCGCAACCGGGCATACGTCGAACTCCACGATATTTTTTTTAACTACAAAACATACACGTTCTGGCACACATGCCATAATAGGGTATTTCAGCGAAAATAAATACACCAATTCAACAGTCAATTATTTCACATCGTGGATATACGAGCTGGACGATATAAAATAATCACCTGCAAAAATTCAGACGAGATATTATTACGGATCTTTTTTAACGTTTCGTTTATTATCATAAAACCGCTAATCGAAATTCAAAATTAATTATAAATAATACGCATGATGAAATGGGTGACCGTTTTTTAATAATTGATTATCGGAGGGAGTGAAATGAATACAAAAAAAAAATTCTTTTTCTCGAAAGATCAAAACGTCAGTTGTCAATTTTTTTTTTTTTTTTTCTTTCTTTTTCGATATAACTTTCGAATAAACCGTTCGATTTTCTGTACGATACGTTTCTCTTCAAGAGTTTATATATCGATTGTCACGTGGAGACCAACGTTGATTACTGACGTCACAGCAATCGCCAGCATCACGAGACTATATCTGGACCACGAATTCGATGAGAAAAAGAAAGAAGAAAAAAAAGTAAAGAACTCGGAGCAACATTCGATATATTTGATTAATAATATCGTATTCTTTCAATTCATCTTTCTCAATTAACAAGCGAATATCGTTCACACGTATATATATATATGTATATGTATGTATGTATATACATGTGTCGACATATAAAAAGTCTACGTAGGTATGTATGTATACATACTTTCCGTCGTTAGGGAGAAAAGAATATTTATTCAACAAATACGAGGTTTCGTATGAAAAAGAGAAAAAAAAAAGAAATTTTTTATATTTTTTTTTTTTTTTCTGTTTTTTTTTTTTACCGGTTACCCCGTTATTAAATTATTCTCAGAGTTTCGTACGAATTATTTTATTCAAATGTTCGTAATATCGTTCATTAGTTTGATAAGAAAAATGAAAAGGGGATGAAAAATGATTAAAGATCAGGCGAGGATCGTTTTCGTTTTTTCATCTTATTTATACGGGGGTAAAAAATGATGGGGTTGCCTTTTATTTAAACACCGAGTTGCCATCTTCGGAGGGTATTTAATTCTCGGTTATTATACTACTACGTCACACCTCCTAGTCATCCACTGTATAACTATTCGCGAATTTGATATGATTCGCGATGAACGTCGACGTTCCGTTTCTCTCGTTCATTCGATTCGTCGTCACAAGGCATTCGCGACGGTATAGGTATCGCTAACCCACCTCTGCGGTCTGACGAGGACTGCGACGGTGTTGGAAATCCGTTTCTGCCTTCCGTGTTAAACTGGGCATGCGTCGCGACGCCGTACGACAGGTATATAGTCGCAGACAAACCCTACGTACGTACGTACGTACGTACGTCCCCCCACCCACCCACGATAGTTGTTATGCTCGGTATAAACTTTTCACGTTTCTTTTTTTTTTTTTTTTTTTTTTTCTATCAAGAAATATGGATTTCTACATCGTTTGCCGTCTCCAAAAACCAACTCGAATTCTCAAAATTTCGCTTTCGTTCACGACCAACCCTTTCTTTCTTTTTTTTCTCTTTTTCTTATCCTTTTTTTCGCCTTAATTATTCGTTTATTGATTCATTATTTCCCTCGTATATGTATACCTTACTACACATCCCTACGTTCTGTCCTGGAATAAGGCGAGGGTGTAGACGCGTGTCGAAGACCAGTCGCGAACTTTCCTCGATTAAAAATTCGGGAGAATATTTTTTTTCGAGAAAAATTAGCAATATTTTTAAATTTCTTTTTTAATCGAGTAGAAATATATATATATATTTTTTTTTTTTCTAGCGATTCCTAATCGAATTTAATTCACCGTTGATATAGTCGATCAACTTTCCCGCGAGGATATAGTATGTATAGAAAAATCGGAGAGTGCATCGGCGGAGAATCCGCGGAACCGATGAATTTCGCGAGCTCTACGTTTCCGATAATTAATTGACCCATTTAAAACGATTACCCGACTACGGGCCTCGGACGGATTAGTTGGGGGTATAAAAGCAATAGAGTTTCCGCAAATCCGGGATATCTATGCGTACAGTATTTTCTCCGATTGGAAATGCGAGCTGTTGCTGCAGATGGGATGGAGAAGAATGAAATCAGTCCAGCGAAATTTTGTGCAAATGTTGTTTTTCGAAATGGGAATGAATACAAAAAAAAAAAAAAAAATGAAAAGAATGGAAAATCGTTGATCGAAAGAATGAGAAAATTCGGTTGAATATAATTTCCGGGGTTTCAATTCGCTGAAATTAATTCCCGCGCGATTTCCTTTACTGTATATGCGAGATATATAGAAAATCAAACATGTAGTAGTCTGGAAAAGTGCCAAACGTGTAGTTCGGGGTAACTGATAGGCGATAAAAGCTACCGATACAACATCGCCGGTCTTTCACTTATCGCCGTTTTATTGTTTCGCGATTTTGACTAGATCAGCTGATATACTTAAGCGTCGGAGATCGGATCTCGCGAATAAATCCCCGCAAGCATCGATTTTTTCACAATCGCAAATTCAAATTTTTAGACGATTTCATCGGATTCGTTTATTTCTTCGAAATAATTTAAGTTTTCGTGTCTCGAATGATTTTATAAAGATTTCGAATTTCGAAAACGGTTTGACATCCTTTCACCGTCATCGATCCGAGAATTCTTTGAACACGGTTGGTAATTAGGGGATGACGGGCCTATATAGAGCTCCTTCGAATCCTTGGGGATGTCCTACGGCTACACAGCTCGACTGTGATGTACGAGACCAGAGACTCGAGATTCACCTAACAAATCCAAAACGCGTTCGACCGAAAGATCGTCTGGTTCTTGTTAAACCCGAACTAAAACGACGCGATATCGCTTCTAATCGCGTGGTTATCTCAAGCTGATTTAAGGGATGATCGGACGCTATCAAACCTCGATATACGCGATAAGCCTACGAATTTTTATTCGCTTATTCGTTCATTTATTTATTAATGTTCTTCCCGAAATCGGAGAGAAACTTTATTCTACTTCAAAAAAAAAAAAAAAAAAATTGAAAACAAGATTAACACACAATTTTTGAATTAAAATTGTCGAGACAACAATAGCTTCTGTTTTCATTGTTCGAACTTACGAGTCCGTATGAAAAACTCGAGATATGGACTTTATCTCGGTAATTATAATTACAAAAAAAGAAATCTTCAATACAATACCTGCAGTATTCCTCTTTTCGCGTATAATTAATGTGATTCATTTATATCGGAACCCGTTTTTCTTTTTTCCTAATGAATATCCTTATACAAAATGAAAAATTAAATGACGAAATATTAATCACCTTTAGAAGAAAAAAAAAAAATGAATAAAAACGAAAATTTCCTTCCATTTTTCTTTGGAAATCTTTTTTTTTATTGTAGAATCTGTTCCGTTACGACAACCAAAGCGAAAAGTGCTTTGAGTCTGGGACTACGTAAATGGGAATTTACCAACAGCTGGTTCTAATTAAAATCTTGAATGAATAAATTTGTTGGGAAAAAGTAAAAATGAAAATAAAAATAAAAAATTGATCAAAGCCTTGACTCGAATGAAGGTATTACGACGGAAAATATACATTCTTCTTCTTCCTCAGACTTTTTTCTTATCAGAAAAATAAGAATTTCTTATTTAAGAACCAAAAATTATAAATCTGCGGTTCAATCGACCAAAAATCACCGGAAATGTTTATCGATAATTTTGACTCCGTTTATCGTAATAATTTCATCGATTATCTGTATCTTAATGACAAGACTCCGAGACTTTAGACAGATATGACATGAAAGTACGAAATATCTATTCGAAACACGTGTTATACTCGAAGCTACGAAGCTTTTGAATAATGCGAAAAACGCTGCGAAAACCTTTCAGCAAAAGTTGTATTATAACTGTACGGGTACACTGTATCCCAGCTATGCTATACTGTATACGGTGAGAATATAATGGGGGATATATCTTTTCGCCCATCGTTGAGCGAGACTTCGCGAATTAATATCGCGGTTTTAAAATTGCAAAAATCTGACATGAGTAGAGAAGATCGGCGATATATTTACATGAGTATAAAATACGAAGAAGAAAAAAAAAAATTGAAAATTAAAAATAGAAAATTTGCCTGTATGTATTATAGGTGCGTACGTATAACGAATTTACGAACTTGCAGACGGGTGAGTCAAGTAAGTTTTACGAGGCCAGAAAACATTTCGGAAGACACAGTAGCCCGTATATACCTACCTAGTACCGTATGTATATACGAGGACAAAATTTACCGATCCGAGACGCGAAATGTCGAGCGAAAATATCTACCCGTCGCTCGAGTATGAAAAAGAAAATTACGTTTTACGAGGGACGTAAAGTCCTGCCTACTCTTTATTACCGTCCTACCGCAGGACGATTTTCTCCAAATGTTTCATATACTCGATTAGCGCGGGAGAAAGCCGAAGAAGAATAAGATTTATTCGATGAAATTTTTCAAGAAGAATTTTTCGATTTTATTCATATATGTGTTCATTTTTTTTTTAATTTTTTTTTTTTTTTTTTGAGTAAAACGGATTTTCGCAAATTTTTTATCCGTCGGTAGGACGCGATACGATTCTCAAAAATTCAGTCGAAATTTCCACGGTAATTAGGTAAATATTGCTAATGATTGCAAAGCGACAGCTGCGAGACCTTTACGGTTTCGAATCGTTGCGATATAACGAGGGTATCCCGTTATCGGTTATCTTTATCCGAGTATAAGTAACCCATATTGGCCAGACGAGGTAACAAGCGCTTATGAATACCTCAATTAACGGGATTCCGTTAATATTTGAAAAAAGGACCACGCCTTGATTGAATTTCTAAAAACGATTGACTTCGGACCCAAGGAAATACAATACTGCCTATAATGCGCAAAAATTTCGTTGCGAATCGCGGCAATGATCTGTACATCGAATATTATATACCAAAAACCGATCAATGAGGAAGTGAAGAAGCAAAAAAAAAAATAAAAATAAAAAAAGGTCAATTCAGAATTAACGAACGGTTCGAATTTTTTGTTTTTGTCTTTTTTTTTCTCGCTTCTTTTGCCCACCCGCGAAAAATCTTTTCCGAGGTACTTCATGATACACGTAACGTGAAGAGAGAAAAATAAATCGCGGATAAGTTGCGGTGCTAAAAGTAATAGGAAAAAAAAAAAAAACCTTTTTTTTTTTCTTGCAAAAAAAATATACGTCAGTTATATATCATACTTCAAAGACCGTAGTATACATATATACATATACGAACTGCTTACGTTGCAAAATGATGTCTCTAATTATAACATACCTTACGGTGTGATACGTCAATAAAAAAAAATTGACAGCGGTTTATTTTCTGAGTATCAATCATTTTTGATTTCATTTTTTTTTATTTCACGTCTTTTTTCCGTCGTTATTTTTACGAGGCACTGAATTCGACGATTAGAAAAGAAGTTGTTCCAATTGGAATTACAGATATTTTTGTTTCTTCTTATTTTTTTTAATTTTTTTTTCCAAATCTTTTTACTTTTATCGAACAATTAGTCAACAAGTGATAATTAGAGTCTGTGAAAAAGCGAAAAAACGGAAAACAAATGTCATCAAGAACCTGAAACCTTTTACTCATTAAGCCAAGGGTATTCTGTGCACAGACTGGTGTGTATATGTATGTGTGTGTATATATATGCGGATGGTAAATGTTTGTAAATCAATCAATTACACGGGTCACGTGAATACAACGTTCATCCATCGATCCTTGGTAGCAGTCGCCAATCAAGTTAAATGGTATAGGATAACGAGGAGAAACTTTTTCTCGTTTTTAATCTCTTTTTACTTCATAATTATCGAGTACGTTAATTTACTTACAACTATTTCCCTTTTTATTCACCTTTTTCCTTATTGGAACCTGTATGGTTGAATGGTACTTAGTTTTGAAAACGTCTTTTTCAGAATCGCAACGATAGTAATTTTTTACTCCGAATGTAAAATGGAAAGAAATTTATATATATATATATATATATTAGGGTGCTTTTTTTTAGGACTATTTTTTTTTTTTTGTTCCCGGCCTGAAATTTTGTTGGAAATGCTAAAAAAGAAATTCCCTCAAAATATAAGCCCTTAATATATTAACATTAAGTACTCTCCCAGAACGTGAAATGATTTCTCATTTAAATTACGTGGGGATGAGAATTTTTTTTTTCAAAATTCTATAACTCGGTGGCATTTTATGCTATTATATCGCCCAAAGTTGCAAATTACTCAGCATTAAGCGTTCTACAAAAGTGCCCGTTGCGACTTAACTGTAACTCACACCGGTGAGACAGTACAGGTCACTAAAAATACAAGAAATTTCTACAAAATTTGACTTTAGTGTGAGTTACAGTTAAGTCGCAATGGGCACTTTTGTAGAACGCTTAATGCTGAGTAATTTGCAACTTTCGGCGATATAATAGCATAAAATGCCACCGAGTTATAGAATTTCGAAAAAAAAAAAAAAATTCTAATTCCCACGTAATTTAAATGAGAAATCATTTCACGTTCTGGGAGAGTACTTAATGTTAATATTAAGGGCTTATATTTTGAGGGAATTTCTTTTTTAGCATTTCCAACAAAATTTCAGGCCACGAGCGAAAAAAAAAATAGTCCCAAAAAAAAGCACCCTGATATATATATAATATATATTCACCTGCATATACATATATGTCGGGGATAAAAATTTACCGAAAAAAAAAAAAAAAGTAACGTAGGAAAAGGTGAGAACAATCCCCTGCGTAACGCGTTTTTTTTATACGAAAGATGCAAGGGGATAGCGCGAAAATCCTCTCGGTTATATAAAAACGTGAACCGTAAAGCCTGCCAAGGAATGAACCGGGATTGAATCAGGGGATGTACAGCCACCCTTCGTCGACTGGATATGTATACAGTTTACAGGTTTTAGTTGTAGTAAGGTCAGGTCATATGGCAAATCGAGAATGTAAAAGGAAAAATGAAAGAAAGAAGGAACAAAAGGAAATTCTTCTTTCCTGCCGTGGCAAAGTGCGATTTTTTATTTCTTTTCTCATTTTTTTTTTTCTGGTTTCACGCAGTTTCTAATTTCTTATCTTTTTTTTATCATCTGTTACCGATAATTTTATGAAAGCCGCAGAAAACTGACGACGCGATGACGTCCGAATTAAATGTACGACTGACCGCTACTATAATAAAGAATCGAACGTATTTAGAGGGGTGGGAAATATGAGGCGGGATGCTGCGAGGCTTCGGATACATCGTAAAATCGATTGCGCTTCTCTCGATCTCTACGGTCGCAGGTTTTTCTCCTGGATAACAATCGAGCTTTTAAATGAAACGTCGCGTCAGACACCTTTGTGTCGAGTAAGTTGCTTCGGGAAATTCGTCGAGGGTGCGAAAATAAAGTGTAATACGGAAGATCGAGAAAAAAAAAAAAGGGGGAGAAAACGAAGAAAAAAATCATATTTTTCTTTCGCTTTTCCTTATTTTATTTTATTTTATTCTTTTTATTTTTGTTCTTCCTCGCGTCGTTTCAACCGATTCAATTCTCTTATTCAGAGAATTACAATTCCCTCGGGGACCTGTACACGTAACGAGACGAATATTTTTGCGATTCGTGAAAAACGCTTTTTTTCTTTAAACGATTCGGAACAAATAGAATCTGCAGCAATTAATTACTAATCATTGAAAATGATTTATAATTTTTTTTTTACATCAAAAACGAGAAATCGAAATGAAGATAAGAAATTTGTAAGCCCGGAGGGTGATAGAAAAATTGCGAGGGATGACTGGAATAATTTTGCAAGGCTGTCTTGTTACGTTTCTTAGCCAGAAACCGAAGAATAACGATAGACAAAAAAAATAAAGAATAAAAAATACAACTAAGGCCCTTTCACTATATTGAGTAAATATCCATAAATATATGTAAAAATACAGTAAACGGATCGATTCCTCAATTAATCACGGTTCAATAACCGTTTATTTCAAGCGTAGATCAGAGAGTCGCGAGGGATTCGAGTCCTGCTCGTTCTACACTTTACGGTACCGATCCCTCCGATTCTATAGAGTTAAAACATTGACGTATTCATTGGGTTCTATCCACGCGGATTCCCGAGGGGATGAAACCACCCGACCATAGAGAGACGTACGTGCTTAAGTCCGCATGCAGTTCATCGTCTCGTTCAATTAACTTATAAGCGAATAATCCGAGAGTTTTGTGTAAAAAGTTCGAACTCTTGTTAATTTACGAGAAACAAAGTTTAAGAAAGTTTTGATGAACTTTTTATCCAAAAAAAAAAAGTAAAGTATAAAGAAAATGTAGAAAAAAAAAAAAAAAACAGACGAGAAAAGAACATCTCAGTCTTTTGGAATATTTCTTTTCCTTAAGAATTTTTTAACGAAAATTGAAAACTTCTGTCAGCATTTTTTTTTTTTTTTTTTCGGGAACTCAAATTTGAAGTTCATTTATTTTTTTGTTTCTTTTATAAAAGAATCGGGCGACAAATTTGTAATAAATAAATTGGGAGTATAATAGAATTACAATTCGTCGGAAGAATCAAAATTTTCTGTGTCGATCAATTTTTATCGCGAAGAGTGAAAAAGACGAGATTTTAGAAAAAGGAATTTTTAATAAGCCTTTTGAATTGTTTTGATCGCGAAAATAAGATTGAAGAAAATTTAACATATTTTTTAGAACCCACATTTTCAGATCATAATCAATTTTCTTGTTATACGAAGAAAAGGGAAGATCGATTTCTTTTCATGAGACAGTAATATGCACAGGATCGAAATTAACGTAATAAATGATTATTCAAATGGTTTTTTAGAGACTCACCAGCCTGCGATACCGTTGGGTTGAATTTCCTGAAGGAAAATCCCCAGCTCCCCTTTGTCCTTACTGCGAAGCCCTACGACGCTGAATCCCAAACTGGTACCTTCAGGTTTGTATAGCTGAAACATGAAAGAGAAGATATACGCGTGTAGCGTGGTTGAATGAGGCGTTTTCTTTACAAGAAAAGAATGAAAATTCTGTGAAAAGAAAATCAGCTATTTGATGCATATAAAATATACTCTAAGAGAAAATCGATACATAAAATGATAAAACTTCACAATGAGCAGCAAGAAATTAAAATTGAAATATAAATTACCTGCACTGTATAAATTTGACGTCCTTTAGAAGCCGCCTCGATAACCTTCTGAAATTCTTTGGCGTAAGTCGGCGTTGTTATAGGCGGCATGCTCAAATCTTCCGACGCCAAGCTAGGACTGGTTACCTGAAATAATAACGAACCCAGTTTTTATTAAAGCCCTCGAAAATCTCTTCAACTTTAATCAGAAAAATTAAGAAATTGATTAAAATCCAGAGATTCGGGAGCAATCTCCTTCTCGAATTCATCTCCTCACCTGAGCGCTGGTATCCTCGCTACTACTGTGGACGAGTCTAGCGACGGGAACCCTTTGATCATCGAGTTCGCTGCTATCTTGATACATGTCTTGATACATGTTAGGCCCTAAAGGTTGCGCGGGTGTATTGGGCAGCGATAATTCGAGCTGACCACCAAGATTGATATCGAAATCCCCAGGCAATATGGAAGGATGTTGACCGAGTTGAGAATTCAAATCGGTCAGAGAATCTTGAATCGTTACGATGCTTCTAAAAACCGGATCTTCCAGGAGGGATATCAACGCTTTTAAATCTTGACTCGTGTGCATTTGCAGCTTTGGATCGTCGCATTCTTCAACCCTTTCTTGAACCTGCTCCAGCAATAGCAGAGCCGCAGATATATCTTGAAAATAAAATTCAAAAAGTTTATTTTACATTTTTTTTGTTCTTTTTTTTTTGATATTCAAATTTTCTTACATTATTTCGATCCTTTTGGGAACACGATTTAATTACGAATCTTTAGTGAATAGAATTTATCATTTTTTCCATCTGAAATTAACTTTTTTCGACAATTTTTTGTCTTTTTTTCTGAAATTTTAAAATTTTCGTTTCGTGAAAAAAAAACAAAAACGGAAAAATTCTGTTCGTCAAAAATTCGTTATCGAATCGTATTCACAGATGATTATAACGATTTTGAAAAAAAATTGTTAAATTTCGCGTAAAAAAGACAAAAAAAAAAAAAGGAATGAATTGTATTCGTCGATAAAATTCGAAAATCTTTTTTCTTTTTTAATAATTCTTTCACGAATCTATGTGTATCATATTCACCTGTGTTCAAAGGCATCTTGACGACGTTCTCTGTGTTCGTCGAGCCAGAAGAATCGCTGTTTCTCCTTACCTGAAACATAAAGAAAAAGAAATTATAAAAATAGTGTGATAAATAGATTCGTGTTAAAATTCGTTCTTCTTTATTCACAAATTGTTATTTTATAACTAGTCGCTGTTTTTGATTGAGATAATAAATCAAGTCGGAGGTCGGGAGTCTAACCTCAAAAATTTTGTTAACCTGTAATATACAGCGCGATCGATTTTGTGTATTATAATTACGAGGCTGCTAGGTTATCGATACTACGTGTGAAAATGTTTACGTATTAAATTTAATGAGTTGCGAAATAGGTCGTTGGGAGTTTGGGGCTCAATGGAATGTTGAGAAGTTTGAGAAATCAATAATCGTCCGAATCCAGGACAGAATTTTTGGAAACGGATTTGGGTTATATTACACTCCTTGTGTCTTATGGCACGGATATTTCAATGTACACTGAAATTACTAGTCACGTAATTGCAATGAAATTTCATAGCGTATTATTAGAGGCTACTTACTTAGGCGAAAACTGACGTTGTTGTGTTATCGAATAAGCAGAATTGACACTTTGACAGGTGTGTTATTCTCTGCACACTCCGTCTCGCTCGTTGAATGAGGAATAGTAGAAATACACGGCTCTACGGGAGTTGTGTGTGACGGTAAAAATGCTAGTCAGATACAGCGACATCTGTGAGATTCCAACCAGCGAAGTTCGAGTCGGTAAATAGAAGAGCAGAGTCCACGCGCAGATAATGTAGACTGCAGATAATAATACGAGATTCAAACTGTGCGCGGGATTTGACGGCTTGAAATTATTCATTTTATTTATAGTCGTTGAAATTTTATAACAAAATACTGTCATACTGACTTGTTTTGTTTAAAAAAAGGCGTGTAAATGTATATATATAGATATCGTAAATTAAATAAAATATTGACATTATCAATTTTGCGAAAAACCGTTCCTCGACAATTTTTTATTTACACATGAGTATAGAATGTTACATATCAAATTCGCTGCAATTCGATGCAAGTAGAAAGAAATGAACGATCGATCGACGATGGCTTATTATACCTACCTATACATATAATCTCTGTGTGTGGTTGAAATATTCTATTAGGTACTTGTTTGGATAATTAATGAGAAAGTATAATTCAGTAGGGAATTCAGCCGAGGATTTGATTTGTAATTTATTTTGCCTGCGATGTGGCATTGTACCTTTATCTATACTGGATTGCGTCGAGAAATTACCATTTAAATTAATCTAGTTTTACGCATCATCAAGTCGCAGCTACTATCTCTACTACGTACACAGACAGAATAAACATGGCATTTTACTTTATCACGTAAAAATGGCCCTTCCCACTCGAAAGTGTGTTTCTGAAAAGTAAATAAAAACCTAAAAAAAGAAAGAATATCGTAACTCTGTACATGAAAATTTAATTTCGACAAATTTTTATTTGCATTTCATCACATTTGTAAATAAAATGATTGTGTCGAAGTGAAATCGAAATTTCTGCACGGTGTAAAGAACGTATGCGAATTTTTTTATTATTTTTTTTTATTTCACCTGAACAAAGTATTGAATAAACGATTTTTAATTCCAGTCTTTACAACATCCTGCTGCCTTGCGGTATATAGCTGCTATTGCCTGTTTATAGATACAGCAGCACCGAATTGGCGAGTTAGAAATTTGACGGAAAGTGTATTTTTATTTCGCAATACTTTTTATTACGTCCCCCGCTCTGAGTGGCCATGAAAAAATGCTAAATAGCAATTCTATTTAGAAGGGAGACTAACAAAAAGACCCGGATTTAAACACGAATGATAAATAATCTATCGCGGTTATAGAACCTAAGTATACAATAACGTTGTCATGCCACGATGCCTTGAGTGATAAGAAAATTTGTCAAACATCTTTCAGCCCGTTATTATAACAACCAATACAGCTATAAGAATATCGACTAATTATTGACTAACAAATTTACTCATAAGACTGAGAATCCCATCTTTTCAGGGCTTCATGTAGATTACCGAATTTTATTTCAGGCTTTCCGAATCGCACCTTCGAATGAACTAATCCTGAAAAATCTTCGTAATTTATTTCTGATTTATTTTCAAAATTTTAGCGTAAGATCAAACGATTCGAATTCACAGGTACAATATAAGTTAAATAACAAATTTAGGTATGAACATCATTCGCGATGACCCGAGCTACTATCAAGGCATAGTTCCGCCATGACAGAGCTCTTCTGTGAAATTTTAAACACGTAGTACATAGATTTATACATATATATCCACGATCGACTCCGACATCGGCTTCGGCTAGATGCGTTTTCCCGGATGTCCGAGGGAACAATGCGAGTACTTCCGGCCCGTGCAAGGCCAGTTTGGACCCCTGTGAGTCCCTGCGGGGGTCAGGGGCCCCCTGCTACACCTGGGACCCACAGGTTAATCACGGCATGTAACCAGGCTTCTATTTTATTGCCACTGATGATTTTCTCACTCAGTCTGATTACAGGTGCCATTCGTGTTGGACGTGCCCCATACTTGGCACCTACAGTGATTTTAGTCGCTGTTATTTTTTAATTTATTTTTTCTCCCGTTTCTTATACTCGTAATTACTTGTTTATAATCACCCTCGAAGATCGACTGGTGCGACGAGCCTGGAAGAAAGGTAAAATTGAAATTTAATTCAATCATTAATTATTATTTGGAGAAAAATTAGAAAAAAAAAAAAAAAAAAAAAAAGACCTAAGTTGATCGAGATATTGGCACTCATCGAACCCTCGCTAGATTCGACTTGGTAATTCATGATCGCCTCGTAACAGTGATTATTTCACGGTTCAATAATCGAGCACTAATTCAACCAGCTTCGAACAGCGATGATATATGAAAGCGTAATTAGCTCTTAACAATTGGCGTAATTGTTCAATAAATTTCGAGCGATAACAGTCGACTAATAATTCGAGGTGGTATATGCATACAGGCTCGATGGAACACGAGAAATTCAATTCCTCTCGAATCCCATTTAAAACTTATATTCGGGCTGCGGAATAAATTCGCGGAATAAACTCCGAGATGAAATCACTCGAAAAATTCAAATGAGAACTTTACATCGGTGTCGAGTTACTCGGAAGAATTGAACCCCGGTTTAATTAGAATAATAACTTCAACCTCAGAGCTCAAATCTGATACCTAATTATTTTATTCATTTGTATATATATATATGCGGACTCAGATTTACCGATTTCCCGATTCCTGGATATTGCTGTTCTCCTTTACTAGCCCCGAGCTTGAAACTGCCACCTATGCATCCCGCAGAATTGACCATTGCGTGTACGCGGTAGCTCGACCATCCGACAACGTCAATCGCAAACAATATCCTTCCGTTTCCGGAATAAGATGTGTCTAGCCTATACACGCAGCTATCCACGTATCCATATGTATGATACATCTGTGGGAATTCTGAATTCGCGCCTCAATTATACTCTAACGCCCATATATACCTAAATACCCTTAAATGGATGGAATAAAATAAAATTGGAAAGACTGAGGCGTGAATTTTTGATCGAGAAATAGCGAACGGCGCGATTTACAGCTAATTATAATTAGGTATACAGTTGCAAAAAGGCGTCTAACGATCGGGATGCGCTTTTCTCACTTTGTAACAACACCCACCGGTGACAGTCCGCATTTATCAGTCGAACACAATGACATTGTTAGCGCGACAATGAGCTGTCATTATTTCAACTGTATACTGATGATTATAGAACGTGCGTTTAGCTTGTACAACGAGGGTTCTCGACGCTATCAGCGAAGGGAGTTTGTCTCTGCGATATTTTAAAGAAAAAAAAAATATACGTATACCATCCGCGTTTTTTATTTTCGCAATTTTTACATTTTGTATATATAGAAAATTTGATCAAATTGACACGTTAAACTTCGGAAAAGAATGAAAGGGTAAAAGTCTGGCGTTAAAGAGGCGATAAAATACTCATAAACAATTCCATCGTCGCGCAGGACGTTTATAAATCGGCAGAACGTCTGTACCGGCGATTTGTATTGTTTAATCGAATGCAAGGATGGACGTTTGGAAATGAGGAGACACGATGCGGGCTATTTTTTAATTCAAAACGTCCGGATAGCGTAGGAGGAAAGAGCGGAAAGCTAACGTGACGAATTTATGTCCTCGATCGAATTGATCCCTGGTAAACTATAGGTATACGCGTATATTCAGTGCGAAACACTATGCGAGGGTAGGGAAAATCGCAATTACCGATGAGTTAGGTAGCTCAGAATTGGCAATTCGTTCGTAACGAAAAACCCGCTGATCCTTACGATTTCGAGTAATTGAAACCTGGAACCCAATTTACGTAGGACACCGAGTCTGCCGAAGGGGTTATCAAAGGCTAAAGACTCAATCAAAGTAAGATGAGCCACTGCCCTCCCCACGGCGATACAGAATCCCGTAATTTCATCCCCAAATATAATTTCGGTTTAATTAAAAATATCTCCTAGATACACCAGAGTCAATTTCGCGAAATAAATCATCGATCCGATGTATGTAGTACTACATAATGCTAAACAAAATCCGAAATCTTTAGAAATACAATATTTTCACCTATTCAGAAATTCGCGATTAAAATTTCAACGAAAATTTACTCCGAAACCGGTGACTGGTAGGCGCTAATCAAAGGCGGATAGAACTTTTCGTAGCTATGTACGCCAAACCGAGATGAATCTCCGTTGACTTTCCTGCGGTTGTGCGGGTCCCAAAGGTCTGCGTTCCATCCACAATCAGGGAGGTCTTCCTAGGCTGTCGATGGACTTTAGGAACTACGCTTCGTTGCCTTTCGGCGCTTTATACCCGTATATGTGTATATGTGTATATGTATGTATTCTCGTAATAAGCTGTATAGTTCAGCCTAGGCCAGAATGATGGAGTAGAAGCTCAGGGCGAATGTAAAAAATGTAATAATATATAGTACAGGTACTGTAATTGAAAAATGATGTAAAAAACGATGAAATTTGAATAAAATGTTGTTCTTCTTCGGTATAATGAAGTATAAGAAATCGAGCTTATTTCTTTCGTACTGAATCTAGCGAGCTCGTTGAATATTGTACCAAGGCTCGGGATAAAATACGTCCGGGGCAAGAGAGTGCTTGAAATATTAATTAATTTCCAGGTAGGTAACTGAGAGGCTGTATAGCTGCCCTCGACAAGTGTTACTAATAATTTACCCCTGCATTAGCACCTTCGGCAAGTAACAACCTTGGATTATAAATCTATGACAAGAGTTAATGAAAATTACTCGCGTTATATGCCGTTCCTTCCTGCTTTAGAATTTTTCCAAATTCATGCCTGCCCGGAAATTAATTAGTCGATTAATTAATCGATCAAAAATCAAAGGCTACATCCACGTTTTATGAAATAGGGGTGAAAAGCATCGACCGAACGAGAGTGCGAACACAGCTTCGATGAAATTGAAAATCTGGTTAATCCTTGGCGTCGAATCGAAGGCCAAACTGAGGCTGGGATTTGAATAAAATTCGAGATCTGACGGTGGAGATAAAAAGAGAAATCGGATATGTTTTTCCAGCAATGATTCGAGGCCTCTGGCCCATTGTACATAGACACCTACATACATATATGTACATACATAGGCATACATAAATAATAAAATTGCGGGTCTATGGAATAATCGTCAGATGGGGGGCACCGATAATTATTGTCACCCGGCTCCATAGTTATGGCTAACATTTCCACCACCATAACCGATTTGATTAGTTTGAAACTGACCGGCCAGACGACGCAGTAGATCTACAGTCACTGAACGTATTAGTCAAATTAATACCCACAGGTTTTTCAATTTCAATTTTTATTTTTTTAATATACCGATCGACAACTTTCCGGTTCACAGTTTTCAAATCAACCGCATTAGCTCGAACTTTCGATATTTTTCGACTATAGTTTCGATTCAGTGAAGTGAAGAATTACTTTTTTTAATCGTGCAAATGGATTTACTACCGGTTCGTATTCCCACGTTGAACTAAATACGATACGATCCATTTTTTTCCCTTTTTGAATTTCTTTTGGTCTTTCGGGTCGTAGATATTCCCTTCTTAATACAAAGATTAATTCCACGTCCCTTTCTCTCGATCAAACGAATAAGTAAATCGGGAATTTTATTCCTCTGATCAAATGACAACGAGAAATAATCCGATATTGATAAAATTCCTGATTACAGGGTAGTAGTCCAAGTGTCATGACCACTTGATCGATTGCCGGGAGTATTCAACTTTCAAAATGAAAAAAATTCATGATCTATTCAGTATGGTTCAAGCTATCACGGTACTCACCATTCTCAAGATGCTCACCAACGGTAAGTACTTCATCGTCAATCTTAGTCTCGATTAAACGAAACAATTCTTAATACCAAGTAGTAGCAGTCCGCGGTTCGGTCAGACAGACTCAAACAGAGTTTTACTTACGATTAAGGAATACAAGACACTGCAGTAGTAGACGTATGCGTCTTATGAGTGACATTTTTGATTTTTGTATTCGGGGAAGAAAAAATTGGAAAGAATTTTCCATGGGAATAAAAAATGGATTTGATTTCGTGGTATCATGGCTTCTATTCGTGTATAAAATATATCTGAGAGTATAGATGGTGAATCATTAAAAATCCGACAAAGGAATGTGTAAATTGACATTGTCAAAATCCGATGGCGTAACTTCCGGTTTCCGGTGCCCGCGTGGAACCACGGTTCTCTCGGAATTTCCGCGTGCTTGACCGGCCGTTCGCCGTTTCAGAATCAATGGATTCCGCCATACCTAGATACATACATGTATTTGAAAATCGGCGATATAACGTATCGATGAAATTCAAATTAAAAAATGATGATAAATAAAAGACTAGAGGAGTAAAAATGGTCGAATTTGTGCTTCAAAGGTTTTAGAATCTCTGAACTTTTATCGAACAGATATAGCCGGACGCGTAATTGGTGTAAATGAATAAAATGATGTCACACGGTTGTGAAATTGCTAGAGATGTCGGTATCCCGTTGCGGCATGCGATTCACCGGTGCTTTTGTTGGATTTATCATTTTAATCCTCCACGGACTCGAAAGTTTCATTCAACGATCCATTATTCACGTAATCGGCGGTTCTACAATTAGCCTACTTTTCCACAGCTCAAACGACCTGCAACGGTGGCTCAGGAAGAGTAGTTTACGAAAGATTACCCGATCAGCAATTACAGGGTTTCGATGACGACGTGGTAAGTCATTTTTTCTAACCGTTTACCTCCACCTAAAAAATAGGAGAGATTTTTGAATGAGAATTTCTCGTTTATAGGTGAGAGATTCAGCCCCACCTTTCAGGGTGCTAGAAAAGTGCCAGGAACTTTGCCTGCGCGATAGAACGGCAACGAATAATCTAGTACGGGCTTGCACAAGCTTCGACTTTCAGCCAGGAAGCAGAATCGCTTCTTTCAGCGGAGCTGCAGAGTACGAAGAAAGCACTTGCTACCTTACCAGGGAACAAGCTTTGCCAGAAGGGATCGGTAACCTCATGCTCGTACCGAACAGCGTCCACTTTACAGAGGTCTGCCTCACTTGTAAGTCGAAATTTCATTTTACGAGAATAATGGCGTGAAACTTGAAAGAGATTCGGAAAAGTTTATTTCCATGTTCGATTTTGTCTTTCCAGCCAACCGGATAGAACGAGAATGTCCAAACCGTCGCTACGTCTTCGAAAGACATCCAAGAAAGAAGTTAAAGCTTCCGATGACCGATTTGAAGGAAGTTAGCGCTGCTAATAGAACAGATTGCGAAGACAGGTGAGATAAATCTGGGTTACGATGTCCAGAATGATGATAACCGACTCTGATTTTTTTCCACAGATGTCTGAACGAGTTTAGCTTCGTTTGTCGATCAGCAACGTACGACGCAGCACTCAGGAGTTGTTTGCTGAGTCGTTTCACGAGGAGAACTCATCCAGAATTACTTGAAGACGATCCGAACTGCGACTATCTTGAAAACACGTGTCTGAACGGTAAAGGAATCGATTTCAAGCCGAAGAAAAATTGATTTCAAATCCTTCACGCTCTTGATCAACCTTTTTACAGCCGAGAGACGATGCGATGGACTCGCCGTCTTCGTCAAGGAAGAAAACAAGCGGCTTCGAGGCCCCTTCGAAGTCGATATTTACACCAATCTCACCCTCGATGAATGCCAAGCTCTTTGCCTCAGAGCCGACAAATATTTCTGCCGTAGCGTCGAGTTTGACGAACAGACGAGACAGTGTGTCATCTCCGAGGAGGACTCGGTGTCCCAAAAGGACGACATAGGGATAAGCAGCAGCCCCAGTTACCATTTCTACGATTTAGTCTGTCTGGACAACCGTAAGTTTCTACTTCTCTTCTTTTTTTTTATGTCTTTTCGTTTCGTCTTCACTCCAGATTTTATAAAATTCTGGTAATTTCGATGATGAGAAATCGTCCGTTGCCCGCTAATAAAACGTAGACCCGTCCATAGCGAGGGGATCTGAATACCCTGACAACAGCGTGACTTCCCACCTTTTTTCTGACGGTCGTCGACCCGATACGGCCTTCCAACGTTACCGGAACTCGCGATTGAGCGGCGAATTTCATTCGGAAATAACCGGAAGAAGCTTGAGCGAATGCCTTGACGAATGCCTCAGACAAACGAGTTTCCAATGTCGAAGTGCCGTCTATTCCGAACACTTTCATACCTGTCGTTTGAGCAGATTCAACCAACGAGATGGGCACAGGATCATATACGACGCCGACTACGACTACTACGAGAATCTCATGCGTGAGTCAAATTTTGACTAAGTTTTTTTAGACGGAAGAAAATTTGGAAAGAGCGAATCGCAAGGTCAATATTCTGACTCCTAGATAGCACAGAACGCAAGCTCAGGCTTCGAATAGCTATGCTAATATGCTAGATGAACATAAAAACAATAATTTCACGGGATTGTAAATTTGTGAGGTGGCAAGCGACGCGTGTCGCCCTTTATTCAAGTGCAAATACTCAGGGGGGCATTGTTCTCCACCAGTGACGTCACGGTAAAATATAGTCACGGGTCGCACGATCACTGCTCAATTTTTACCCCAGTTTGACGTTTCATGCATTTTTAATCCTCACATATTGTAGATCAATATCTAGACGGCGATCGGGACGGTCCTGGATACAGGCCTGATCCATTAGGCCAGGACACTAACCAGGGAAGACCTTCTCTGGGAAGACCTGGTACGCTTGGTTCTATCGCTAAACTAGATAATCCGATCCGTAACGATACTCAAAAAAATTTCATCCCTCTTCCAGGATACCCCGACGACAATTCCTACCCCAATACCAACAAGGGAGATCGATACCCTGACCGATATCCAAGCTATGATAACAGGTATCCTTCCGATGACAGATACCCCGTTACAGGCGGTAACCGATTTCCTATATCTGGGGACAGGTATCCAGACGATAGATATCCTCTGGGAGGTAACCGGCCCCCAATATCTGGCGATCGATATCCTGACGACAGATATCCTCCAGGAGGTAACCGACTTCCAATACCTGGCGATAGGTATCCTGACGATAGATATCCTCCTGGAGGTAATCGGCTCCCAATACCCGGCGATCGATATCCCGACGATAGATATCCACCCGGTGGTAGTCGGTATCCAATTCCTGGGAACAGATACCCGGTTGACAGATATCCCACTGGACCAGGCGATCGATATCCGCCAAATGTACCACCGAGTCGTTACCCGATCGGCGATGGAATGGACGATCGATATCCTGGAGGAAATCGGTACCCCGGTGATCCTGCTGATCGATATCCTACCGGGTCTGATCGATATCCAACCGGTCCTGACCGATATCCTGTTGGGGGGTATCCAACCACCCTTGAACGTTATCCAGAAGATCCTGTAGATCGTTATCCAATCGGACCTGGAAGCAATAGACTACCGGATCGATATCCAAGCAGTGATCGTTACCCGGACCGAGACAGAGATCGGTAAGTTTCTCTCGTTTTCATTGACGAAGATTCAACAGGAAATTTATTCCGACGTAACCGTGTCTTTCAATTTCCAAACATCAGCTATCCCGGTGGCGTAAGTGCAAACGGAATATACCCAAGTGGTTTCGACGATGATATCCGTGGAACAAAGGGCTACGGAGGTCGTCCTTACTACGGTGGACTTGGAGGAGCCGGAGCTGGCGGTGGTTTGGGTGGTCGTCCTCACGGGTCTCCAAGACCCATGGGTGGCTACGACGGCGGCTATGCTGACAATGGAATCATGGGTGGAGGCTACGTCGGTGAAGGTGGAGTTCACCAGACTAGACCGTTCGGATCGTCCGGCGGTGGTCCGATAATAGGAAGACCACCGCTGATATCCCGATGCGAAGACCAAGAGAATTTCCGTCAAGTCGGTCAAAGAACTCGAGTGCGAAAGCCGTTCGTCCGGAGGTACACAACGGCGTCTTCTCTCCCAATTTGCGAAAGAGAATGCGCAGACGCGAGGGATTTCGTGTGCAGATCGTTCAACTTTAGACCGTACGCTGCACCCTATGGAGCCGAAAGAGATAACTGCGAACTGAGCGACAGAGATTCCAGGGATATGGAGATGGGGGATCCCGTCTACTACGACAGAAGCTCCGACTACGATTTTTACGAACGAAACAACGGGAGGCAAGGAGCTGACGACGAATGTCTAGACGGTAAGTCACACAGCACATTTAATTCCCAGGAGACGAATGAACCATCCCAAAATTCTAGTCAGTCAAGTATGCAGCGAAGAGGGCATGGAGTTCACCCTCCGAACTCCCGAGGGTTTTATAGGACGTATTTACACCTATGGGTACTATGACCGTTGTTTTTTCCGAGGCAATGGAGGAACCGTCAATGTGCTTAGGATCAGCGGAGCTCAAGGGTATCCGGAGTGCGGTACCCAGAGGGTAAGCGATTTGAAATTCGTATCGGATCTTCTTCGATCCACGAATCATTTCATGATCTGGTTTAATCCCTAGTACGGTGACACCATGACGAACATAGTGGTAGTCCAGTTCTCGGACTACGTACAGACCGGGAGAGACAAGCGGTTCAATCTGACTTGTCTATTTCGAGGACCAGGCGAGGCTGTCGTCACTTCCGGCTACATCGGTGCCGGGTACGCCAGGTCATAGCTTCTTGAGTGTTTTCGCACATTCGCACACTGCTATACTCTCATATTTCCCTTATCTAGATCGTTTCCAAATTCTGAGCCCCTTAAGCATGAGAAATCGTTCTGATCAGTCCGATTTTTTAGTAAACCACTTCATACATCCGTCCTCAAATTTTTCGCACGTTGCACATGCACCATGCAGTATTTACCGATCTGACTAATTCTCCTCCGTGTCTAACCTGTAAAAGTTCGTCCAGCAGTGCGGGGTCCCCGATACCGATAGAATATCTTCCTGCCGAAAATACCCTGAGCTCAAGAGTCCGCTTGATGATTTTATACCAAGGAAGACCAACGACCACCATCGCCGTCGGTGATCCCCTCACTTTCAGACTCGAGGCTCAAGACGGGTGAGTAAACCGATTTACCGATCCTTGAATACATTCTCACAAATTTTTCCCTTTTTTCTTCTTCCAGGTACAATTACGTCACGGACATCTTCGCGACCAACGTGATAGCGCGGGATCCTTATTCCGGAAGGAGCGTCCAGCTGATCGATAGATACGGGTAATTAAAAATGCTCTATGGTGCTTTTGGTGATCGGTAATGATTCCTGGAGTAGAAATGAACCGATCACTCGTTGTTTCTAAACTGTGCAGTTGCCCGGTGGACAACTATGTCTTCCCTGGTCTGGATCGACTTCGGGAAGACAGCCTGGAAGCTCGTTTTAATGCCTTTAAAATACCGGAGTCGAATTTCCTGGTCTTCGAGGCGACCGTTCGGACTTGCAGAGACGGATGTCAGCCCGCTTATTGTTCTGGAGGAGCTGGACGAAGCGAGCCTTCGTTTGGTAGGAAAAGAAGAGACCTTGGGAACGAGACTTTGAGCGCTGAAGAGGATGGTGAAGAATCCAACTCCACTACGACCACCACGTCTACGTCCACGACGCCAAACAACACACGCATTGACGAGGAGGATGAAAACGAGGAAGAACATGTCAGGGAAATGATCGAGGTTTGTAAATGATTCGAAATCAGAATCAAAACCGATTTCTCACGGTCGTCTATCCCATCCACAGGTCTTTGACTCTCGAATGGATATGATAGAGGAAAATATCGTCGAAAAACAGACAAGGGTATTGGAATCTGTCTGCATAACTCCAAGCGAGTATTACGGTCTTGTGGTAGCGGTTGTTGCTCTGGTCGTTCTCCTGGTATCCGTAGTCCTACTCTCCATGCTGGTTTACAGGTAATTTTCAAAAACACACGAAACGTGATTTCTGATTAATTTTTATCATTCAAAATCGTATTTTTCGTAAAGGAAATACGCCTATTCGATCATAGTGAAGAACAGAACTGCCGATAAGACTTCTCATCGCAGTAGCAACCCTGAAGACGCGTACAGCACAAGAGCGCAGAACAATTTCTCGTTTTTGAGATCCGGACTGCAAAAGCCTTTCCAATCAACGTGAGCGATTTAAGAAGTGAATTTATTTAGCAATTGGCAGATCTTTGTTGCTAATATACCTTGTTCTTTGTTCAGGTCGATTTCTAGGTCATTAAGTCACGTGATTAATCATCGATTGACTAGTTCCGGTGGTCTCGAAGGTACCGTAGGTTTGGCGAGTACAAGACGCGGAGGATTCGACCCCAGCGAGCCGATTTATACCGATCCTTCGCTTTTCGAAAGCGCTCACTGCTCAGGAAACGAGCCAAAATCAGCCCGAAATGAAAACTTTCATCTTATGTAAATTAAGAGAAAAAAAAAAACGATCGGAGAATGGCGATTTGAAGATTTTTTAAATGCCACGCAGAGTCTGCGATACATTTAATTACAGACGTTTAATAAACGAGAGGAAAAATCTCGATCCGATTTTCTTGATCCAACGTAAATATTCACCGTTTCGAACGTGATCACTATAAAACAAATTTTATCAATTATACTAATATATATAGCTACTGCCGACTATGACTGCCTGAATTTCTTTTTCTATGTATCATCGCTGAGCGTTCATTATGAATTTTTTTTATTTTTTGTTAGCATGCGTATTTGAAAAATTTATTACGACGAATTTTTATGAGGAATTAAACGATCCCTGATCTTGAAATGAATGTGAAACAAAAATTTGTTGCACAGCTACCGATTCGATCGGATATAAAAAATCGGTAGCTCATCCCAGTCGCCCAATCGGTGATGATGAATTTTTTTTCTTTTCAAATATGAGTAAATCAATAAATGCATTTGCAGCGTAAAGTGGATTCATGTGAGGCTTCGTTATTATTTAGGCATTTGTATACGTTTTGAAATTTTTTTTTTTTTTTTTATATATGTATAGAGAACTTTCCCCGGATGAATAAATTCGAACGAAGAACAAACGAAACAGTCGAGGAAAGTAGAAAAGTTGTTAAAAAATTTACCCACTCACTACAGGTCACGAAGAATTAATGATTTAAAGAAAAAAGTATAATTCGTACGAATAAATTTATGCGTATTTTATGTTTTAGGTATATTATTAACGAATGCTGCTGGGTAGTAATTTTAAATGAACCGCGATTAATCAGATGGGGTATCGCAAAGCTCGATAAAGCACACTGTGAATCTGTCTTACGCATTTATTTAATATCGTCTTAATATATAATATAGAAATGAATTTTTATTTTAATTTTTTTTCTTTCAAACAATTTGTAAAATTTGCAATGAATTAATGAATATTAATTGTTTAATAATTCGAATAATAATAAACAGGATATAATGTTTGAAAAGGCTCGAAATAAAGTGCCTTATCTTAAATAATAATTGATAAACTTTACTAACACTAAAGCTAAGCTTAAAGCCCGTAAAAATTAACCAATATAATACAAAATACAATTCTTTTTTTTTATATTTATTATAACTGTACGAGTATTCCGTTTATAAGAGTTAATAGTAATAAAAAGAATAATCAACAAGAGGAGGGTATTACTTGCTAATTGCAATCGAGATTCAAGCTCACGATCGACGAGCTTTGAGATCACAGATCCTAGAAAATTGTCCTGCGGTTTTAAATGCTGAAATTGAAACTGAACAAGAGTGCCAATTAATTATATAATCGCATAAAATTAACCAGAAATGAAAAGAAGAGGAATCAGCGACTTCTCCTGTTATCGTTAAAATTCTAATCTTCCTTGAGTCTGTCAAGTTTATAAGTAAAAAAAAGCATCCTCAGTCTAGCTTCCTCCTTCCTAAACCTGACCTCGTCCAGTTTAACCCTGGCCTCTTCTTTCTGCATAACAGCGATATCGACTTTCAGCTGTGCCTCGGAAAGTGCCAATACGTGGAGTTCGTCTCCCTTGTAAAAAGCATTGGGCAAATTATTCTGAAAGATGTTACGAGGGGACGGTATCGTCTGTGTGGCATTCGTCTTGGAACAAAGTGGGAGACTCAGATCAGCTGCGGACTCTCGATCTTCTCTTTCCGAGTGATTGTCTTCCGTCGATGATTCCTGATCGGTCATAAATTTTTCTGGACAATCTCCCATCGGCCCGATCGACGGTGGAAGCTCCATTTTCGTCTCAGAAAAATCTGACAGTACATTTATTTGCTTGCACGAACCATGGCCCATTTCTTTACCGTTGAAATCTCTCTGCGCGTTCTTCAGCGTCAGTTTACCAGCCTTCGACGACGATACACTCTGCAGAGTGAACGGCTCCGATGCTTTTGGTTCAAAAACAACATTTGGGGGAAGACCCACCGTGCTGGCCGATACTGAATTGTCCAAAGAACTTTGTCCCGAGTTTATACCCTCTTGCCAGTTCGCTAAACTCATGCGCAACCGATCATTCGACATGTGGTTCAAGCTCTTCGGGGTCCTGGAACAACCAGGGATGAATGATTAAAGATCGACGAATAAAGGCGTGAAATAAAAGGCGGAAAAACTGTTTACCCCGTTCTTTTTTCCTCCCGATTTCTTTTGCAGGCCTTCATATTCTCCCAACAGCGTCTTAACTGGACAGCGGATCTTGTAGCGTGGGGACCAACGACCGAGTTATACTCCTCGGCTAGTTTTGCCCAGGCTGATTTTCTCTTGCACATAGAAGTCGGGTCGGATTTTTTGTCCTCGACATCTTCGTGTTTGTTTATAAGCGTGATAAGGATTTCACGTTCCTCAAAACTGTACGTTTTTCTTGTACCCTTGGACGACGAGGAGGACGACATTTTTCAAGAAAAATAATCGACAAAAGTTGTCCCGGTTTCCCCATGGCGATATAAACTGTTTATCCGCCTTCCTTTCTTTCATATAAATATGAGCATATAGCTTATGAAGATAGAAATTACGTTTAGCAACGGTAAATAAATGATTCGCGGTTCTTATTTATCAGTTCATATCATTCCCGGCTAAGGCGCCACTGCCTGAACCCAATGACTCCGCGTTTTGAGTATCGTTCTGCAATTATTTTCACAGTCAGAAAAGATTATAATTTTCGTAAAAATTTTACCCGGGATTCCTCCGTACCTGAAAACCCATTGAGCCGCTCGTCTACCTGAGTATTACAGCAAACTAGTATATCTCCTGGTTTAGTCGAAGCCTGAAATGACTCAGAGTTTCGAGCAATTACCCCTCGCCGAGTTCGGCCAGGTACCCGCGTGCCTATTTTTCCCCATAGAACCGCACCTGTCCCCGTAACTATGAAGAGGGTGAAAGACATGGGCAATCGATAAAGGGCCTGCCTGATAAAAGTTGGTGAACTAAACCCAGGGTGAATTGAAACCGAGAAAGTTACCAGAGAACATGTTCCCTGTAACTGAATACCAAAAGTAAGCCATGATCAGCGAGCGATGGTTACTCGGCCTTGTATCCTCGACGCCGTACGTCGTTGTCTCGGATCTTTTTCGCTCAGGACATTGCCCGCTTCTCTTTGTTCCATGAGCCGAGTTCCAGTCAAAGCGCGTAGTATGGAGAACGACGGTTAATCAGGGTCACTCATAAAACCGTGACGGTCTCCGGCTCTTGGTCTGCGTGTCTCGACTCTATATACTCGAACACTGTGCGGGTGGTACGTGTACCTTAACACAGAGAAAATTCAGGAGAGTGTAGAACAGCAAATGTACACAATAAACCTCAGCAGCTGCAGCAACATCGGCGCAGTGTAAACCGCAGCTCATTTTTCATTTGGTTCAAAGATCGGCTTACACCTTTCGCAAACTTCCATCCGATGAAATGGCTGGCTAGATTTTACCTCGTTGCAAGTTTCTGTGATAGTTTACTTCGTCGCGTGATCGGGGATGGACAGGGTGGAGTATCCTGGTGACATGTGAACGTAGAGCGGTTCGGACACACGTGTGTTACAATGGTGAAGAAATGATATCGATTTCCGTTTCGTTTTGCACAGTTTTCTTTGAAACAAGGTCGTTCGTTCGTAGGATCATAGTGTCGCGATCATAGCACGAGTATACGTGGTCATGAAGAGTCTAAGAAAGTAACGAGTCGCGATAAGAAGACGGAATGCGAGTATCGCTGGTCTAGTGTCGTCCGTAGTTGAGCCGAGCCGTGCAATGGCTCTGAGCTCTTCGTGAAACCGATTTTGTCCGAGACTCGGTAATGGCAACGTAGCCAAACGGCCAAAGTTAACTTTCTCTACCCCAGTGCAAGCGGCCGGTGTTTTGTGTATTTATAAACCTGAGATGGCTCGGACCGTCATCTGCCTCCGGTATTTTCTACTAGCCTACGTCATCCTACTCGGCGTAAGTCTCTTCACAGATCATATCACCTCGTAATCACTTATTTAGAAACCGCGAACTCATCACTCGTCGAACATCTTCCGTCCATCTTCATCTCTGCCATAAACACAAATTTCTGATGTCTTTCGAATTTTGCGAATACAAGACACCCCACCATCTCATGATGGTAACCGAAGAGGCTCGTTGCTTGTTCTCAAATGAACTGGAGTCGGTTTTGACTTGCGCTAAAGAAGCCAGTGTGTTCGCGTTGTCAAAAAATAGAACAGGTGTTTGTGTGGCCGAGTTGGATCGCTGCCTATATGCTGTTATACGTGTTTGCACGAGCCGTGAGCCTCGTATACCCATTACAGTGAATAAATATATAAGTTGCGATGAATTTACTTTAGTCTTTGGTAAATCGGTGTTAAAACATCAAAGGATATCTCAGCGAGAAGTATAATCGTGATTAATACGAGTGATAACTAATCAGCTTATCTCTCGAGCTCACGAAAGATAATACACGTTTTTTAACACACGTATGTATGTATTTTCGATTTTCACAGTTATCTGGATTGATCGTTTCCGTTGGATCTGGGATATTCATTTATCAACTTAAGGAGTACCGACCCTTGACGCCGGAGGGTGTTTGCGCTCCTGCAATAACGCTTTTGGTGATGGGACTGATCACCTCTTTGATGGGATGGTGCGGCTGGCACATAATGGAGTTCACGCACAGAGTCCAAATCATATGTGTGAGGAAAATCAGTGATCGATAGTTCTATTTGCAATTTGGATTAATATAGAATCACAGGACGTTGTTTCGGATGGTTGAAATAGGAAAAGGTCAACGAACGGCATTTCACAGCCTCTGTAACAATGGAGTAACGTTTCCAATGGCAAAAACGGATCCGCAAATTGCTGATGATTCATTTCCCGATTATCAGTCCTGATTCGGTTTATCTAGTTTCCTGTCGAAAATAAGATCCCAAAAAACGATATCTGCGCACTAAATGAAAAAGTGCTATTCTTTCTTTGCGGACATTCGATCATCTCGTTATATTACGACATTATTAAAACAAATTGCACAAGATAAAGCCTATCGGATTATACCGATTGGTTTTATTTAAAAACCTGTCGCGAATTTTCCAAAGCTTTGACGTTATCATTTTTTAACTCGTGCGTATTTCGATCTGATTAATTTATTGCTCTTTCGGTAAATTTATGAATCATTAACGTTAATGAGGTTCGAATCTGCAGATCGCGTGAATTTTATCTTTTCCACATGCAGTACGTACGCAGGTACAGCGACGCATACTAATTATATATATATACGTCGTGCCATTACTCATATCATAACGGTAATTAATTATAATCATTTTTCCCATAGTTTGCCGTAGCGTTAGGCGCAGTTGCCACTGTCGAGGCAGGAATTGGAATCTGGGCTTTAATAAAACACGAAGAAATTGATACCCTGCGAACTCCAGCCCTCGAGATGGCCTTCGCCCTTGCTATCTCAGAGGAAAAATCTATCTGGGACCGTATGCAGCTAAGGGTGAGTACGAAAATTTGAATTTATGGTGAAGAAAAGGGTCAAAAGTATTCCCAAAGAAAAGCCACTGCTTTATCATGGCAATCTCAATTTCCGGAGCGTTGAAGATCTTCTAGAAAAAAAAATCGCAATTATCGACACGACATTATCAGCAATTAATCAATCTGCACTTCCAACAATAGTGTAGATTAGATTTTGAATTAGTCATCCTGTTCCTTGATGGAATAAAAGATACAAAAAATTGAATTCCAAGGAATAAAAAGGAGAGGTGAAATAATTTGTGTCTAAAAATCGCACAGTTACGTTGCTGCGGGATAGATGGACCCGCAGACTACAGGGTCATTGATTCTGTGCCTTGGTCCTGCTGCGACACAACATCCCTAGCGAGTTCCAGCAGCACGGCTGGAGTCTGCACCACGATGTACGCCAGGGGATGTCAGCACCCAGTTGTGAACCGGACTCGGTCCATTCTTCTCCACGTCTTTCTACTCGCTCTTTGTTCCGTCGCAGTCCAGGTAAAACCATCAAATTTCCTTTTTGTTTTACTCGAAATAAAAGAATAAGAAAATCAGAGAATCTTCGGCAACTTATCGACTGCGGAAAAACTGAAAGTCCTTTTACCTCTTTTCATACAGTAACGTGAGAGTTGGGTTGCCTGTGATCAGGCGTTTACAAAGCCACTTGTCCACAGGGCTTTACGACGATCTTTTTCAAGCCTAATCTCTGTTCTTTCGTCTTTCTGTATTCGGAATATCGCGTTTCTATGCAGTTGTTCAAATTTGACTCGATCCTAGAGCCTGATAATGAATTATTTACTGATTTTCTTGCTTATCAGTACCTGAAAAAGAATTAAAAAAGAATGTACTACATCCACATGATCGCACGTCGTGGTTTAAACCCACGCGATTATAACGAACATCTGTTTTTTCTCACCCCAATATAGGTATGCGGTGTGATAAGCGCCTGCTTTTTTGCTCGAGGTATTAAAGAGGGTACCGATAGAAGGCGGCGAGATATACTCGGCGTACAAAACATCCAGACATTACCACGTCCGAGTACAAATACAAATACAAATCTACATCCAGCCTCGGACACAGAGGTCGATTCTCGTCTCGTTATTAAACCGAGAAGAAATTCTAGAACCAAGACGTAGGAGTGATTGAGACCCGATTCTTTAATACAGCGTCGATTTATTCCCTGAACTGAATTTTAGCCTATAGTATATACGTATAGCTATCATTAATTAATCCGCATATCTTATGGTATATGTATAAACGACTGTCATTTTAATAATCAAATATAAACCATATAATTACGACTGAATTCCCACGTTTATCTCACATAGTATGTCGACCGCATGATTTTACTGCGAGACAAAAATTGAGGCTGGTGCCCGTGTCCCCGTTCTAAACTTACCATTAATTATTATGAGCAACGTTATCAAAGTCTGCAGCGCACTTCGACGCGAATTATTCTGCAACGTATTGACTAACTTGCTTTCAATCCTAATCTCAATTCTCCGTAATCGTCAGTTTATTTCCACTCGAGGTTTTGTTACCGCTAAAAAATAAACACGAATTTATGTACAGATAAATCTGAAAGAAATCTTGGAAAGAAAGAAAGAAAGAAAGAAAGAATGGAGAAATCTTTCAGATTTATCTGTCCCTCACTGAAACTCATTAATATATCAATTTCACGGAGAACTAGGTATGCTATTCACGATAACTTACATCCATAATCGCAATAAAAATTATTCCTATTGTCCATGGAAATTTTCGGACCTTGACTGCCTCTGCACTGTGAAGTTACGTGATCTGATTCCTTATGCGAATTATTATTGCAGGGCTTTTGTAAGTTTTCAATGGATTTCAAATCTTCTGAGTACTTCAAGCCTTTAGAAATATTGAATTCGTTTCTATCGTGTGAAATTTCGCTCTTGTTCACAATATGGGACTTCTATATACGATTACCGAGAAGTTGGGTATCTTTCTTAATGAATAATGACATTTCCTTTTACTCAGCCACAACACCACGCTGTTTTTTAATGCTTCAAGGATGATCGAGATTCGTTGAATCGGTTGAACTCTGCAATGATGGCACAAAGGTATGACGTCAAAAACCGCGTGGTGGGAGGATTAGTCAGCGTTGACAAGTGTCATGCGAATATCATTGACGTCATTTTTATCACCGTCTGTACAAGCCAGACTTCGAAGTTGAATCAGCGATCGCGAAAGAACGCGTTACGCAATATTTCCAAATTCTTATCACTCAGGATTGTAATCGCGATATTTCCGAAAATCTAAAATCTTAAAAAAAAAAAATTATTTCATATTAATTAATTAGCAGGAATAGTTAATCAACTGACTGGGAATTCCCGCCCAGTATTAATACCGTAATGAGTCACATTACTTATTATTTCAAAAGCCACGTGTGTGACAGGAGATGATTTTCTATCGATCATAAATGAAAATCGATATTTCGAACGAGAAATGAAATTGGTTTGGATTAATTCAACTAGTTTTGTCTTTCATACGAGTAGGAGATTCGTGTATCTAGAAAAGGAATCGTCATACGATATCGCCGAGTTTCGTACTGTTGGAATGGATCAGTTTTCCGACTCGGATCTTGTTCCCATAAAGTTCAGTGACGAAATATCAGCAAAAACTAAAATGGGCATGACATAATTGCGAGAGAAACTTGACGGCCACCAACTGCTGCAAAATGATGTGGTGCTGTCGCGGAATGAAGCGGAGAGCGAAAGGCTGTTATGTAGGCTTTGACTGAACTTTTGCGTAAGTACTATACCTACAGGCATACGTGTGTACCTTGAGAAAAAATAGTAGGTACAGAGGTACGTGAAGAAAACGATAAAGAGTTCCATACCGGTTTACGTAACTGTATCCCAACACGCGAAAGAAGAAAAACTCTGTTCAAAGAAGAACAAGTTTCGCATCATGTTTATGCTTTCCCAGAAAGTGACCGATCCTTTTATCTCGGGTTTGAAAGTCGACGGGGATAAACTCTGACTTTGTTACTGAACCGAGCGATTTTGGCGTAAGTGTCTAAAAATATCTGCACACTCAGAATCAGCGTTATCGCAATAAACGCGGTGATTATTCGCGTGGTATTGCGGAAGTGTGCACAATACAGCTATGCGTCCGATCACATACTTCCGCTAATAGCTAGAAGCAAAGAATTTTTTTTTTTTTTTCAAAAGCCGGTGAATGAAATATCACCCGAGCTTTTGCTCTTCCTATTCGTTTTCTTACCTCATCGTTTAACTTTTGCTCTTCGAATTAATTTTCAGTTAAAAACTTTGGAGAATAATAATTTGTGAATAATTTTGCAACGTTAATTAGATAAACGTCTTCCAACAAACATCAGCGGACTGAAATCTTATTCTCGAATTAATTAGCGCGGGTGTATATCATTCGATCGATATTTTTAGTCAGGAGTATACATTTCCGTCATGAAGTCACTTTCCGTGACGTGGCCAAGCGGCTAAACCGAATAGAGAGAAAAATTCTGGTATAGTAGCTGTACGATACGGTCCCCTTAATTCTTCGACAAAGTTTAGTCCAATCCCAACAGCCAGCAGACACATTGGCGTCGAAATATAAAATTATATGAAAGAAATGAAGAAAAATTTCCCGGTGGTTTTAGCTCGCTACCACCTGTTCAAACAAATTGCTCAGTTTTAGAAACAAAACCCGGTGAGATTTTGCGAAACGAAATTCTAACGATCAGAGAAAATATCGTCGAGCAGGAAAGTCGTCGAAGAATGATTCAATTCTTTTTATTATACATAGAAATATCGTATTGCTTTTTGAATTCGAAGATAGGTAAGTATATATATGGATTAAATTTTTTATCGCTGTGATAAATTTTCTAAACGATAAACGTATAAACTTCCATGTATACATAAGTTATATCTAGAGCGATAATTTTTATGATATATTTTTTATACAGGTTGTGTTCTTTTTTTCGTTTTTTCTTTTTTTTTTTTTTTTTTCTTTCGTGATAAGATACTCCAGGCGGGGCCAGATTCTATTGTATCTACCCATAGGTTATACTCGAACGCACCACCGGCAGGAGTCAGTTCAGTTGAAGCTGTTCCACTGTCCGTAACAGACCGAAGAAACGAGCCGCGCGACGTTTACCGTTCGGTTAATTATTCTGTAGTACTTTTGTGTCCGATCGAGGTGAATCGAATATACCAGTGAAACCGGAAGTAAGATTGTTCGAATTAGAAACAAAAGAGAGAAAATTAAAACAACTAAAAATGGGTTGCGCGATATCGATGGTCAAGTACCTCCTCTTCATATTCAACTTTGTTTTCGCGGTGAGTACCTCGACGAATTTGATATCTGAAATTTGAAAGAAATTTAAACAAAAGAAAAGGCTGTTCGAAACCGCGAGTGGTTCATTTATTTATAAAGATTGTTTTCGACCACCGCGGTATTGCGTAAGCGGAAATGATCGAACTACGCTAAGCGAATGTGAAATTAAACCTGCGCTTTGAAACTTGAGATAATTTCTACAATTGTTTACGCTTCCATTTCCGTGATCGATAATTTTGATCATCGGTCGTGAACATACGTGTGCGTATAGTTTTAAACGTACGAAATTCGCTCGGGCACGTTTTTAACCAGAGTAGAAAATAATTTTAGAACAGCCTAACGCATTCCTATCGTTAAAGTGGCTCGACTCTAGATCGGATCACGTCTCTACCTGAGATTTCAAATAAAAACCTTCTGCCTACCTAAGGCTAGAGTCCCTTATTGCCCCAGGTATACGGTATGAAAAAACTACAAGCTACAGCTGCCTCTATGGGCACCAAACTCCCGGCAAACTCATTCTTAGCGTTTTTACTTATTTTTATATATTTTTCCAAAAACTAGTCATAGTTGAGACCCTACTAAAGAATGTCGTTACAAATTTTCCACAATTGTGTCTTCTTGTCCGGTTTTTTCGTTACTTCACACTCTATTAACGTTTGTAACCGGAAACGGTTGGCCGTTGGACCTTGGTAGAAAAACGTGGAGAAAGTTGACGTATTGTTTCTCAGGAAAATCCGGGGACTCGGACTTTAGCGTGACAGCGTAACGGAAGCACGAAGGTCGGCCCATGGATCGGTCGTTTTATCATACCTTCAACCATGCATCTACTTCCAGAGTTAATAAAATTAGCGAAAAACGGCCTTGCCCTGGTTGCGACCTACGCCTTCCATCTCCCACCCGTAGTCTATAAACCTCTGGCTCCATCCGCGTCTGGAAAAAGCATGTACCTACCCTCGCGTCTCTCCGTTGTTGTAGTATACCCTAAATTACTTCATGTCTGGTCCACGGGTGCCGCTATGACTGTGTAACGGTAATAAAGAGACGCGACGGAGCTATCGATTTGAGGGAACGTTCTGTTTATCTCCTGGCGCCTCTATGTCGACGTGGATTTAGCAACGAGATACGTAGATACGCAGCTCGTTGTATTATACCTATGCGATGCTCGAAGAGCTACGAGCCAATTCGATACCGACGCGATTTTGAATTTCGCGGTACAACGCCGACTAGATTCACAGCTTTAAGACTTATTGTTAAGTTACTAGTTTGAACCCGTGTCCTGTTACAGACTCGAAGATGCATAATAGCACGACTTTCGACTGAGAACGAGTTCTTTTTTTTTCTTTTTTGATTCTTCTCCTTTTTCTCCTTCTCCTTCTACTTTATCCCTCATCTCTTAGTTTCGGAGTACGTATAAACGAGAGAAGGGAGCAGAACAACAGGTTTATTCGACCTGTAAACTGGTCCCTCTTTGCCAGTTGGTATTCGGAGAAATAGTATATATATATATATATATATACTGCGCTAAGTGTGGGCTAAGGTTAGACGTGTGTACAGCCTCTACACATACGATTGCACAGGTATTATCCCGCCGCCGTGCTTACAGAGTTATGTGTTACACACGCACGCGGGATTCAGCTGAAATGGTGCGGTGAAAGAGCTCGAGACGAGACGCCATATTGATACTAACCTCGAATGAACTGATCTGCTTATATGTAATTAGAAATAAGGTTCTTACAGCTCGCATACTGACTGATAGACTATAATATAGACGCGTAAGAATTGTAGTAATGGAATACCGGCTTGCGGGTAGAAAAAGAAAAAGAAAAAAAATTAGTCGTTATTATTACTGTCATCATCGAATAGCAGATACCATGAACAATACGGGACAGTGTTGCCAGTGGTGGCGACTAACAATAAGAAGCGTGAGCTGAAAACCGAATAAAAAAAAATCTGACGTCATTGTTCTATTGTGTAGATATATTATTGTAATATAGCTGATGAGACACACCCACACCTGATAATTATTTAGTTCAAACAACAAGGTTGTCGAAACGAAGCGAAGAAAATAGTTGAAAAAAAAAAAAAAAAAACAGAAGAGTAAAGCTCGGCTTCGATTCAAAATAAAATTATTTTTGGCATTGAGAAGAGTCTGCGCTCTTTCGATCAGTACGTCTCATGCGTATAACCGATCTACGATGATACGATAAGTTTATAGGTATAGAATAAAGGAATGTACACACAATTATTTGATTCGCATTGCATAAGCTCTTCGAATATCTTTTTTACTAGACTCCGGGAATGTATGCGTGCCCAGGACGTTCTGGATAATTTTCTAATATCTTTTTTTTCCCGCCCACGGGTATCGGAATAACTTTTTTCCTTCTCCTACCAGAGACCATTTCCATTCGTATACGTTGAGAGGGGAATCATGTGAATAATTGCCGAGGATTTGTTCCTTGGCTCTTCAGTAGTAAGTTTCTTACCGACGACTCTGGTAACACTTTTTCTCCACTAGCTGTCAGGGCTTTAAGTACCCGAACTAATAAATTCAAGTCCACTGTACTGTCGTCGCTGTATCAATTAGTTCCTATTCGTTCCGATATTAAGTGCCTGTTGGAATAAAAAAAAACTCGTCAAGATGAGCTGCGTCTATGATTGCATCAAGTGGGTTTTGTTCCTATTGAATTTCTTCTTCGTGGTAAGTTTTAGGATGTCAAAAAAGCGAGAGAAACGAACACATAATCGACGTAACTTTGAACAATAACACTATCGGTAAATCCCGTGTAATCATCAGTCTATTTTCAACGCCTCGTCATCGGATTGAAAAAAGCAAATTGAACAGGTTTCTTCTTAAACGACATATGTCACATCACGGAAAGTTATATCGAAAGAATTGTAAAATTCGTTCCGACTTTCTGAAGCCCTGAAAGTTCATTTTATCTTCATTTACCCGATTGCAAAAAATACCGAGAAAACTTATCTCGTAAGCGATTATAAAGAATCGTTAATTTCTACTCTGATTACACGGGTCGTTAAGTTATACAGATATACGTGAATTAATTTTGCGGTCAAATATAAAGTCTCATGTCAGGGCAAACAAAACGATTTTGATAAACACATGATACATATACGTACGATCTTCTTCATACTCGGCAGAAGTTTCTTTTCATTCTTTTTTTTCTGACTCATCCTTTCGTATGGAATTACGAAAAGTTTTCGTCGGGTTGAAACGATAATATTTGGCTGTACGGCGCGCCGTTTCAGTACAGTCGAATACATTTGGTACAGCCTAGATATTTATATTGCGCATTGGCAGACCGTGCGGTAGCTTCAAGGACAACGAAGCCTCGATAATATTTCGCGCCATCCTGGCGTCTCGGTTTCGAAAGTCCTTTCAAAATTCTCTTTAAAACTCATATTTTATCACGTTGAAATATTGCCGAGGAAGAAAAAAAATGTCGTGAATATGTTGATTTAACATTAAACAGAAATTATTACGTAACCGCTGTAGAATTCGAGCGGAATAATCCGCAGCTATAACCAAACGCTACGCATGACATCACGTTTCCTTTTCCCATTCTTCTCGGCGGTTTGAATTATCTCACTGCAAAAGTACACAGCGCGCGCAATCATTTTTAATCATCTATTCAAACGACAAATCACCCGCTAACGGTAGAATAAGGATTTAAACTTATCGCTAGACCCCAGGAGTGTGTTGGGAAAATAAAATAGCGCTGGTAGGTACGTAGGTGGCGACAATTAGAAAATTAACATCACACACGGCGAGAAACCACGCGATCTAATTTCGTCAATTAAATTCGTTAGTGGAATAGCGTCACGCGAGTACTTATACCATTGAATAAACATCATTCTGCATGAACTCTTTTAATCCAATGTTAAAAGAAACAAAAATTCCTTTCGCTTTCTCCGCTACTCAATAATATTTTCATTCATTGGAAATCTCGCGGGGAATTAATCGCTCGATATATACCCTACGTGTTTTTGAAACTCATGTTATATCGAGGGGCGTTATTCACGGATCATAATGTAATTAGACAACTTATCTACCAGTACGAGTTTGAATTGTTACTCGGTTTAGTCATGGCGATAACTTTTATCTCGACTCGCACCAGTGACAACAAGATAAGAACTGAAATTTTCGTCAAGGCCTATAAATTGAACGGTATACCTATGTACTCGTATATTTATTCTAAAAGAGAAACAAACCTTCGCGTCTGCCACACCTTTGAGTTTTTTTAAATTTTACGCTGCTAATTGTCGGATAATGGATAGCAAATATATTTAGCCTTTCGTTTGGGGCTCAACTATTCTTACGACTCCTGTAATATAGCTTCGATGGAAAAACGAATTAGGGTTTTACACATTTTTACTGATCTGCCTTATCGAAGATCGATCCAATGCGGATATCTCCTCGTTTTAGAATCCACCGCTTTTCATCTGGACTTTAAATTTATATTAAACAATTTTCAAGTGGCTCACAAATATCGGGAAAATAACCACCTCTTATCTAATGCGCCGAGTCTTATCGCGTATACGAGAAATGAGTCAGACCGAGTATTAACACACGCACACATATGCGTAGGATATTGAAAAACATTTGAAAAACACGCGTGAGCTAGATCTTGCGATAGTTTTGTTATTTTGAAGGATAAATAATTCACATTTTTCACGGGCTTTTATTTCTTGATACGTCTTACCGCAAGTTATCGCCAATAACGGATACAAGTAACGCTGTCGTATGCTTTGTGGTAATTTGTAAACGTAGATAATGTAATCGACAGGAAACGGACGTGAAGCTTGATACTTTCAAAGAATCAAACTGGATTTTGTTATCGTATAATTTTCTTGCGAGAATTTCAACTGAGGCGAGTTTCTACGTCTTTATTTGAAATGCACGCATTTTACGCTCTTTGACTCGGAATCTAAGCTTCGATTACCTCAAAATGAAAATTAGAACGATTCACAAGGATGTATCGATCGATATCTTCGCATATCTCTCGAGGAATAGTAATCCGAAATATCTGAAATCGGTATCACACGATTGATTCCAATTCCAAGAACCTCACGACTTCGAACTGATACCGGATTCGGTTCAATGTGCGATCTAGAACAAACCGAACTCGATTCCTGAAACCAATTTTCCGGCTTACTTAGGCTTACCTGATCCCAGTCAATTAAGTGGATACCGAACGACTTTTCTGAGTCATTTATCGAATTCCACAAACAGGCGAATTTGTATTTTCTAATTTTCTTTTCTCTCTCTCTGTTTCCAGCTAATTGGAATAGCTATTCTAGCCGTTGGTGTCTGGGTGCATCTAGAACTAAATGACTACCAAAAAATCACCGATCTCGTCAGCTCACCGGTGATTGCTTTCATCATAATCGGTGTGATCGTATTCGTGATCGCATTCTTCGGATGCTGTGGTGCGATTCGGGAAAGTCATTGCATGGTCGTAACCGTAAGTATCATCAGAAATAAGGGAAAAAGAAAAAAGAAAAAAGAAAAAAGAAAAAAGAAAAAAAAAAAATCCTAATCACGATGAAAATTTCCCTAGTTAATTGACCATTTTTATTTCAATTAGTACGCCGTCTTCCTTCTGACCATTCTTATCATCCAAGTTGCGATCGGTATCTGGGGTTTCGTGGTCAGCAATAACGTTCAGTCCGATACCACGATAGCCGATATCACCGACCAATACAAGACCAACGTTTTCGTCAATTATTGGACAGACGACGGTGACCGTTTGATAGTAGACGCTGTCCAGAGTGGCGTAAGTTTGGAAAAAATCTTTCTAAAAAAAACAAAAAAACAAAAATGAAAATAGAAATGGAGATTTATTTCCATCCCATAATTTTATCCGCGATTCTTACCCTGATCAGAAATTCATTTTCTTTGCGATACGCAGTTGACTTGCTGCGGAGTTAACTCGTACACAGATTTCCACGGCCTCGCTGCTACCAATAACAACACAATCCCATGGAGTTGTTGCGGTAATGCAGAAAGCGTTGCTTGCACAACGGGAATTTACTCTGACGGATGTGCTGGGAGATTGACCGACGTACTTTCGCAGTTTGCCACAATAATTGCAGGAGTTTTGATCGGTGTTGCCGCGACCGAGGTAAGATCCGGAAAAATATGACCAATTTTTTTATCTGTTCGTTTCAAGAGATTCGATTTGACTAACCGAGACGTGTTTTATTTTCTTCATTTTTTACAGTTGATTGGCATAATCTTCGCGTTATGTTTGGCCAATTCGATCAGGAACGACGACCGAAGGGGATACAGAGTATAATTTCGAAAAGAAACTGACTAACACGAAGAATAAGAATAAGAATGAGGAGAATAAAAATAAGAATGAAGAAGACGGAGAAGAATGAACAAAGTTAAATAAACGAGCATATACATGCTTCAACCCCGTAGCACCGATTCCAGAATTGTTAAGAATTCCAGTATTTTTATTTACGGAACGACACCTCTACGATATTAATTTTCCAACTGCTGCGATTAATATTGAAAAAAAATCGACACACAAAACCGATTCAAAAAAAAAAAGTGGAGCTTGAAAAACGAAATGAGCGAACAAACGATTAAAAAAAAAATAATAATTATTAAAAAGTAACGTAGGTATACGGGTTGGAACGTAATAACTTGAAAAATCTGCTTTCACAAATCGTTCGTGAAGTTTCTGCTGCACGTTTTCATTTTTGCAGATGGAATTATAAAGTTACGTAAAGTATATGCATGATCATTGTGTCATTTTAAATTTAAATTATTCACGAGTCAATTAAAATCACAAAATTTTTCCGCGAAGGACGCGATATGAAAGGAAGATCGATGATTTTTTTTTCATAAAATCTCGCATTGCGTTGCGAATATTCCTCAAAATTATAGAATAAGTGGTTTCGCGAATATTTTATTATTATTCTTGTCTATTTTTTTTTTTTTTTTTTGTTGTTTAATTTGTTTTTTACCCTAATTCAAGTTATCCGTTTAATTTTATATGTATAATATATTATGTAGTACCTAAATCGACGGTATTATGTATTATAATTTTTTATAATTTTTAAGCATACCTATATATATATATATATATTGCATGTAGTAGCTCGCGACGTGTATTTCTCTCTTTATTATTCCTCGCATCACAAAAATTGCTATACATACAAAATAAAAAGATGAAACTTTATGTTATGTGATCATTTTGTAAGAGTTAACTCGAACGCTTACATATATATACATATATATTATACGTGTATTTTAAATAAAATTATTTTAAAAAGAAAGAAGAAAAACAAAACTAATAAATAACGAAAATAATCATTACCCTCATACTCACTCGATTCCTTATTCCTATATTTCTATCTATTATTACGAATGGATAAATAATATTTAAATATTATAGTCAATTTTTGTGTTTTTTTTTTTTTTATTATTTTTTTCTTTATATTGTCATTATTTATTAAGTTCAAGAGAAGATAACTTACATCTGTCATATTACTCGTACTATAATACAATTCTATATACAATTATCGATTTCATTCTGAAGCTGATAATATTATATTATTATTATTATTATTATTTTACCTCAGAATTATATTATCATTATATATATATATATATATATACATATATATATACATACATACATACATATATATTTATATTATATACACACCTATAATACATGCACGTATATATAGTATTTATTTTTTTCAAGTGCTGTGATATATTATAGGATATATATTATACATATGTATATATATATATATATATATATATGTATATATTATTTATATATTTTTATTACCCGTCATTAATTCTCATCGAATTCGACGTTTCTTTTTCGCTTTATAGTTTCATTCCGTTGTTTTTTTTTTTTTTGTTATTTTTTTTTTTTTTTTTTCATTCTCTCACGTCAGAAATAATTGTCAATCCTTGTGACAATTCAATTCAATAATTACATGTATAATTTTACGATCAAAGTATAGTATATACTCATGTTCACAAATTTTCTCTAATTCTTTTTTGCTTCTCTTCGTTCGTCTCTCGATGTATACATAACAATTTTACGTAAATCATATATTTATTTCGATTCTACATACCCATATTCATTCGAATTATAAACATATTCATTTCTAATATCGTATATAACCAATATACCATAAATGAAATTCTGCAACTTTCATCGCAGGTGTTCTCCTCGTATTTATTATAATTCGCGTCGTGTCATAGATAAGTTTAGTGCGGTGTCGACCGGAAACTCGTGAATTGGTTTCTATATCATCTACAACGATATAATATCTAGTGTAACATATCTACGCAAATTATTATTTTTTGTTTTTTTTTTTTACGTTCGAATACAATTTTTTATTCATTTTAGTTTAGTTTTTATTTCTTTCTCCATCTTTTCCTGCCTCTTCCTTCTTCGCAGTTTTCTTCCCCCACAATATATCATTCGATAGATAAATTAATACATTATTCACACCTTCCGCGTTTATCCTACCAGTTTCACACTTTTCTTCTTTCCTTCTTTCCTGCTTTTCACATAATTATTCAGTTTTCTAAATACCGTTTATAATTATTATTGATTCGTATTGGTAATGGTATGGTATGTAATTGTTGTACACAATCGACGATTAAAAAATAATTGGCGAAAATAAAGCCCTATGTTTGCTATTTTTTTTTATCTTTCTTCTTCTATTCTTTTGCTTCTTTGTCTTATGGTTTGTTTTTTTCTCATTTTTATTCTTTTCCATTTTCAATTCTTTATAAAATCAATCTCTCGCAGACTTATATTTAATCCTACTATTATACCTATATATACACATACACTTACGTTCTCTAAGCTCATGTCAGTTTTTCATATATTTTCATTAGTTTTTATTTTTTTATTTTCTCTCGTTCCTTTTCTTTTGGAAGTTTTAAACACACAGGCTTGAGCACGCAAGAATCACGTTCTCTCCAGTTATAAATTACTATTCAAAATTTGTGACAAAAATGACGAAAAATAAATAAAATAAAATCAAACAAAAAATCGAATTTCGAAATGTGCCTACCGCATATATAATATATGTTAATTATTATGTACAGTGTAGTACGTAGTAATTCGTTTTTTTTTTCTTCTTCTTTCTTTTAATTCCACCCTGTAATCGATGTAGATATATTAATTATTATGTAGGCATTACGCAATACTTTTCTTTCCTTTCTTTCTCCCTTTATTCGTTTCTTTCTTTCGCAGGCACTGTTACAAAAAATAAAAAATAAAAAAAAAAAACAAAAAAAAAAAAAATACACCTCTTCTTGATATCAATTATACAATTATTATCATACGTATATATATCATGATAATGATAATACATCTGCAATGCAGTATGTATTGTATCAATATACGTAACGTCTGGAAGCCATTTCATTGTTTTATTTTCTTCTTTTCTTCTTTTTCTCTTCCTAAATAAAGATAAAGCTTTGGTAATATCTTTACCGTACATACATACATATTACATGGTTGTCGAAAACACGCCAGTGCGTAGGTAGGATAAATAATAACTTATCGTGACCCAATATTTAAACTACTACGTTTGTAACGTTATAATATGCGATCCACGTATCTCGTTCGCAGTCTGTCGTTTTCATTATAGCGATTAAACGCGTGTTATTTATTATTTACAAAAAGAAAATAATTCACAGGAAGACATGCTTACGGTATTTCGTTGTGATTCAACGCGACTGTCTCAAAATACACTATCTTTTTCTTCTTTCATTTATTCGGAGAATTTGATACCTACTCGAAAAAAATTCGAATTTTTTCCCAGAGAAAAATTTTTCACCATCAAAATTTTACAAATGCATTTTTACAGAGGGAAAAGAAATAAATTTCGTACAATATGGATGAAAATTAATAGTCGAAACGTGGATCGATTAATACTTTGAAAAGCGTAGTAGATTTTCAGCTTCTCGTATAATAGATCGTAAACAATATACATGATTATAATTTGTGTATAATATCTATTCACACATACGTTGATTAATAATACTCAATTGTTACAATTAACTAGTGATTCTTGCCCATTATTTTTCTCTTTTCTTTTCTTAGTTAAATAATACACAGAGAACTCTACGAAGTGTGGAAATTAAAATTTAGCTATGGAATATCCAAAAGCTTTAGGTACACACCTATACTCGTTGTATCTGTTCAATATTCGTCCCAATAAATTAGTCGATCATTTGAAACCGGAAATAAAAAGACGTGATTGAAATTCTAGCTCGGAATTTTACTGATTAAAAATTCCCCAGTACTTCGGCTATTCAATTCGTAAATTTTTACCCGATCTTGAATCACGAGGAAAAAGCTTTCGCCCCTGATTATCCGACTTTCGCATTACCGCCGTGCGTTCATAGCCAGAAGAATGAAGAAAAATTGGTATATCTCATTCGATTACCGATTTCAACGCCTTATTCCATATGGATTTTAGGGTGCTATAAAATAAACGAGAAAATGAAGGAAATCTTTTCGATTTCTACTTCTCACCCTTGAAATTTGTATTTAATTGTAATCTGTAGTATTGAATCTTGAGAAGTCCTGGAATATTAAAAAAAAATTTCTAAGAAATGCGGTAACGATGTCCTGGTTCTGTCTCTTTCGAGTTTTAGAATGGAAATTACATTCGGTTTTCTAAAATCTAGCAGCTTTTTCGATAAGTTTTTTAAAATGAGACACATTCGGAGATGAGTTCTCGAGTGTTTCGATTTTTTATATCTGTAAGATCGAAGAAAGCTGTTAGAAGACTTGAAATTGAAAATTGAAGTAAGATTCGTCCAGAAAATCTTCGAATAAACAGCTATTCGGAAACTCGAGTCAAAATTGCTGTAAAAAAAAAAAAAAGACTAAAAATGATTTTCACAGAGTAGCAAAGTGGAAAATCAAATAAAAATATACAAACCTGATAAGCAATTCCGATTCAAACAGACCTAAAGAAAATTTCTGCAGACGCTATACAACAGATTCGTCGGATAAAAATAATGATAATAATAATAATGATAATATCATTGATTTTTCTTTTTTTTTTTTATACACCCTATCGAACATTTATATACATATATTATTATCCACGGAATAAGGGATAGAGTTCAGTACAGCATATACATGTAGAAAAAAAAAGAAGATGTTTAGTCGATATCTCGAAGCATAATGTCATCGCGTTTAGAGAAGAAAAAAAAAAATATATATATATATATATATATGTATAAAAATCATTTCGATTTTCGATTCGCCACTCGGTGATCCGAAGAAGGGGGGGTGGGATAAATATTCATCACAATAATCTCGACGATGATAGTTTACCGCGTTACAACGGAGAAAGCTTCATGAGATTCTGGTCCTTGTCGGTCGGAGAATCGAGTAGATCCAAAAGACTGGTGTTAGAATCACTCGGCGATGGTAACGGCGATGAGATTCTGATTTCGTTCAAGAAGTCGAATGTAGCAACGGCTTCTCGCTCCTTGTCCCCGTAACGAACGAAGAAGTCATCCCGGCCGATAATCGAGGGTCTAGTTGCACCCCACGCATTTGGCAGACGTAGGACTCGGTGCGCCTGGGCCGCGGAGGCTGGGAAACCAAGCAGCAGGTCAACATGCCTCAGACCACTTGCTCTCCTATACCGGCTCTAGCAGACACAGGGTAGCTCGGCTTAGCCTTTTAACTAACTCTTTTGTTAAACTTAATCTCCCTTCGTTCGACATATGACACTCCGAAAGGCTCGTTCAATTTTGTGCCTTCGCGGAGATGTAACCATTTCTTTTTCTTTTTTTCGTTTTTTTTTTCCTTGCTTTTCAATTATCTCAATTCTCTACAATTTTTGCGAAGGTTCCGTTTCTTTTTTTATTTTCTTTTTTTTTTGGTAACGAAAGATTTTCTTCGAAAAAATTTACGAGATCGAGACAATTGTTTCATTATTACTCTTCGTCATCTTGGTGATCGGGAAAGTATTGGTTTAGGTCGAAGAATGAATTGTGCTGACTTCGACGCTTTCGAGACTCTATGTATAGCATCCGGGAAATTTTTTTTTTTTTCGAAAAATGACCGTATGAACGATAAACTCACCGAATTATCTCAGATACGCGACGATCGACTATATTTTTTCCTCCTTTCAAACGAAAGACTTCGCGAGTTCTGATTTTTTCTTTTTTCTGATTATAGAATATTTTTGACCGATTTTTCAAATTTTCAAATTCAAAGTCGAGCAAGGATATCGAATTTTTACAAATTCTTCTCGCGTAAATTCGTTACATCTCCGTAATCGGGATTAAAGGTCTGTTAGTAATACGTGAATGTATGTGACCTGCGAGAAACTTCTGAAATACAAAGACTCTTTCTCGTGTGTGTATACAATAATTGATCCAAATCCACACACACACATATGTAGTTAATTTGACAAGGTATCAAAAACCGATTTGGTCATTTTTTCAAAGATTGAAGAGAAAGAAACAAATAAAAAAAATTAAAAAAAAAAAAATATGTATCTAAACAATTAAAACGACCGTTCAAAAAGTTAGAGAAATTGATCATCACTAAGCCGAACTACGTAGCTTTTCTTGTGACAATCAAAGCAGAGCGCGCAGGAGCTACCATCTGAACAGAAAATACGAGTGGCTATGTATGTACAGCGAGAGCAGCTAGCGAGAACTATAAGTCTTTCACCTTATTATCATAAATATACTTAAAGCACAGATTTACGATCATACTTAAGTACGAAAGTGATAAAAGAAAAAAATGTCATTGAATCCAAAAAAAACAAAAAAAAACACGAAAAAAAATTAAGACATGTGTGTGATCCCAAAAAATGTGATTAGCAAAGGCTTTAGGCTACACCCAAACCCCAATCCAGCGGAAGCGTGTAGAATTTGATACAGCGAATTTAATTTCATACGAAAGAAGTGAATGGTGGTGAAAGATGACGTGAAAAGCGAGAGAATAGAGAAGAGAAAAGAACCGTGGAAAGGAGAGGCGCTAACAGCAAGCGATAACTCTGATTTAGATACGTAATTACCTTTTTTTTGTCGTCGGTATCGATGTAGCCTGTGAAGATGACGATAGTCCGGTGGTTCATCTCCGGAATCGCTACCCGCTGATCCACTGCTCGATGTGGCGGACGAACTTTCGCTGCTCGCCAGCATTACGTCGAGTAAATTAGCTCTGGCCTGAAAATTTCGTTAAATTTTAGTCAGGAAATTTCCCTGATTTCAAAATACATGAATAAGTACAGAAAAATTATCGATTATGGATAAATTTCTAACGGAAGTACCTTTGGATCCGTAAAGTCGATGTCTCTCTCGACGTGGACCCATCCGGTCGGACAGCAGCAGGCAAGATCAAGTTTTTCTAAAACTGTATGCGCCGCGTCCTGCGAAGCCGGATGGTCTTCCCCCTTTCGTATCATTCTGTTTAGTTCGTCGATAACATCTTTGGAAGTAGCTCTCTCGTGGAAACTCAAGGTGCGATCTCTTCCCTCGACCAAAAGTGGCGCCCTGGCAGGACTGACCTGAGAAATAAAAATAAAACGGTGTAAAACGGAAGGAAAGAATTTTTTATAAACTGACCGCACTTTATCCAAATCGTAAATATACACTCACGACGGTGCTGGGAGTCGAAGAAGTGGCCGCTTCCTCATCTTCTTCAGGAACAGCTCCGAGCTCTGAAGGAGCGACGGTAGTGTAGGAAATTCCACCGTTGCAGGCCACAGCACTGATTACCCGTTCATCGGGTGCCAAAGAAGGAACATGGATCTGTTCGAGGATATCATCGCCCGACTCCATTTCGAGCCCACTATTTTCATGGTCGATACTCGACTCGACTGTTTCGGATATTCGCTCGTTTTGGGGTCCAGGACACGCTGCGATCGCTGCAAAAAGTTTTGGGAACATTCCTCGATGTTGCGAGAAAAAAAAAGACCAGAATTTCGGATTTCTTACCTTCGCTGGGAGGCGGAGGATCGGTCCCAGCGTCGTGACAATGATGCGGTAATTCCGCCAGGTACATCTGTTGCTCGGCGATGAAAGACAGGACGTTCTGGAGGGCCTGTTCTCTGTCCGGCGGTTTACCACCCCTCGACGATGTGCTGGCGAGGCTTTTCGTGCTCTCGAATTTAACGAGTCTGTAAAAATCCCGTGTAAAATCCGTACCCACCGAAGGTGAGTCCGGGTCGTCGCTACAGCCCGAAAGAGCGGCTGAAGATCTTTTGCTGGAATTTTCTGGGACGCCTTCTTCGCTGCTCCAAGAAGCCCCGGGACTAGAAGCGTAAGGCCATGGTCCGCTGGTTCTCGCATCCATCAGTAACGCGACCTGAGATAAAGGAGGGATTAAGCTGTCGGGTTTCCTCCGGGGGATTCTCTTCTCTCAATTTTTCTAAACTCACCAGTTCGCCACCAGCTCTATCTGCCAGATAGCTAGCACCGTTCCACAAACACTCGTTAGCGTCTTCTTCCAGTTCTAATGGATTTTGTTCCTTGATAGCCGGGAGTGCTGGAGTTACGGCTGGTTCTTTCCACGCCGAATCAGCCTGCACTAAGTCTTCGGTTGATAGGGAAAAGCTCCAGTCCTCGAGCTCTGCTCGGTCGTATTCTAATTCTAATAGATCACGGTGCTGCTGAGCGCTACGAGTATCGTCCAACCTGGATATGTCGAGTGTTATCACTGCCTGTGCTTATTCCTTATTAGAAAAACTGAGAAGAACGGTTCGCACTCACCTCAGCCACTGCTGAACGTATTCGGCATCCCATCCCTCTTCTTCAACGAGTAAGACCGAGGATCCAGCAGGACTAGCGATATTGTATGGAGACAAACTAGCAGTGGTAGTTAACTTCAGGCAAAGATGGCTGTCGGAAAAGCTCCGCATAACGTGTTGATACGGAAGGAGATCTTTGGTCGGTGGATAACTGTGTCTGGGATTAATTCCAACGGTTAGATTAAGGGGTAGAAAAAGTACGTCAGGATCGCCAGCGTCCAGAGTGACGAGACGAGCATCGGGAGAAACGTCGGCCTCAGTTTCATCCGTTGCTTCCTTGAGATCCTCTAGTCCACGGGCTGGTTCCTGGCGAGTTCCTTCGCCCTGAACGTCACTGGACATCGTGGAATACCCCTCGTCCCTGTTACCACTCTCTGGACTTTCGCTGCCCTCTTCTTCCGAGGGTTTCTGACCTGGGAGACCGAAGCAAATTCTCGTTTACACCCTTTGATCCTGTGCCTTGATCCCATACCTTGACCCAAACCTGATACGGTCTTACCTAGTGGCCTGGTTCTGCGACATTTCGCAGTTGCCATCACTGGTATTTGCAAGTTCAAAGACCTCGGTCGTGCCAAGGGAACCCAGGCACTGTCCAGGCTCAAGGCAGCTACCAAAGCGGCTGGACCTGCCTCAAGGATCCCGTGGATGAGGTCGGTTGGACTACCAGGACTCGTCGCCTGAGCCAGGAGTCCAGAAAGCGCTCGATTCTGGGCTTCTAGTTCCCGAATACGCCTCTGCAAGGCCCCAATCTCCTCTCTCAGACCCTGAAAAGCGGGTGGAGAAGATAAGTCAGGAGGTTTACGCGTTTCTTCCTGTCCTCCCGAACCCTTTTATGATCTTGAGCCCATGAATTATCGACATTGATGAAATTTCGACATGCGGAATCAAGGAAAGGTGACGGAATCGACACATCGATGAGTAATAATAGGCGGAATGAACCTTTTGGGAGAGGAGGGCGCGGACCACCTGGTTAGCGACGTCATCCAGGCACCGTTCGTACTGCCGTCGTTGGGCGTCGGCGTCTCGTGCCAAAGCTGCGTGCTCTGTCTCGAGGGTAGCTAGTCTGGCAACTAGAGCGGCGTGTACTTCTCCGGCACAGGCAGCTTCCAGTCCGCGAAGTTGACCTCGCAAAGATTCACTTTCCAATTGTAATTTCGATATTTGGGCTTGGTACTGATGCACTCGGGCCTAATCAGAGGCAAAAAGAAAATTAATTCCTGACTTTGGGGACGAAGTGAATTACGGCTCTTCAAGAAGTGCAATTTATTCATCTCCTCCCTAAATCTGAAAGAGTTTCTTTCGAGTCTTGAGAGAAAGGGGCCGGATGGTATTTCGGGGTAGGTATAGGTGTACGTGGGTGTAATACATTTTCTGCACTTGCTGCACCGCTGTTAACTATAATAACGTTGCAGCTAGGCGTTATTAGGAGAAAGACGGTTAGCGTTAAATTAGGGTACGAAGCTGTCAGAGACAGGGGTGCTAATAGTGGAAGCGTGTGCCTGATTTATAACAGGCGTACAAACCGACCCGAACTCCCTGCAGCCCTCGCTAATGTCTTCTAGTAGGCGAGGGGTGCGAACGGCTACAGCCACCCCCCGACCTCGCGACACATTGATGCTGCACTTCAAAAGAATTCAAACCTCCGCCCTTTTTTTATTTTTTATTTCTTTTTTTTTTTCACTTTCTCATTTCATTTCTCCCCCTTCTCTACATTTTATATAGTGTAACCTTACACACAAGACTCTCGACATATTGCCTTCGAGATGAAAATTGACACGTTTGGCGGATAAGTTTCATTCCGCGCAGGTGATTTCTCCCCTCGTATAATTTCTGACGTTCGGTTCGTCCCTTTTTTCAATACCCGTTAAAATTCATCCCTGAGAAATATCGGGTAAATAATATTGATAACAAATTAACGAGATTCGTTCTCGGCTCTCGCCCGTATCCCACTGCAGGCACCAAGTTTATGGATACGACGGGGGATGGGAATGAGAATGGGAATGGAGAACGGCTAACGCTGCAGGCCAAAATTACGACTCTTTTGGCGTCAAACCGCGCGTGAACGCGATAGCATGAATTTATTACGCGTTACGTAGGGTTATGCCGTTCCACGCCCCGTTACGCACCCAGCATTGTCCTCTCGCGCGACATTAGGTTCGATCACCGCAAAACCCTGTACCTAGCTACCAGCTACCTACCTATCTACCGATGACAGGATTTCATTTACAAGTTACCAGACCGTCGAGTTTGGCTATACCATAGGTATCTACGTGCTTTGATTATGGGATGGTATGGAACGAACGGGAATTCCTTCCCCGAAGTTATGTGCTTCGGCTATGAAATAAACGTTCGGATTTCGGCCAAAGCGTCACGACGCTTTTGTCCGTAAACGCATAACATAAGGGATGTTCTGTGCAAATTTCGCGCTCCTTTGTACCGAATCGAGTATAACTCCGCAAGTATTTAACCGCGCGAGTGATTCTCGCGTAGAAAGTGCAGCGAAGCACATTTTCCCCATTTATAAATTTCCTTACAGACATTCTGCACGCTCCTTCATTTCACGGTGAATGAAATGATAAACCGAAGAGAAGAGGTGTGCGTGATGGGATTGACGAAGTGCTGCTGCAATGGGAATAAGCGGTTCATGGTAAACTAGCATGAAAACTGGCTTTTATTGGATGAAACGAAACCCTGCTGCAGTGGTAAGCTCACGGTGCAGGCTTCGACGAAGGTGTTAATATCGAGGTAAATGGCAAAGAGTGGGATAGAAGTATGTACGCCGCACCGTTTCTTTCGAGAGATTTAATTAAACGCTTCAATTACGACTCAATTAAAACGCTCGGTTTTACTACTAGCTAAATATGCTCAAGCAGCTTAGCACGTAATTGCATAAAGTGGCGAGGCCAGTTCGCACGCTGTAATAACACTTCGGATCGAAGTCTTTTTTTTCCCCATTCCTTTTTAACTCTCCATATTCCGCGGCTTTAATCGATATATCGGATTTTAAAACGATGCTAAAAAGAACCCCGCAGACTTTGGACTGATTTAACCCGCAATCTCACCTCGTAGGATAAAGTTAGAGCAGTTTTCTCCTGCTTCAGCTGTTCCGCTCGCTGTTTCTGCTGTAAAACTCCTCTGGCAGATTCCTCCATCCTGAAACAGAGATTTGAATAAAATTATTAATCAGAAACTGCGAGACACCGGTTCGCATCGGTTTTCTGCATAAATCAAAGGAAACCTTTGGCTCTGCTCGAGGTGCATGGAAACGGCCTTATCGTTGACCTTAGAAACTCGACGGCGCCAATATTTACTTCATCAACTATCCAAGACCGAACTTCTCGTCCTTCGAAATACCAAAATGAACTTTGCCTCTTAGCTGATGTAAATCGTGACACAAACCAGCGAATCGCTAGCGATCCTTACCAAGTTTATAACATTCTGATTCGCGAGGCGTGCGGGTAGAACTTATCCTTCGAGTAGCTTATGCGTGCAAACGGGTGATTAAAAATTTGGTTCAAAGTTTTCTTGGCAATAAAAATTTTCTCGGAAAATTTCATTACCCGATATAACGATGAAGCGAACTTCCCCATGACATAATAACTAATTAGAAATGTTCCTGTTTATAATATGATCCAAAGTTTGGCAGCGGGAGGGCTAAAGATCCGCAAACTCTCGAGGTAATGAAGACGCCTCAACCCATTTTCGGTCCTACTTCGCTATTCGCACAACCCTTCATCAGCCACCCTGGCAACGCCCTTGGTCACGTGTATTAACTGCGTGATAATTAGCATTGTTTCCAACTGTTACAGCCACCTGACTCGAGGATGTCCCGAAGTATCTTCAGCCGAAGTCTTGAACGGTCGTTACTCGCCTCACGCGGGATTTTCGCGGTAATAAAAATCAGCGAGATTTAGATATTTTGAAAGCGATATCCACCCCATGATTAAAAACGACTTCAACTTTAATCCCCGGGGTCTTTATGAAAGGGTACGTCTCCGCGATATCCGGCTTCGGTCGTAGATACGAAGCTAAGAAGAGGATGGGACGAGAGATGATGCTGCGTTTGCATTTGGTGCCTCTCGTAGATTTTGATCCTGCATAAATTACGAGAGAGAACTCGAAAAGGGCTGAGAACAATGTCGGGCAAATAGCAATCATAAGCGCAAACAGTCGAGTGGCTCGTCAGAAACCCTCTGCTTATATCGCCGCAGTAGTTGTCTAGGAAGGAGGAACTCTTTCCCAGGAAAGAGACGGGAGTTTAGGGCTTAGGTTTATCCGCCACGATGCTGGACCGAATGTCTTCCAGCTTCCGGGTCCCAGGTCCCATAATTAAGGCAAAGGTTATTCATGGGATCGATTATCCCGCGAACGGTTGAAGGGATGATTCGACGAGTAGAACGTGCGATCGCGAGGTCGTTCGTTCGTCGATCGAACTAGAATAGCTGGCAAGTAATTGTATAGGTCGATTCAACGGCCAAGTTCCGAGGTGGAAAGAGAGGAACAGGTCCAATTGAAGTGGTCGAGGCTTAAAACAGTCGTTCGATACAATCAATTTCTCGTGAACTTTCGACGCGCAGAATCCACGCTACCGCGGCAATAACGACCCTCACCAAACCAATTTCCCCTTGGCACATGGCTACCGCTATGCCATGACACCGACTAACCATTCTCCACTATGATTTACAACTATTGCGGACCTGGCTCGATTCTAATGATTCAAGACCATATTGCCCTGAAATATGATCGCTGTAATATCTTCCATGAAACCGCCAACAGCCTCATCCAATCTTTTGACAACATTTGGCAGCTGGATCTTAATTTTCTTATTTTCTTGGGTCTGGTTTTTCCAAAATTCAAACTTCTGCTCTGGTTCTTCGTTTTTAACTCAAAGAGAAAAAATTTCTGAATACATACGTGAAACTGGGAAGAGATATAAACTCGAGGGGCAAACGGTGTATACTCAATCAAACTTTTGCCGTTCACCGCATTACAAGAAACCGAGTTATGTTTATTATATTTTTATGCAAAACCTCCAGACTGCAATTTTTATTCGCATGGTAAAAGCGTCGAATTTGAATAACCCGAAGAATTTCGTAGTGGTCTCGTATTCGGTTTAGGTATCCGCGAATACAGACACGCCTGAGAGTGCATGTAGTATAGAATTTGGAGAAACTCTGGGAAAGTAAACGTCCCGAAAAAAGTAAAGAAAATAAGGTAAAGTGGAATTGAAATCGAATTTAAGTTCGCATCGATAAAAGCCGAGCGAGTGATTCTGGGGGGCTAGGCTTCTGGACCAGCGTGGCATAGCGTCAGATATACGATAGACGAAGATAACTCGCGTCGCGACGTCTGGCGCCAGGAACTTCCGCGTGATGAAAACAAACCGTTTCGAAAACGTGCCAAGGACAAACCCGGATAGAATCTATGAGTTTCCCACGTGACGTTCTCGGCCCAGAAACTTCGGCGCCAACTGCACTTCGCTTTATCGCTTGACGCCTTCGAGATATCCTAGTTATCCCGGTCTCGAGTCTCGAGTCCCGAGTCCCGAGTCCCGACCCGAGATGACGGAAGAAAAGACTTCTTTTACTATTGTTTCAAATTACCCGACCGCGACGTTCTCCGCTTCGCTTGGCTAGATATCGCAAAAACTTACGTATTTATTTGCTTACTTATGCGTACTCGAAAAAGTTCTTAGGCGCCGTGAAAACTTTTCCATAGAAATGAAGTGTCGTTTCGTTTTTTTCTCGTTGCTAAATAAGTTATCGAACGGTTTTGATTCCCTGTGAAAAAATTCATTCTTTCAGTTTTTTTTTCTCTTTAAAATAGTTGGATAATAAATATCTGCAAGTAGAGCGAATAGAAACGTGAGACTTGATCGACTAAAGTATTAAGATCGATGCGTGTCAAGCCCCTATTTCAAAGTTAGGTTCTAATCAAGCCGCACGGCTAGGCTCGAAGAAATAACTGGATTTGTATAATATCTTTACGACTGTTAAATATATGTATAGACAGGGTAGTGGGTATATAATATCCTGGCAATCAGAACTCACGCGATAACTCGTGAAATAATAAAGATATGAACGAATTTGAATTATTCTATACGTGTAACTTCGACCAGACGCACGCTATTAGGTGTTCAAAAAATTTGACTAATCACCTCCTACTCTATTTAATTCCAGCCATCGGATAAAAAATTGTTAGCAAAAATTTTCCACGAATAAGGGAATTTTTTAATTTTTTATCTTTTTTTTTTCGTCATACACGTCGGTGGGTGTTATCTGCTATAAAGCGTACAGCGCTTTTACGTCAGTGCAATAAACGTGGGCGTCCCTCGGAGTTCGTCCGTCGTTCAGGCCTTCTGCCCTCTTTCACCCTCGATTCTGTGTCCTCTTCAGAATCCCCATAAAGCATGTAATAAACGATGCCGTATTTGGCTAATACAATGAAATGGTTGCCACTGCGCTGGTAACTGACCGTCATAAAGTGTCAGAAGGATATAGATCGAACGGGGACGTCGGAATCGCACGCAATAAGAATCGACGAGTATCGAATCAAATGAAATCAGCGAAGGAAAAATTCCGAAAATTTCGTGGCATCGATTATCCATTTTTTTTTTTATCACACGCCCAAAGTACGTATTTATATTCGAAAAAAGGACCCAAATGATACGTAAAGAAAAGTACTGTATAATAATTATTCGCTACGGCTGATTCGCGGTAAGAAAAAGCGCGGCTGGTTTATCGCAAGAGGAAAATTTCTTCTAGCGTGAACTCGCGTCTGGTTGTCCGAGGAAATAAATGTTCGTTCTTTTCATCGGCAGTTTTCCTCCCTTGTTTCCACGTTGGTGAAAAAAAGGTGGATATAGGTAGCCTGTTGGTCCTTTCGCGGTGGATTTATTATACACATACTGCTTATAGCGGGAGAGAAAAGAATAGAGAAAACAGGAAAAAAGGAAATTCGGACTTCTTATCGTCAGTGGATGAGTTTCTTCAGAATTAGGAATTAGGCGAGGTCAGTGGACGGCGGATGGACGATTACCTACCCGAGAATAAATGTATGTTATCCCCACCGAACGAACGAGACGGTCGACGAACAGCATCTACACCGTTAAGTGAAATTGCTCAGGGGTGGTAATTGGTTAGATAAATTTTCCAGAATTAGCGCTCTAAACGCTTCACGGAAAACGTCCTTTCCTCAGCTACCAGTACACAGACGCGATACAAAATATTTTATCTTTTTTCAAATTTGTTCAAAAATTTTCTTAATTCTTTGTTCACCCAATAAGTAATTGAAATTGAATTTGTTTTCAAATTTTGGGTAAAGCGTAGCGAGGAAAAGGACGCTGACATCTGTTACCGAGCATTCGGTAATCAAAACTATACGTGCGCAATTTGTTTTGGGGGATGGTAAGAGCTATTACGTGGTTTCGCATAATTAAACTATCGTTTCCCTTTAAATTGCATTTTAGTTGTCGTAGGAAGGTGAAGCGAGTATAATTCCTGCGCCAGGCGTTACCGAGGTTATTAATTACCTCGGGGTGGTGGTAGCTGCTACCTAGTTTTAGGTGGAACGACCTGACCGCGGTGAACGGCAATCCGGATTTTCCGACACCTCGACGACTCCGAAAGCTAAGATTTTTCCGCAAATATTTCTCTTCGTTAATTAGCAAAAAAATTATAATCCTTGTTATTTATAATTACCGAAAATAAACGCGATTATAATCGCGATATACATACGTGGCCTCGTAATCATCAATTAATTAATCTCGCAGTGTGAATTTCCGAAGATAGTTAGATCGAGTCAATCAATGGGATTCTGCAGTTGATCATCTCGTATAGTTCGGTATATAGCGAACGTGACGTTTCGACTAGATTGCTCGGCTTAACGAGCGATTCCGTTGTTTGTGTAAATGATTAATTACGATTCGAGTATATTGGCAAAGGGAGAGACAACCCCGTCCCCATTTCTCCCTCTCCCTCTCTCTCTCTCTCTCTTGGCGGTGAAGTTTGTAATCAATGCGATGCTCTGTACACCGCCAATCGAGTCTACGTATCTAGGTACTGGATAGGGTACGCGTAAACGTGTATAGGATTCCGAAAGGGATATTAAAAGGAAGAGGAAGAGGAAGAGGGGTGTATATATTACGTATTTGTAGATACATGGGCATTGGTTACGTTCGATACATCACTCATTCATTTCGACATATGAATATAGACGTGGACATGGACGTGGACGTAGACGCGCTGGGTCCTAGCCGATTATTCATTCACAACGTCAAGCGTCGCGACGTCGTATCCGGCCCTATGTAGTAACACGTCGTGTAAAACAACCGATAGGTAGCTAGCATATAACTGCTAGCCACTTTGCTGATCGGTACACGTGTAACAAATGTTAAATTGGCTAGGTAACTAGTTTTTATATGTATGTAACATAAATATACAAGAGAGAGAATTTCCCACGAAAGATTCAAAAATTTTAGGCAATTTCAATCGGTGAAAAGAAAAGAGTTTCGGTCGTGGATTTAGACCGGCAATATGTGATCGAAGAATCGTAAAGCTTGGCTTCTGGGGAAGCTATAAACGTTCGAGTATAGGGTGAAGACGAGAAGAGGAGAAAGAAAAAATAAAATTCGAGAACTTCGTGCCGGCGGATATATAGTATATATAGTATATATATATATATATATATCTATATACATATATTCTATATACAACTTGGTGTAGGTATATGTGTCCCATAGACATATACCTCCTCTAGTGCTTTATTGGAAGTCTGCGCAGACTGTCATTTCCGTCGACAGCTAGGCAGATATCCCTACATAACGACGACGACGACTACTACGACGTCGACGTCGAATAACCGGCTGTATACGTATATACCTTTTTCTCTCTATAGCAACGGCAGCGATTGATTGAACTCTCAATGGCTATATTACTATGCCGAAGTATCATCGTAATACGGAGTAGAGATATATATACGGTAGTCTGTATTTTCCGAGGTGTGTCTACGCGATATACGGTTCGATCTCACAATTCGATTCATTTTTCCTCATTCTTCTTTCTTCAGATTTCCTTCTTTTTTTTTCTTTTTATTAAAAAATTGAAAATTTCTCCTATTTTCTTGATACGAAATACAGCAAGTGTAATTTTCCGGACAATCGTTCCGGCCTGAATAACTAGGTGTAAGTGTTTTTTGCAAATGTTCAAAGGCACGAAAACGGGGTTTAATAAAGGCGCCCTTTACCAGCTTGAACATAATTAAGGGTAGCTATTCGTACACATAGAGCCATAGAGCCGTACCTCTAGCTGTATAACATTTCAGCACGAAATACCCGTCAGCTATGACGTTCGCGTGTCTGGAGTTAACGTTCCTCGCGTTTTTCTCTATTTCAGAAAAAGAGAGAAAACAGACAAAAAAAAAAAAAAAAAATACACGTATATACCATCAGCCCTCTGTTCTCGACTCGTTAGCTGCGCCCCCAGGGCTGACTAGAGAGCTTTAGGAAAATGAATATTTTTGTCCTCCTCGTTTTTCTCCGCAAATAAGAAACTCTTCTTTCTCTCTCTACGCACGTATATATATATATATATATGTCTTTAATCGCGACATTAAATCAGAAAAGATATTTTGATCTCTCAGTTACTTATTTGAGAAGAGAGAGTTTCATTTACGTAGGTATACAGTCGCAGGGGATGATAAAACGCTTTGACAGCTGCAGTGCAGAAAACTCCTATTACGTGCAGCACTCCGGGAAGAGCTTTTGTTGGGCCCTTCCATGCCTCGCGAACCGAGAGAAACGAGCTTCTTTTCAAACTACGAAGTTATATGATGTATATGTATGTATGTATATAGATGCACGTAGGTATCGGGGTGCACAAGCCACGTGGCACGTCTAACAACTGTCATTTACTGTACACAGAGAGCAATGCGTAGTTCAATGATTTCACCCCCCCACGTATAAAGCGAAGGGGCGAATTCCGAGTGGCTCTTTCCATCGGAGCTATTGTGTCTTTTGATTAACGTTCATTCATCCAATTCCGCAAAGGAGTAAGAATACCGAGACTTGTAACGATTTTTGATAAAGTTTAAGAAAAGGAGAACGATCGGTCGATCCGTCAGTCCAAAATTTCGAGGAAGGTTTGCAAGCGTCATGTACCCCGTTTGTTAATTACATGATAACACCTTCGTAGTCGAGTATCCGATTAGGTAATTCCAACGTTAGCATAGCGAGACGGTAAGCTACCCAATGGTTGACGAAAGAGAAAACAAACGGATGGAATAAAGGAGCCAGGCATCAAAGGGCTGAGGGATTAGAAAGGGAAGAAAAAGGGAATGAGGTGGAGGATAAACTGGCGTAGAATAGACGGCTGATGATCACGTTTTCACCGAAGTGCAATTCTCATGCAAATCATCAGCGGTTACTGCCGGCGGACATGTGAGACAAACATTAGTTTGTTTTGTTTAACCAACACAATGTCCCGGGTAGTCAGATACAGTCTACTTGGATAGCTACACCTTTATTTTCCCATCGCATCTCTTTTCCTATACTAAGAGGTGATTCTTCTCGTAAAACAATTCCCGAATCAAATTCCACACGGCGCTGTGACACGACACCGACTCGTACATGACGATATGTTACTTTAGGAAGGAGGAAATTCATGGAGGAGTTAACAGACCCACGAATTCCAGAAGCAGAACCGTTTTACTTTCCATTTTCTGCTTTTCACCGGATCCTCAAATCTCGGCTGTGATCTATCCGCAATAAGAACGATTCGCGGTATATTGTCAGCGATTGTGAAGCGGATGAAAGAACCTTTCGCAAAGTTCTTTGATACCGCGATGTCCCGGACGTGAGACGAATATTCGAACAATTCTGGGCTGTTTAACGTTGATTGATTGCTTCCCGGCTCAACGAGGAACGAAGAAGATCTTTCTGCTTACCTTTGCGACAGGAATTCCGTATCTTTGCAATTTTCCATTATCGAAATAGCGAAGTTATCTACGAGCTATATATTTCTGCAAGTTATCAGCCGCCCAGGACCCTGGAATGGCGAATACTGTACGGTATATTGGCCAGCGTCCAATATTGATGATTTACCTTTGAATCTGGTAGTTATTGCCTTCAGGGGTAAGGTGGTCGCGTTATTTATACTATGGGTGGTGTACACATTGGGACGTTTCTTTATCGGTCAGTCGGAAGTGAAATATTACTTCCGTTTCCGTATAGGCTTTCTCCTTAGCTTCGCCTTAAAGGCAAAGAAATGTTAATATCGCACGGTAGTTACCCCGGAGGTGGTTTTATTTTCGAGATCTCAGTAAACTGTGTGACAGAGGCTTTTCTGAATTCGAATTCTGAATTCCTTTTTACGTCAAATTTTGACGAAATAAAATTGCTCCGAATTTCACCGAATGTGGAAACCAGGTTCCCAAAATTTCTAAATTTTCGAAAACTAATAAATACCTGACGAGTTCTCTTTGAAGATGATGTACCCTGGTGCGTGCACGTTCTGCCTCGGCCGTAGCTTCACGGACCCGAGCTTCTGCCTCCATTCTCTGACGTCGTTCTCGCTCGACATCGCGCTGCGTCGCCTCCCTCTGTAACGTTAAAAAATTCATCTACGTGTTAATTGAATCGAAAATTTATAATTACGATATAAATTCAACACCGTAAAGTTTTCACATCACTTTTACCAAAAGAAATAAATTTTATCGCCATCGTATCAAAGCCACGATATCACATTCGCATCTATTCGCATATCACCACGCTTCATCGGTATATATATATATATATATGTGTAATCGATTTCCGGACAAGTATTAAACTGCAAATTCGTACATGTACTACATATACCTAGAGGGACGTCATCAAATATCAAATATGAAACATCCCCCTAACAGTATTTGCCAATGCGAAAGCGGTGATCAACCGTGTCCAACGAAGTAGTCAGCCACGACTATGTTAAACGTGACAGTTTATTGACAGATACACCCATCTGTCAATGACAGTATTCCGCAGTCCTGATGCAACCTTTGCGGTCTGTATTCTAGATTCCTCCTCTGATATTACGTCCGTCTGTGAACTGCCTGCAGTTCCTATCAATATTGAATCGATTCTTATCATCAGCTATCGGTATTCGGAGCAAACTGCACCGCGGTTATACTACGAGCTAGCGATTTATTCCTCACATACATTTCGCACGTTTGATCAATATTTAATTTCTACGGTGGGCATGGATTACCCAATTTTCTTACCACGTAGGGTACCACGCTATTTCGCAAGGGTCTTGATCTCCTCCCTAAGAACAGCCCGAATCTCTCCATGTATCGCTATGTTTAATGTATATGACTTAGCTGTTCTAGGGGAGGCGAAGACGAGAGCTTAGGAAATTTATACATACATACATACATGCATACATCCATATGTATACGTAGTTTGGATACACTGCAGCCGTGATTCTAACGGTAAGACAAAGGCGATCGGCTTTGAGTGCGGTTAGTACCGTGTAAATCTTAAGAAGGGTGGGAATTAACCGAAGATGTTATATAAGTTAGGGAATAGGAACGAGTGATAGAGAAAGGGAGAAAATAAGAAGAAGAAGACAAGGGAGCGGAGAGGTTGCCGAAGCACAATCTGGTAAAAGCCGCTGACCGCCGGCCCCAGCGGAGGTTTTAGGGGTAGAGGTAAGCGGATTTATGGGAGTCTTAAATCCCCGAGAGTCTAGATGCAGCAGAAATGTGTTTCGGGATCCTCGCGCCGCGGTCCATTGGTTCGTTGCACAAACGTGCACAGGGATTTGATACCAAGGTTACTAGCTTAACTTTGGCATAAAATTTTCATCGTGGCAACACCAGGAGCAGATAACCCCAGAATCTCGCCGCAGCATCCATCGTCGATCACCGCGTATCTCTGATTCTCTATTTCTCTCACGAGATTGAGATCAGGGGAAGAATCCAACCGCGATGAAAGCTTTAATAATTAAACAAGCTTCTGTCTTCCCTCGAGTCATTATCAGACTCTCGGATAAATTTCTTACTCACAATGAACCACGGGCGGTGATAAAGCTACGACTTTTGTATCTACGTATGTGTATAAAATAAAAAAATAAATACATTTATACATGTGTGACTAGAATTGACAGGAGAGACACGTACGAGTGATCCGTCCGGGTCTCGCATGCTAGTTGCAAGCTCAAGTCGCAGTCGCATTCGTCGGAACGAAATCTTAATAAATCTTCCGACACTTTGTCCCTCTGGTTGTGTCATAGTTGAACCATAACGATAAACGGGACTACGTATAGCCAGATTATAGCTTCACTCGAGATTAACTCGCGTAGGCGTTTCGTTTCGTTTTAGAAATTTATAAAGCCCTGATTAAAACGACGTGGCCCATCATCGCGGCCTCAGGCAGGGGCCACCCTCCTACGTATATTCAAGCCTATTTGACACTCGGTGATGTCGAGTACCGACACAAAAATGTACCAGAGAGATATAGGGGCCATTTGGAGAAATAATTAAACAGATTGTGGCACATTTTCAAGAGCTTTGTTACGGGAAGTTTTAGTCGAAAGATAGAAGAACCGGAGAGACAGAGAGAGAGAGAGAGGGAGGGAGAATGGTATTTGAGGGTAAATTTACTTTTTGAATTATTTAAAATATTCCACGTTACGTTCTGTCGTGTTTAATTCATGGTGCCTTACAGGTGCTATTAGCATTACAATTGTCAAAGGCATTTTTTTTTTCACCCACATATGTGTGTAGCATTGCCGCAGCGTTGTGTGAACCTTCCATTCATTCAGTATCGCTACGTGTTCCCACGACTTTTCTGCAATTGTACCTTTTATATACTCTGAAGTGATGTAGTACGTTTATTCAGTCTTTTCAGACACTTTTTATCCTCCATTATCAAACGCTGTCTAATTATGATACAGAGTGGTGGGTATAATGGAATCTCGGTTCAAACTACTCTCTCGAATAATTAGGAAAACAATAGGACACGATTCTACGGTAAATTTATACGAAATCGGTCCGACAGGTATCGAGCTATACCGGAATGAAGTTTCAAACTTCTATCCCTCCGTCATTAGATTTCGAAATCGTGTATTATTCAGCGAAAAAATTGGGTGCCTCGAGGAGTATCAACGGAGCAAATTTCACCCAAATCACAAAAGCGATTTCCGAGATAATCGCGAATCTCGAAAAACAGGATTTTCTTTCTCATTCCCAAACCCCTGGACCGATTCGTCTCAAATTCAATGCCGAATCTAAGAACCGTTCGAGACATTTCTGTGCCAGATTTAGCGAAAATCCGTCGACTCGATAAAAAGTTATCAGGCACGTTTCTTTCGGGAGAAAAACCACCCTTTCCGTCGCGCAGTCTTCGGGTTCTGACCGCGACTTTTGCACACTTTTCGTTCCTCTAGTTTCAGAAAACGATCTCTATCTCGTCGCTAAAGTGAATAGCAGAACGGAAGTTCAATGCGCCGCGAAACCAAGGATACTCGAGTACTGCCTACGTCCTTTGTCACAGTTTAGATTATCGTATAACTTCAGAATCTCGCTAGTTTCCCTAATGGTTATATACCTACCACCCGAGTTTAGTCGTAGGCATAGGACAGAGACAGACGCCTCTATACCTAGACAAAGTCGACCCTTTTGTGGGGCAAAGATTATTCTCGGACATATAAATTAGCCCGAGAGAAACGGAGCTGGCCAACGACCACCCCCTATACCCGGTAGGTATACAAACCGCAATCTAATTCCACGCTATGGTTTTACTCGAATCTACAAAATACCTTAAGATTAACCCTCGCACTGTGCAATTAGGAGTCATAGCCTGGGTCGTCCTTAAATTCGGCTAAATTTCGGGAGGATCCAAAGCTTCCCTTATCCAACCATCAAACCGATAAATAGGAGCTGCGATTGCGATAATCGGACAGTTTCATCGATTTTTCTTTTCTTTTTTCGTGTATTTTTTTACAAACGTATCAACTGATCGGAAAATAGTTACCCCGGCTTGTTTTCTTGCGCAGAAAATGAACTGGGTGAGGTATGAGAGAGGTATGAGTGTAACCAGGCGATAGTGGGTAAGCTCGGGGAGTCCGAAACGCATCTGTTTTCACAGGGGCATGAGCGTTAAGCGGGTGTATACAAGTATGGGAAATGTGCGTGACGAGAAAAAGAGGAAAATTGGTAACGAAAAGAATGAGGAAAAGGGTAGCGAAGCGATGGATGGACGGATGGGCAGCGAACATTATATAACACTTGTTAATATCATTCCGGAGGTTCGGTGACACGTTATTTTCGTCAAATTGTTAAATCGGGGAAGAAGCAGGCTCCGTTAAGTTTCTCCGGCTGCACTTCGCCCTGGATTTTTCAACACGTTGAAAGATTTACGAGGCATGAATATTTCCGCTTATCATTAAATCCCGTCGACTCAAAGAAACTTTCAAAGAAAATTGCAACCTTGATGCTACAGCGCCTGCACCGTACCCAACTCGGCCTCACTCCTAATTTACAACTTCGTTAGAAATCGGACCGTATTTTACACTCGTTCTTTTCAGATTCATTCCGAACCTTAGAAATTTAGACGAATCGGTGACAAACGAGTTCCAGAATCTCTCCTCTTAAATCAAGCTCCAAAATGACTGATTTTTATCCCCAATAATTCTGACTGGTCTAATTCAACAGAGATTTAAAGAAAAAGGTTTCCGAAGACAGTATCTCCGTTTCTTCTGGCTCCATGAACCCGATAGACAGCTACGGTACGGGCTAAATAAACTAGAATTAATTCAAAGCAGTATCCGGAACTGTTTTTGTTTAGGTACATAACCCAGGTCCACGTTTCTCTAGTGCTTTTGTTTCGATCCTTTAATCGGATTAGCGGGAGCTTAGACCACCCCGAAACTCCTTAAGCCGTAGCACTTTTGTAAAAAAATTTTTATTTGGCAAAAAAAGAAGAAAAAAAAGGTAGGAAAACGTCTTGTGTACCAAGAGGTTCTTCTCCTCGAGTTGCGATAACATATATATTTTTTTTTCTTCTTCTTCTTTTCTAAACTCGAAAACACTGCATTCTACAAGATTATACCCCTAGGTATGTCATGCGAAAACAAAAGGAAGCAGAAATGCATAAGCGGTGTAAGTCGGGTTCAAAGTTCTCGGCGTGAGGCAGAGAGAAATGCACGTCGAGGCATGAGGCACACATATATATATGAAGCATGAAGCATGAGGCAGAGGCATATGAGGCAGGCGGTAGCCCTCAGAGCTCGTAGTGAAGCTTAAGCATTTACAGCACGTGTCGCATTGTCGGCGATGTTCGATGTCCCCTTTCCCATATGTCTGGCTCTCTCTCTCTCTCTCTTTCTCTCTCTCTTCTCCTCCTTTCTAAATTCTCTCCTATTCTATCCTCCTCTGTATTTTCTCCCGCTCTAAAATTAGCCGACGTCACGTGAACCTCGATTGTCGCGAGTCTCGTTCCCACACTTGCTACACACGTTCTCGTTGCGTCATATTCTCGCAGTATGTAGCTTCCTCCCGACAAAGATCATCTCCGTATCGGATAAACCGTCGAATTAGCTGTAGCTTTTCTATTTTTTTTTTTCCTTTTTTCTTTTTTCTTTTTTGATTTTTTTTCTTCTTCAGATTTCTCATGGTTTGAAAGAAAAGGAGAGAAAAAAAAGAACCTGATGCACCTACCTACGCGTTTAGCAAATTAATTATATAGATACGCGTAATGAGTATATATATATATATATATATATATATATATGATATATATACAGGATTTTTACGTGGGTCGTCGCGTGTGTAGGGTACGTCAAAAGTGAAGACAAATTTGCTTTGCTCGCCCTACGTAGTATGTAGGTATAAAGTAATAGACGGAATCGTACCGCGACCGAAACACGCGAACCGAGAGGAAAAAAAAAAGAGAAAGAGAAAAAAAAAAAAAGAAAAAAAAAAATAGGAAAGCAAAAGAAAAAAGAAAAAAAAAAAAAAAGGAAGAACTTCTTGCGCCGTGAGTAATTGCGGACTACTACGACTACCCGCGACTACGATGTTAATCGATCATTACGATGGGGAGTATGATAATTTTTATAAATTTTCAAAGCATGTAGTATATGGATACAAAGTATATATGGAGTCGGATGAGGAATGAATGGAATATGAAAACGAATGGTTGAATGAAATTATAGATAGTGGTTGTACTCAACGAATGATTTTTGAAGTAGAATTGAAGGCAGGGACCCGTCAACGGGAAATATCGTGAAGATTACGTTTGCGGTTCGTGGCACGTGCATGAATGCTTCATTCATCGAAACGAAGCGCCATATTGGATGCAGAGAGTTCTTATGAATGAAAGTCTCACGGAGTTGAACTTCTATATATATATATATATATATATGCATATATACACACATGTGTGTGTATAGATCGCGATAGCTGCGTAAGTGCGGGAGGTATTTAAAACACGAAACATGTTCACGACGTAATATAGAGGTATACATATGTGAATGTGAATACATACATCTGTAAGTAAGATAATGTAAAAAGGTTCAAGAGCTGAAGGAAGCTGAAACCTCTGAGGGACTAAATTTAACCGTTAATTCATTTTAGAGTAAAAACGAAGAAGATTCAATTTATGGGCTTCTCGTTTCCTCGGCATGTATGTATCTAGTACGTATACACACGTATACATCAGCTCTTCCCTTTGCGATGAAAAAAAGAAGAAAAGAAAAGAAAAGAAAAGAAAAGAAAAAAAAAAAACTGCGTAAATCTTCCCTCCTATATTAATTTCGCAACTATTTCCCCCGCCAAGTAACGTACATGCATACGTCGCGTAACTTATTTTCTGGATGAGATACGTTTCCGGTTTATCGCTCTCACGCTGGGAGCAGAGAGGCAGAGGTTCGAAAAACGTCGAGATTTTATATACCTACGTAACACATGTGAATGAATACGGGATGAATATATACTTGTAAACCGACTCCGTACCTACTTCTTCTTATTCTACTTAAATATTCATCCGCGAGATAGTATACCTACTCGATACAAATAAATTCGCGCCCACCGTTTATACACCGGGGCGCTTTCTCCTCGGACTATTTGTCCCTTTTCGAACGACTGTGTGCAGTTTATCGCGTGGGACGGAAGAGGCCAGACTCCTCTTCAAACGAGTCGGGGTTCCGGTGAATGAAACGATTTTGGATCAAATCCGACGGTGAAAGAAAATCGAAAAAAAAAAAAAAAACGAAAAAAAATTTCAGAGTCGAAACGTTCAAGTTTAATAAAAGTCCCAATCAACCTCTTCGAAAATCGCAGCCGATAATCTCGCGTTAAGTTTCGTCGTAGCTAAAATTCCCCCAAATTTTTTCCACGAAGAATAAATAAAAATAAATAAAAATCAAATTCATAGCTATATACGGGGGAACAAACGATTTGAAAATTTGTAAAGATCAGCTGCGTTTGCATCTGCTTTCCAAATAGGCAGCTGTGTTCGACGCACTCCACCCCGACCACGTTGTAGAAAATAAACCATATATATATATGTATTAGGGTGATTCAAAAAACAACGAAATTTTTTTTTTTTTTCTTTTTCAAACAGGTTCAAAAGTTTTATTTAGGTATAAAAATACGCCCGTTAAAATTTGAGCTCTTAATATTGATATTAAGAGGTGGCGCATCGCGAATTTCTATTTCCCATTTAAATAACACGGGAAAATTTGTTTTTGTTCCTTCTGATTTTTATAACTAGCTAACGACGCGTTATATAAAAAATCTACAAACATATTTTTGTAGGGGATTGAATGCTCTACAAAAACGGTCTCCTACACTTTTTTGATAAACTTAGCCATTCAAACGATATTCGAGTTCAAAGAACCACCTTTCTGACAAAAAATGAGTTTCTAAAACAAGTTTATCAAAAAAGTGCAAGAGACCTTTTTTGTAGTGCATTCAATTCTCTACAAAAATATGTTTGTAGATTTTCTGTATGACGCATCGTTGGCTAGTTATAAAAATCAGAACAAGCAGAAACAAATTTTCCCATGTTATTTAAATGGGAAATAGAAATTCGCGATGCGCCACCTCTTAATATCAATATTAAGGGTTCAAATTTTAACAGGCGTATCTTTATAACTAAATGAAACTTTTAAACCTGTTTGGAAGCAAAAAAAAAAAAAAAAATGTACGAAATTTTGAGTTAATTTTTAATTTTAATTTTGTTTATTTCGTTTATAATTTTTTTCAAGAGGAGAGGGTGAGCGGCTATACCTCTCTATACTCACCCTACTCTGTTTCGTGAGGTTGGCGCCCATGGGACGATGGTTTTTCGGGGATATCAGGGGGGGGCGGTCGTCCGTAGCGTGGCATCCCCTCTTCGGGGGGACGGCGGGAGACACCCCTCCTGGTGCAGGGCCCCAACGATGCACCCTTGTGGCCACCCTGGCGTCGTGTCGCCCTTCGTGGACTGGCGAGTCCGCGAGACGTCACCCCTGGACCCCCAGCCCTTCCGTCGAGGGTTCGACCGCGACGCGCCAGGATCCGGAGAGAAACGGTTCGAGGCTGTATAGCGCCTGTTGTTCCAGCTGTACTTATTTTAGAACAGCGAGCGAGATTTTCCTCCAATTATACTTTTCCCTCTTTCCTTTTTCCTTTTTCCTTTTTCCTTTTTCTTATTCTCAACGAAAATATATATGCGGTTGATTATATATATCGACTCACGTATAAAAGCTCTCGATGTAAAATCAATGGTTCGAAATTCTTCTCTTCCCTTCTTATTTTCTCTCCAAAGTCGTAGATTTTACGAGAAAGAGAGAAAGAGTAAGAGAAAGAGAAAGAGAAACAGAGACGTAAAGATCTCTGCAACGATTTAACTCGAAACTCTCAAAATAGTTTTTCGGTTATTCTAGTTTCCGATCGTCTCTATTCACCCATGTGGGTCTCTTCTCGCCTGTATAATTCTACGAGGCTGCCGCGAACGTAGAGGGTGAAATAAATGCGCTATAGTATAGTTATATCCAATGAGGAAACAATCATCAGCTGCACTTTGTTACGTCGATTATATTACGAGCGAAAGATTTAATTTATGCATCCTCGTTTCTTGAGTCTTTTTCCTTTTTTTTTTCTTTCTTTTTTTCTTTTTTCTTCTTCTTTTATAACGAAGATGGGCTGAGCACCGTCGTCGACCCACGAAAGAAACTAAGATGGTAATAAAAGCAGATGGTCTGTTCACTTGTCACTTATCTCCGACCTATTTCGTTTCTCCTCTTATACGACTACGTCGTTGTAATCTACTACGTATAACGACGACCCTACTGCGAGGATTTTACCTCAGAATCCGAATAATATTATCGTTTTCTATCGACAATCGGTATGAGTTTTCTTAATCCTGGAATTAGATTTTATACATAAAATTTCCCATTTATTATTCATATTTATCAAATTTCGTTATTTTCAACGTATAATTTTACAGTGATTCACTTTCCGGTATACAAGTGCTATAAAAATATTATTTATATCTCGTTCATGTAGATTTAAGTATCAAATATTTAATATTAGAATCATTTATCAATAGTTCTGTTTATTTATTATTATTCATAATTTAACAATTAGTTATACACGTTTTATACTATTCATTTATTTTTTATATACTTCGAGTACAAGAATACATATATGTATATATATATATATATATACTATATACGAGTGATTGACAAACGGATTGAATATAGATCGTAAAAATTGTTAAAATATTGTTGATATATGATTAGAAAAAATTTCATCTATACATCGATGTGACAATACCGTTATAAATATGAAAAAGAGTTCACATGTTATTTTATCGCGGGTTAATATATCGAGGGAATTGAGAGAATTTCAGAATCGTCGAGAAGAAAGAAAAAAAAAGGAAAAGGAAAAAAACGAAAAAAAGAACTCGCGCCGATAAAAATATATGTTTTCTTTCTTTTTTTGTTTGTCGTTGTTTTTTCTTTTTTGTTAATAGCGTAAAACATCCGATTTTTATAATAACGACGATGATAGGGCGCGAGTATAGGGTCCACCGTTTGTCAACAAATCTGTAAAGTCTCAACCTCGCGATGTATAAGGTCCAGAGATGAGGTTTTTGTGCACGCGTGCATCACGGTTAAGGGACGCCGGCTGACTGGTCGAAAGTGAACGGCATCGCGGCGCCGTGAGTCACGCATCCACCCCGCGACGCCCTCCGGACGCGCCTGCGTCACGGCGTCGGTTTAAGCTTACCAAAACCCGATGTGCGGGTGGTAGGACGCAGTACGAACGCCTTGTAACTATATTGTAGATCAGAGATTCGGGTAGGCATACATATTCCGTTTAGCACGGGCATGAAACTCATTTTTTTACCCAGAACTTCCAAAGAAGAGAACCGAACTTGAGTAAGAGAAGAGAAAATAAAATCGTGAAAACCAGATCTATTACCCCCCCCCGCTGATTGATTTGAAGACAAAAAATAAAAAATAAAAGTCAAAAAAATCGGAAATAATAATAATAATAATAATAACAATAATAATAATAATTTCAAAACAGGATTTATACATACATCTATATAAAATATATATTTTATTTCTATATTTTTTTTTCATCCAATTAGAATTAAAGCAGGGATGTGGCTTCCTGCAGGGTCAACTGCAAGCTTATGTAAAATGTAAAGTATACACCGGTACACGTAGCGGTATATTTTCGCCATGAGTTGCACCCCGTGACTTTGTGGGGTGGACGAATACACCGGTGAGTTATTGGGTGTATGTTCATGATACATAGTATTATACATATATACACGTACTACACAAAGCACGTGTCTACATAGATAATTTTTGTCTCGAATAAAGGGGGTTGAAAAAAAGAGAAAAAAGAGAAAAAGGGAAAAAGGGGAAAAAAGAAAAAGAACAGATTGTATCCATAGGTAAAACCGCACGACTCGATTATTCCCGGTGTTTAAAGGGCGTTTAATTAGTTTTAAAAACCCATAACCAGAATTACCCTGCATAAAGGATATTAGAACGCGGGGGGCACGGGGGTTCCCGTCCCAATCGAAACTATGAATTTATTACTTGGGTCAGGCGAGGTTTCGTAGTACCTATGCACAGGTTTCGCTTCGAACAAGATTATATCGGTATAATCAGGGATTTGTACAAGCTTTACTTTACCAGTACTCCTCCTACCTTTCCTAGATACAGATACCGGACGACGTTATCGTTATCGTATATACTTTTAGACGAACGAGGATTATACCGTACGCGTTTAATTAGGTGCGGGGATCGTAAAGCTTTAGTTTTTAATTTAATTCAACAAATTTTTGAACACGGGTGTTCTGAACAGTCTTTGGTGTAAACTACTCAAAATTTACTCCTCTCGAGTCTGGAAGGTACACCTTTCGCCATATAATTTACTTTAGCAATCAGCGCTCTGGGCTATTCGGACGAATGAAGGGTCGCCGGAGATCTCAACCCTCGACTAGTGGTAGGCAGTACTAAACCGGGATTCAAGGTCCTCGAGATTAGTCGGAAAGTTTAAATCATATCATAGTTTTATGGGAGAAAAAGAGAAATTAGTAAAGTAGCGATTCTAAAAATCGCCTTTCGTAACACGGGATCGTTTAATTAACAAAAAAACGATATTTTCTCTAATTGGTTTCATTGTCTCGTATCGCGTTACGATGCCTAATTGGATTTTCCTCCTACCACAGGACATACTGCCTACCCTATGGTATGTTCAAAGTTGCCACGTATAGATGTACCGTACCGTGCAATCGTTGGCAAAAGAGCTTCGCGGTTGGTTAAACGATTCGTTAATTCATCGAACTAATTAGTTAATTAATTAATTAACTAATCAACACATCGAAAAGCTGCGGGAGTAAAACCCTGCTCGTTATACGGTACTTTATACGAGTTTTTCATCCCCGTTTTACCCGAAATTGAATAAAAATATATATACGTAAGAAATAATGAAGATATTGATCGATTAATCAATTGATTAATTAATCGTCGAGTCGTTCTTATTCGAGAGATGAATTCGTCGCCCTTGGCTCGTAACAGTCGTAATAAATTGAAGGATCTTTGAGGGTAGGTACCTAGTATTGTCTGTCGTCTTTGTCCGATCGATCTTCGAGCACCTACCCTCTTCTCAGGGTGAAAACGACGTCGGAAGGGCGTCGAACGTCGCCGCTATTAAAGTATATTAACAAGTTGCCAATATCAGAACGGCTACCAGCTCCTCTCGAAGGATCTTTTCCTCCCTTTTCCTCCCTTTTCCTCCTACCCCTCTTATTCCATCCTAGCAGTTACCCCGCGGGAGACATTGTGAGGCAAACAATTTAATATGCGATCCCCTCAGCCTGCAGACTCCCTCCTCGGTTCATCTCTGCATACCTTATCTCCCTCTTTACAGTCACAAAGCACAGAGGGACTGTTATATACGTCGGAATGTGTGGAAGACTCGATTTCGAGTTAAGGTACCCATAATCTCGTCTAACAGAACGGATTTTATACCTCGATTTGAACCAACTTTAGAACAGGATTGAAAAGCCCGATGGAACATCTCGCGGGATGGAATAGAGCGAGTTTCGATACTCTCCGTCGAAAAACGGGGGATGAAACGCCACGGAATCATCGGGTTCGTTTGCTCGGTGAAAAGCTCGGTTATCCAAGGTCAAGCTCTTTGATTATTCAACTTGAAGTGGCTTTCGTCGGTTGTCGTGACAACGGACCATCCAGCTAGCCTTTCGGGGAAAATCACGAAGAGATAAACTTATATCTGGCTACCCCGCGTCGATCGGTAAGTAACGTGGTCATTTTTATGCGCGGAAAAGTACCGCGTGGAAAAACAACCCTTTGCAAAATTTTCCACGAGGCATAAGACTCCCGTATAAACCAGCTGAAAATCTAAGCTCCGAATTGACCGGTCCGTCACGTTCGCACGTCCGAGATTTTCGTCCTTTTGGACACTATCCTGTCCTTCGGGCGTGAACCGTAGAGAAAATCCCCGAGCCTGCTACACCTATGGTTTTCACTCAAACCCCGAGCGTATACCCGCAGTAAAACCACCCCAAAATCCACGGAGGGCTTGTGTCGGCAGCAATTAGCATGCATCCAACAACGAGAGGATAATCCAGAGTGATATGCACCCGTTTCCGATACCCTGTTCTGCGTACCCATATGGGCAGAGTTTGTGCTCTGTCAGTTCATGATCAATGAGTAAAGCACCGGTAAAGCTCGAGGTTTAATTTCAGTTAACCGACGAGGAGGCTTAGGCTCCCGTTGACTAATCATATCCCGGTGAATTCCCAAGCAATGTAAATATAAGGGTAGATCTTGCATGGATCCTTGTGTTTTTCCTAATTTTTTTTTGGGGGTAGAATGCGGTTATCAGTAAGGGTGCAGCAGCGGTAGTAGCGTGTTGTAATCGGGCCGAAGTGAGAGTAAGGAAAACAGTATTTCAGCGGGTCACTGCTGCAGTTTCATTCCACCCTTTATTTGCGATCGAGCCCCAAAAACACGCCCCATGTATATATATATATATATATATATATACACATGCTGACAGTATACACCCTGGGAGTCCCCTGTCTATCTACCACCCGCGTTTTAGAGGGTAGGATAGAATCCCCTAGCTCGATCTGCACGCCGAATAATTCCGGTGGTTGATGCACCTATGTTAACCCATTAATTAAAGACCGCGGGTAGGTGTATACGTTCAGCGAACTTCCGCCGATTTACAAGGCGAGCGAAATCAAAGGGAGACTCGGGGATGGACGTGGTCAAGGAAATTGAAACAACGTGGAATCAGGTCTGTTTGATATTCGGGTAGAAATCTCTCCGAGGACCTTTCTTCATGCTTTAGATATCCGAGGGGAGATATTTTCCCTATTTACGTTTACCGTTTACCAAGGGACAATAATTCATCGCGTTTATTCTTAGCCCCGCGATTAAAATCAATGAATATTTGATTTCGTGGGGGAAATTTCTTCGGAAAGGAGAGAAGAGATGCTGGGGAGATCGTCTTCCGATTCTTTGTCGTCTGACCCGCGTGAGTTTCTGTCCCTCGCCACGATTCTGAGGTTCGAGTGGAGAGGCTTAGCTTAGCTTGACTCTCACGACTTTAACAGGAGTTTGCACTCGCTTTCTTCGGGTTTTATAACAGACGTTGAATTCAAAGGAATTAATCGCCTCGAACGTAAAGGTCTCGCGATACCAGACACTCCGTTTCTCCCGATTCGCAAAATAAAAGAAATAAAAAACATCCCTACACACATGCCGCTGCGGTTTCTTTCTCAAAACGGATAAAGCTTTGTCACCTTTCGACTCAGACTCGGATATAACAAAATTTCTAGTCCAGTGAAGATTTCCAATGAACCAACGACAAAAAGGAACAGGAAGAAGAAATATTCCCACCAATTTCTATGGGCCTCTCCTCGCCGAAATCCTTTCCCTATTTCTTCAAAGTTTCAAATCAAATTTCAAAGATGGATAGGATCGGGTTCTTGAATAATTCCTCGAAGAAGACTTCCTCTTCAAAAATTTACACATTTGTTTTTTACAAAGACAGAAGCGAATTGTTTCGCAATTACCAAGCGTGAAGGATACAGATGTGTATTGTTGATTCCTGAATAGTTTATTCAGTCCGATAGTCGAAGTTAAAGGACGATTTGAAGGGTGTTAGTTAGTGTGAGAAGCGGTGAAAATTACATTCGGTTCCCTGGGTGCAGCACAATGGTGGATTCGGGTGAATTAACTGCAGTGGATTGTTGTTGGCCAACTTGAAACCCCGGACTCAAAGTTGCGTTCGAAATCCATTAGCAGGCTTTGTGCGAGGAACCCTGTCGAAATATCTACGCTCGTAGGACATACATCGAGGAACCAACCCCGTACGTTCGCACAGTACCATGATGGACCCTTTTCACTCGCTAGGCGTACAGCTATTCAACATCTTCTGTACCTCTGCATCAAGTCCCAAAATCCAGCTCGATTGAATCTCAGGACTTTTTGATTAGGGATAAACAAACAGGAAAATAGCAAAAGAAAAAAAGGAAAATTTGGTCCCTGAGGATCCCAAGAGAATTTTTTATAAAACGCATTCAGCTCTTGACGAAGAGAGTCGCAATGATCTCTTTGCTGATGGGAAAGTTGGAAGTGGCGTTTTTAAGTCGTAGAATTTTTACTGCCGTATTATCAAATGCAAATGCGGTTCGTTAGGATGAATTTTCTTTCACGTTACGATTATTTCCCATTATATTAACGCTCATGACCACCATCTGCAATTTGACGTCTCGACGTAAGCCGTCGGTTAGAGGTGGCTGGGTACGTCGAGGTTCGGCGAGGAAACTTGGAGACGGAAGGCTACTGGCGCCACCGCGACGCCCCCGCGACGTCGGCACCCCTCTACGAGGGTGGCTTCCTCGTACTACTTCCCAGTTATTCATCTTCGACGCCTCTGAATTCAGTTCTAGCCTCCCGAATCCCAAATATTGATATATTGCGTTATGTTTCGTAAAATTGATCAATGACTCCCGTATAAGGATAAATGAAGGAACATCACGGGTGATCCTCCCTTCGCAATTTCACGAGTATAACAAATACGTCAACTGCTTGTTCCGCAAATTAAATAATTACCGCTCGTTGCTTTCAGGCTGCGGAGGAAGTCGACAAATAAACTCATGCCTCGTGGCGGTAATGATGATATTCCTAAAAAACAGGATACAAGCGAGATCAAACGGCTTTTTGAACCGAAAGAAAAATCCCGAATGTTTCACAGCTGTTCTACAACCGCCTAATAACCGGGTGGAATATGAGCAAAAGAAAATGATATTCGGCTCGATTTCTCACTCCAGACTCCAGACTCCACCGCTCCATCGTTGGAAATAACGTTTTTCCAGATAATGATCCCGCATCAAAGCCAAACCGAGATCGACAGACGGTTCGGGATCGTGGACTGCATCCCACCGCGATGGGTATTGCGATTTCTGTGAGAAACCGCGTGGGCCAATTTGTTCCTAAAATTCTAATCGATAAGGGCGACTTGATGCCCGCATGATTTTTATCAGCTGGGGTACACCGATCATTCCGAACTATCGTTACTACCAGGAACGTTACGGTTTTGGAAAGGTTCCGCTCCCGCGATACGGGACTGATTGTGAGTCGACGAACTAAAAGATTCGAGATTCGGTGGAAAAGAGATTGTTTATCGGAGCGAAAGCCTTTCCCTATGCGGTGCGAAATAATTGTCCCTTTTGAGATTCGGATGGGATCAATTAAACTAATTGGTTCGCGATGCGAGTGCGCGTGTGTAAATAGAAGTGTCGAAGAGAGGATACGGTTTAGGGTTGGAAAATGCGTGTACCATGTATGGTATGTGTGTACTACCTATGTGGATATACATATATGGTAGGTATAGCTCGGTCGTGTCAGTGGGTATAAAAACTTTGGGCAATTTGGTAAAACGTCAGGGCTGACAGCTAAGTGTGCAGATGTTGAGTTTGGGAGGCCTCAAGTGTTGCAGGGGCTCGCAAAACCCTTGAAAAGGATCTGAGGACGAGAGAAGGTATGCAGCAGGACCAAGGGACTAGAGAATTTGGGACGTACCATAGGGATTTCTGCTTGCAAAGTGGGATGTAAATTGTTCCTACGAATATTTATCATCCTTCAAGGAAGAGCTGTCTTCAAGTGCGCCAGGTCGACGGAATGCTCACCATATCTCATCCGGTGGTTTGCGACGGTTACGAGCGAACCCTGACACTGGTGTAACATTCTTCGAAGCTTTGTGGTCTGTCCCAGTTTTCATTTTTTTTCTTCTTTCTTTCTTTTTCTTTCTTTCTTTCTTTCTTTTTTTTTTTTTCTCCTTTTAATTTTCTCTTTTCTCATCGCTGCTGCTGCCGCTGTTTTACTTCACCCTTTACCTCGGCCTCGACGTAAGGATCTTGGAGGAAGGATCTTCCGAAGGCTCTTTATACCCGTCAAATATTTGAGTTCTTAAATAAATAATCAGAAAAGTTTTGATTAATTATAAAAGACGGTGTAATTAAAAAACAAAAAAAAAAAAACAAAAAAAAAGTTAAACAATCTTGAGAGAGAGAAAAAGAGAGACGGAGAAAAATGATGAAATTTTATTTGGATTCAGCAAAGCTCGAAGAATGACTAATTGCGAGCCAAAGTTTAATTGGATAAAGATTATTTTAATTATCCTCTCTCCATTATTCGATCAGCTAAATCCACACACGTACATCGAGGTACGAAATCGTTCGGTTTTAACGTGGATGAGTTTTGAAACCACTCCGTCTGGACGGTTAGGAAATGGTCTTGCTCGAAGCGCAAGTTGAGCTGGTATGGAAATGGCGCTTGGTAATTACACGCTGGATATTAATTAACTGTCTGGACTGTGCTCTAACTTTGTCCAAGTATTTCTAATCTGCGTTTCTAGAATAGGAAAATTACACTGTACAGTTGTCAAAACTCGCGCTGCTTTATGATCAAATGAAATACGTGGATTCAGGTTCCGTTCACCATGTCATATAACGGATATAATTGCGGCGTCAAACTTTGTCAGGGATTTGTAAAAAAAAAAAAACTGTTGAAAATTACGATCGGAAACTGGGGAAAAGTTTCCTTCAAGGCGTTTATAATTTTTCACGGGATTCCCCCCGGGAGTATACACCGTATATTCGCTGGTCGTTTCCTCTTTCATCATTTTTCGTCGTGCGAAATAACGTTTCCACGCTTTCTTCTAAAGACTGCGTAGCTTGGACCGAGTAGAAAAAAAAATGAAAAAAATGTAAGAAAAAAAAAAAAAAAAAAAAAAAATGGGGAGGAAAAAGGAGGGCAGAGAAGTAAAGTGAAATAACAATCCCGAAAACCAGGCAACGCACAACGAGGAACGCCTTCGCCGGTGGTAATCGCGCTAATATTCTTTGTTTCCGGGTTCGCAACTTTTTAGCCATCCTTCTTTTGAGAGAAAAGAGAAGAGAGGGAAGAGGGCATCCAGCCGCCTGTTGAGAGGAGCGTGGAAGAGGGTGAAAAGGACCAAGTAAAGGAAGAAGGTATGAGAGGCACGTCGAGTGGATTAAAATTTCACGCCAGGATGTACTTCGGGAAGTTTCTCCGGTAGAAATCCCAAGTTGTTATCAACGTGCAGACGTAGAGCTGGTTGAAGGCTGAGCTGAGCTGCGCTTCACTGGGCGAGGAAATTGCAGGGGTATAACCAATTGCAATGGCTCCCGCAGATTCCTCATTCCTTCTCTACCCCGAAATCTTCGCAAAACGAAGTGCACAGACGACTCGGTCCTCCCTGCTCACCCTCTGGACCGATTATTGCTTATTTTCTGTCTACGTGAACTCAGATACGAATAGGAACATCAAAAGCCCGAGGTTTTGACGTTCCGAAAAGGTAAAAAATCTCTGCCCTATGAAAAACTGTGGAGGAAAAAAAAATATATATATATATATATATATACATACGTATACAAAATAATGATAATTCTTTCGCCAATGAATAATTCAAACGTTATAACCGTAGGCCTTGGTCGTAACGACCTAAAGGCGGGATGAGCCTCTAAGGAAAAATCCATTATCATAATTCCGGTATACAAGCTGGTCCAAATGTCACTTCACCACTTTCAGGTTTTTTGAAGTGAATAAAGTGAGTTTTTCCACGTTTTAAAAATCGTTTTTCTTTCCTCGCACGTGCGAGGAACTTTTTTTTTTTTTTTTTTTTCGTAAGTACGAATTGCGGATGGTTGCGTCCGCAAGTGAAGAGGACATTTCCATACGAGAGTAATTTGTCCCGAGTGTCGTGGCTGTAAGTGAATCTTGGAATTACCAAGAGAGCGGAACTTGCCCTGGTATAAGGTGGGTACATCTACTCAGGAGATGCTCGTCAGTCATTCCTTTCCCCTAGGGAAGATGAGAATACCCGCCCACCACCGTACGTACGCGTTCACCATTTTAGACATATATACAGTCAAGACAGACAGATGCGATCCTTGGTTACTCCTGCAGGACTGTTATAGCAGTTTGTAATTTTCAGGATAGTAATTGAGCCCTAGGAGTTAACCAAGTTCAAGAAACTCGTTCCTAGCCTCATAGGCATCTGGAAGATCCTTGTCCTGCGAATCCTGAACGACTTCCTCATCTCGACCCTCTCGATGACCGAGGAAATAAAATGTTGAAAAAAATCGCTAGCAAATTTGCGTGCAAAATAACTCTCCGCGAGCTGGTTACCAACTGGAACTGTTATTCATACGGGGGTTTCGTGATCTTCTCTACTCGCTTTTATGACAGTGTCATGCAAATTATATTACCGCGTATATCATAGTCCGCGTTACGCCAGGCTTTACGTTGTCCCGCGTACTACCGGCCGGAAGTACGATGTGCAGAGTAACGTCCGGTCTCGCGACCTCTGCAGGAGAAGGAGGAATACCGGGAAGAGGAGGAAGAGGAAGAGGAGAAAAAGACCCAACCCTATTCGCAGTAGGAAATCATAATTACCTTACGGTTTCGTGTGGAAATTAACCAACTGATGGTTCTACCGTCTGCGGTAGAGTCTAGCTGCATATGGTTTCACTTCATCATTTTCCATACATTCGACCGTCTATCTACTTTACGAAATAACTTACTTTTATGGTGGATCCGCACGTCTACACGGCTACGTGTAATGCACTAACAATATGGCATCGCGGTTATGAGGGAGAGGCCAACTTTGTATGAAAACTAAGTTAATTCCTGCCTACAAATTTCTGTTAATTTCCGCTCTACGAACTCCTGGGGTGGAAGAGGAAGCGAAGAGGAAGAGCAGAGGTCTATGGTAAAGGTGGGTGGCGGCTATGTTTCTCCGCAGTCGTTAAGACGCGGAAAAGTCTGGCTGTGAAGTAGTCGTAGAGAATTGAAAATTTAACGTCAACTTGCGACGCAACTTGCAAAGTCCGCGATTTCAGATTTGGCGATCCTCTGGTGTATTGGAAAGGTGATATTGGCGCGACACCAAGGCGCCGTTTACGGTCTGCCATTTGGAATATTCGCTGACATAGAGTACGGGCAGAATAAAGAGAACGGGAGAGAGAAAAAAAGACATTTCTGAACGGCGTGCAAAGGGTCGTACGATTTTCATGGACGCGGTCGTATCATGGTAATGAGAAGCCAGACGCAGAGATGTACTGCAAGAACGAGGAAAAGGGAATGTGAAATTGGCCATAAAATGAATTGAAATAAAAGCAAATTCCGCCAGAAATCGATGAAGGGTTCTTCTGATTAAGAGAATTCCACGTTTTAGAGACCTCGAGAGTACCCGGGTTAAAAACATCCACAAATCTCGGGGACCCCGTTACCCCGACGTCTTCCGAATCCTTGAGATGCGTTAAAGTCGCTTCTGAATCTAGATAGTTCTTATAGTAGTGGTATAAAAGCAGTGAGTAGTAGGGGACAGGGTTTCAATTACGTTTATCTTCACCGTGCCTCGATGTGACACGTACATAAGAGCGTACCTATACAGATATGTACGCCTAAGTCCTGATCGCTAACGCCATAACCACACGATTCCTTCCTCGTTCCCGTTCCTTCCCGAGTTCCTTCTCTCGGTCTCATCACCCTCGGGAACCCTCCTCGTTACGGGAACGCACACAAGTATAATAACCGGCGTTATCCGAGGCGCAAGCATCTTCCCAGTTCTTCATCATGAGCCACGAGAGAGGAAGAATAAATATTGATCTAGAGATGGAGGGAGATTAAGACGCGCGACGTCTTCGCTAATCACTGCCGCGTTCAAAAAATTAAACGTTAAAAAAAAAACGATAAGTAAGTCTTTCCGGAAGTTGTAACTTCGTTCTCAGTCGACGGGCCGAGTCATCCCTGAAGATTTTAGCCCTAAGAGGCGAAAGGACCCTTTTAGAACATCGGTTAGCCTAATGGAACCAACAGCCACAAACTGTGGAGAGCGAACAAACGCCGTTTCCGATTTCTGGCCGAGAGGGTGAGTCCGAGAACTTTGTGGCCCAGAACAAAGCGAGTGAAACTATGCAAAGGAAATTCCTCCGCCTTCGTTCCGTTCGATGTACCAGACTATGAGAGGCAGATAAATTCATCCAGGAATAGAAGGACTGGCACAGAGAGAGCGAGGAAAAGCTGAGAAAAACTGCTTCATACTTCTTACCGTTGGTTTCGAAATGCGTGTTTTTGTCTTTCGCGAGAGATTTCAGTCTCTTCAAAATAAGATTCGGTTTCTTTCACGCCATTTATCCTCACCCACTTCACCCTCCAACTTTTCTTACATAGCTTTTCTTTCGCTCGAATTATCGAGCCACGTAGATAAACCTTTGCGGTCCGGAACTAACCCGAGCCGAACAACTGTTCCAAGGGAATTCTGGTTCTGATGGTATGCGGTCAGTCCTCATCCCTCATTCCCTGTACAGTATCCGGTCATAAAGAGACGGTTCCTCACCGTGTGGTCCGAGTAATTTACCTATTGATAAAAATCTCGATCACAGAACGGCACAGAACTGCGATATCCACCATTCGCCAACGACTGTAACGATATTCGATATCGCGGTACAACTGGCTGAATACACCGGGGAATTTCCTCGTCCGAAACTAATTCCGAGCGAAAACTAGCGCCTGAGTGTAATTCCGCATCGTCTATCTTCATATCTTGATCATCTGTGGCCAGTACTGGTCTGTTTTGTCGGACGAATTTATGCAGGGAACTATAATGCGAGACTGCTAGACTACTAGGAGAGTGAAAAAGGGAGAGAGAGAGATCGTTTGCTGATAGTAATCACTTTAGTTCGTGTCAGAATGGGGTGAGTTTATCTTGTTTGCAGAGATTGCTTAAGCAGCCTACTTGACAAGTCCAGTTCTTCTTCGCCAGTTTCCTCCGGCACCAAATTGTTACATTTGTATCTCTTGCTCTGTGAGAGAAAAGAACGACATTGGCCCTAGTTGCGGTAGGGAAAATAGCTCGGCTGTAGTTTCATTGTAGACCAGGGCGGGCAGGGGCAGTGTGGTCTGTGAGAGTGGTGCTTTTACGAGTATACTTTAAATTTTATCACGAAAGTTTATCAGTACTACGAGATTGTAACTGCCCGCTCGAGTGTCTGGAGTACCAGTCGTTAAATCTGAATGCGTTTTCCACGTAAGAGGTAGACCGAGGTATCGCGAGGTGTGATCAGAAGTCTCTTTCTCTTCGGCGTTTGATCAGGTCCAGTGGAGATCGCGAAAATTGAAATTCGGTCATTGCGATCGTGGAACGTATGGAAAGGTTTTTGAGTCAGGTATACGTAGCAGCGAGTGAAGATGGTGGGAAGAAAAGTACAGGGTATCAGCGCGATATCCCCGCTCAGATCTTTCGAGCTTTGCAGTTCTCCGTGTTGTACATGAGAAGTTGGAATAACCGTAAAGGACACGATCGCAATCCGCTGGAGGATATTGGCGTAAAAGAAATGAAAGCACAGGATGCAATCACCAGGTTGGAATAGCGTCCGAGACAAAGCCTGGAAGGATATCGTTGGAACAACGCGTAGCTAACAGCGAGCGGAAGCCCTGGAGTGAAGAAAAAAGGAATCTGGAAGCTGGGGAACCCTTGCAAAATGAGAACACCAGAACTCTGTTTATTGTTTGTGTTACCGCTCCCGTAAGCTGCCCCCCGGAATCGAGCTAGACTGCAGTAAATATACCATGGAGTTTCTTAAAGTGGCTATTTTCCGATCGTCACTAAAAAACCGGGATGTTTTGCCAGGGAAGGGCAACGTGCCGAAGCATCAGTTTCCAGTTAAGCTTGACGAAGAGGATTAGCTCAAGAGTGAATTCCGGGAATAACATCCCTCCTGATTCCTCTCCTTTCAATCTACTTGTCCATTGGTGTTCCAGAGCTTTAATCTCGTCCTTTGATACGTTTCTACGAGTAGCTGGAGCAACAGAGAAACGGGAAGTGGAAAGTGGGAAATGGGAAGTGGGAAATCTCTATTTCACTAATAAGATTACCTGGATACGGGCAGTTGACAATCCTCTGGGAATTAACCGTTTTCCTAGGTAGGGGGTACACGGAGGGTTGTTACAGCTACGTGTCTCTCGGTCTTTCGGTCTTTCTCTGCACCCCATTCATCCGTGTGCGTGTATAATAGTTCCACGTTGGTATAATACGTCGTGGCTAGGTAGACTCGGTACGTATATACGTACCTACTTACATACGTACGTACAGATCGTTGGTTTCAACTGCGTTTCGCGTCCCATTACGTTCGTACGCGGTTCCCATGCTCTCATGGAAATCTAAGGTATTATTTTCCTGTCCATATTATTTTCTCCTATTTGCGAATATTCAATTCCCGTTTTACGGGACATTAAATCCTTGGCTTTTGTTTTCGCGGAAGGTACGTCTCCGAGTTCTTTAAAGTCTGGTAGAAAAGTTTAATTGGATCTGCGAGACTCTCGGAAGACTAGAGACACGGTAATCTGAGAATAACGGCTGATCCGTCGCCTCGTCGACTAGAAAATAGAAGAATCGCAAAGCGAGCGAGAATTTATCCAGCGATTCGCAATAGGGGTAATAATCACATCGCGATATCTCGTCTCGGGAAAATAATAAACACTCGACTGCCATTTGTCGAGGAAGAGCTCAAAGTGCTTTTACACTGAAAATGGCCTATTATATGTAATGAATATGAGTCCTCCGAAATGGAACTACCAGAACTAGGGACAAGGGTGATTCGGGTAGAAGAACGAGAGTGAAAAGCGAGGGCGAGGGGACCGGGAACTATGACTCTGGTTAAATGGACCTTTCGTCTATTACCCACTGAATTTAATTCCAGGTTCGTCAGACCCCCGCACGCCGATATATCGCTGATCTTTTTACCTCTTTCGCGATATAAACGGAAGTGTCTACTTTCCAGGGATTCGTTCCTAATCTAAATCTAATAATTCCTTCTCTCGTTTACCCCCCATGAAAAAAAGAAAAGTGTAGTAGAAGCAGGGGAAAGAATAATGTGCGAGTGGTTTAGGGGGTTGGAGAAAAAAAAAATTTTTTAATTCCCTTTTCGGGTTATCGCAGAGATATGAAAAAATTTCTCAACCTCGTCCTGTCCGCCGTAGCTGCCGAGAACTTGTTCGAAACTGATTTAAACCAAGACGAATATAACGGGGTGGGCTGCAGGAGCTCCGCTAGTTGGTATAAACTTGAAATTGCACAAGCTGGAGGAACTAAATTTAATTTCTCCCCTCGATCTTTGGCTTCCGAAGAAACGAAGTGAAGCAAAACTCCGTTGCAGTAGATTCGGAAGATGATCGGGGGGCTTTATAACCAGATGTGAAAAAAAGGGGGAAAAAATAGAAAATAAAAGATATATGATTTCGTTATCGCACGGACGTAAAATATCTGCGAAATAAACTCGTCGTATACTTTTTGCGATTAATCGATACTCAATACCGGCTACTACACAGCTACGTAACACTCGACGATAAAAACCGATGCGTTTTTCATTTTCATTTTTATTTTAATATACCTATAGGTAACTTCCAACAATAAAGTATCCGAAATCGTTTGCTCTCGGTTCGCGATTCCCAACGTGCAAATTTGATCGAAGCTTTAAAGCTTCGCATTTCGCCCGCGATACTACTATACCAGGTCCCGACCACGACTACGATCACGACCACTACGGTGGGCATAAATCGCTAGAGATTACCAACCCAGTATATATTTCCTTTCCCTTTCCCTATCCCTTTCCCTTTCCCGTTCCCTTTACCTCTTCCTTTTTCCGTTCCCGGGCTGTTTTCGTCGTAATATTTTATAGGCTTGCAAATGGGAGGGGCTCGACGTCAAAAACAGACCTATATCCCTCTTCATACTTCACTCTCTGCCCTTTACTTTCCCAGCAGTCCGCCGCGCGTCACAACAACAACGCTATACCATTTTATGTGTACGTCTATATACTGACACATACCTTTATCTATATACATACATATACATACAGATATAGATATATAAGCCTACCCCATCAGGAAACAGTCTCTCAATTCGGTTGCCTGAAATTCTCCGCGAGCAGGGCAAAGCGTATAGAAAAGGGATGGAAAAAAGCTGAGAGAAGAGGTGAAGAGAGAAAGAAGAAGAAAAAAAAAGAAGAAGAAAAAAGAAACATTCCTGAATCTTTAGGTCGAAGAATAAAAATTGGCGTTGAGAATAAAACTTTGGTTTCTTTTTTTCCAAATATCTTCGAGAATTATACCCAGAATGGTTCTCAGGATTATTTTTTATATTTTATTTTTCTTTTTTTGTTACCTTCGTAATTTCAGATTGTATGATATTTGAAATACCTGGGGATGAACATTTTTTATCAAAGCTCGTTAAAACGTCAGGCGTTTAGATTATCGGAAATATCAGTAGGTGCCCAAGGTAAGGCACAGAGCTTATCCCACAGATCTTTGCAACCGGTTTCAACACCTCCCTACAGACCGGCTAGTAGAACCGCAAATAAATTAATGCTAGGTGTGTATATATGTACTTATATACATATATTTATATACCTATGTATATGCGAATATACAAGGAACAATGCCACGACCGCGTGCGTTTAGCACGCGTTTAGTATGCGCGATCGAGGCGAGTCGTAAATAGCTAACTGTTTCTCTCTGTTCTCTCTACACGACTACATATTATAATATCGGTTCCCGGATACCTTTCCTACTATTATACCTACGTTGGACTAAAAATACACATCGCTGATATGCACTTGAAAACGGAATCGCAGACACGATTTAATAACCGCAGATGCTGTACAAAATTTTGTCAAAATCGATACATTTTTCTATTTTCCATTTTATGAACTCGGAAGTTACAGCTAGCTTCTCCGAACCGTGATGTATGATTTCTGTATCAATTTTGGAAGATGAAACTTGGAAGATGAACCCTAGAACTTCCTCATTGGATTTTTGAAACTCGATAAATAGTCTTCTATGAGTGAAAGGTTTGCATCACGAACGGAGAGTTGATTTTTATTTTACAGTACAGTGTCTATTGGATAAAGCAATTCCAAAATTTGTTCAAAATTTAGTTAGAGAAAACTCTATAGATTGAGACCAGAATCATCGAAATCCGTTGATGGGATCTCGAGATATGATCGATCGAAATTTCTGTCATAAAAATCTTGTTTCTCTTATAACTCGAAAAGTACTGCACGGATAAAATCCTAAATTTACTTAGTTCTGAGTTAAGAAAAACCGCATCGATTGATACTAGGAAGGATAAAATCCGTTCATTCGATCTCGAGATATCGTCGGTCAAAAAATGAATGACACAAGCTCGCCGCGACGTCTATCTGCAAATGATCGCTGGCGATTCTCCGGACCAAAAAACGTGGGGATCCGTCAAAAACCGGGCTTTTCATTTCCCGGGAGATCAAAACGAACTCCCTTCTCCTTCTAAAACCGTAAGTCAAAAATCGGCTAGCGCTAGCCGGTGGATTGCAGATCGGTTCAAAGAATGTCCGAAGTAATTGACCAGCAAGTACACGGAGATAATCTTTCCACGATAGTAGAGGCACCCAGATGCAAAGTAGAATAAATCACAAGTAAAGTCAGAGCTGGTAGGTTTTCTGGTATTAGAAGGCGGAGCAGCAGGGTGACATAACGCATATAAATCGTTCGAAACAGGAGACCCATGATTACACGATCGGGGCGGTCGAGTTGGTTTACGATCGCGAGCCGGTCACTTGGTCACCCGATAGCGTTGGCTGCCTTTGGACACGATGCGGACGCGAAATACCTGACACGCGGATAATTTCCAGACCCAGGGACCCAGGGACCCAGGGACCCAGGGTGCGTTTTATATTTGCGTGGAGTTATTCCCCATTTCGAAACAACGAAATTAAACGCGGAGGGAATATTCAGCGCGGAAAATTTCGACTGAATGAAATTTTAACGGCGGACAAAAAAAAAAAATGTACCTCGTCAAAAAACTGGATTCTCTCGTCAAAATTATCTTACCTTGTTGATTTGGCGTTGAAGTCTGGTAATTGTGGCGCGGTCACGTTGAGCGGCAGCTCTTTCCGCCTGCAAAGTTTGTTCGAGTTCCCTTACACGTTCCTCGAGGCTTTCCTGAAACCGATATACACACCAAAGTTCACAAAGTGTTAGAAACGCTTTTCATTCCATCCCCCAATTTTTTTTGCGGGGTTGAAAAATTTCGGCTCGGATACCTCGCGCCGAAAATCGATTTCAATTAATCGCAGCGGTTTTTCTTAAGAGATTTAAAGGGTAGGTGGTCTCTTCAGAGCCTCCCTTGTCTTTGGGGTAATTTCACCGTAATAGACGAGCCCTAAAAAATTCAGAGGGTCAACCCCTTCGACAAGGAACGCGGTACGCTCCCGGGTAAATAAATTGACGAATTTATTTATCCTCGCGGAAAGAAAAATAACGAGACAAATAAATGTATACGTGGCTAAAAGAAGGGAAGGAGAAGGAAATGAAAATCTTTACGACACACAACGGACCGAGAATACATATATACTTATACATCTGAGTCAGAATCATTTTGCGCAAATTGTAATTCGGCTGATGGAGATTTACCGGGACTGTCTAGTCGCTCTGAGAAATGAATAAAAATCCGGTGAAGAGGAGTAGGACGAAGTATAACGGAGAAATCCTTTGTTCGATGGGTTCTGGTATAGGAATCATACGAAAGCCAATATCAAAGGCATTACTCTCCCGACCGCACCGGTAATTGCCGGGTTTGCTTGGGCGCGTACATTTGTCGTGGGCAGTGGATTTGGCAGAATCTATCGCCGGCTTCAATGTTTGTCGAAGGTTTATGCAGAGCCGATTTAACAGAGCGTTTAATAGGGGCAAACAGACCGTGAGAGAAGCGGATAGGAAATATCGGAGATTTTTCTTCCCACGATTGTCCGAAACTCGGCGTCGTTAGTTTTCTCTCTCGATCTCTGAACGATTTCACCCGGGAAAATCTAAGCAGCGATGATAATTCCCGGTCAGAATTTATGCCGCTAAAAATCTGCGAAAATAGGAAAAGAAGCTCGGGGAAGGGCTCGCGGCTGTTTGACGCGGATGACGCGTACCTCTCTACCCTTAAATGTGGAGGACTCACCACTTCGGCTAAACGGCGTCAGTCCCTATGCTAATTCGCGCGAATCCCCTTTACCCCATTCTCATAGCAGCGTACAGCACACAACACGGAACCCTTCAGTCTCCCGAAGGGACATTTTCGAGAAACAATAGAGTAAGAGAGTAAAATATATGAGTATTAGAAGGGAGAGTGAGAGGGAGGGAGAGAGGGAGAGAGGAATGAATCGCGGCTACGTGCCTAAGCATACGAATTCACTCCATCCTCTAAAACCTCTTCTCCATAGTCTAATGGATCGCCCCGATACTTAACGGTCAAATCGTTACACCCTCGGTCCTCCACATACCCGCAGACATACCTGATTAGTATGCCGAACCAAAGGGCCAGTAAATATTGCAGATAATGCGCAAAACCCGAGCTAGTTGTTTGCCTTATCGAATAGCAAGCGTCTGTGGGATCGACGATCGTGGAATGAATAAAGGATCTTTCCGATCGCGTCGATATCTTGATTTCAAGAAAATTTCAAGATCCTTCGATCAATCCGAGCCTAATATGCGAAAAATTGAAAATTAGGGAGAAGATTGAAAATTAGCGAAGAATTTTCGCGTCCGGGAATAAATCGCGGGGATTTTAATACGATTTTTGTTTATGGGGTAAATTGGGAAGGGTTTGATATTAATTTTTTTTAATATTGAGGGAGCGTGTATATTTTATGTCGGGAAATGAGTTTGGGGTGTATAGGTGTACTTGGCGGAGGGTGTTTATCCCGCACGGGCTACATTTAACGATCTATTAACGGCAAAGCGAAAGTTTTGCATACGTATATAGGTGGAGTACACGTTCTCCCTAGGTCTGCGACAGTAAACCTACGCAATTTCTCAAACTCACGTCAAACAAAGCTCTTTGACGTGACTTTGACGCCTAGAGCTTCGCGCTGAATTTCGCGCGATACTCGCTCCGAGATATAAGAGACCCTTTTAGCTCTATATACCCGGAGCCAAAATGACTAGGTAGAGTCTGCCAGATCCGGTATATTCGATTCTGCTGAATACATACACCTACGAATCTATAAAGCTGGCAAATTTCGTCGACGTAGTTTTGCGAGCCGATAAACCTAACGATCAAAGTTCGCGTTTCAGCGAAGCTGCTTCGGTTATTCGAATTAACGGGAATTCTAAAATGATTAAAATTCAAGAGTCAAGTGGTCATTATCACTCCGGGCTCGGACAATTACCTGAGTATCGATAGCCACAGGTTCGTCGGTATACCGTAGTCAAATAATTACCTCGCGGTGAATCTAATTAACGAAGGAATTAACAGGAACCGTTTCTGGTCAGGATTAAACCGCCAGGTTGATCGAGGAATTAAATACCCATGCGAAAAGCTTGCAGAAATTCTGCTCGAGCGTAGAGCGAGAAAATTAGCACCTTGGTACGATCAGGAAATTCTCTTTCCTGGGCATAAGGCATAAGCGATCGTGTGTATACCTATATACACATGTGTCCGTGTGTGGTACAAACCGGGATATCTGAAAGTCAATAACGTATCATGTTCGAAGTTGGGATCGATATTGTAACATAAAAGTTATGAAGAGGGGTTCTTTCACACGAGAAAACCGGGGCAACGATCAGTAACTCTTTGTACCCCGTTCTGAATCGATTTTGAAAAGAGAGAGGGAATATGGAGAGGTGTGTAGTACATATACACATCAAAAGAACCCGGGTCTATAACCGAGCCACTGAAACTGAGGTATATAACCGTTTGCTGAGCTTTGTTCTTTTTTATTTTATTGGTATTAGTAATTGCAATGACGTGTAAAAAAAAGCTCCCTGTTTGAAGAGGATTTCTGGACTCTTTGAGCGACCGTGTGTGGAGTGGTCAAGTCGAGAAACGTACACCGGCTACAGTAATTAGAAATATATTAGTACTGCCCGTATGTCTGCAATGCGGACATCAAAGACTCGTGTAATTTGTAACGTGGAGTTTGCTGATATGATACGTGTGTGTACGTAAAAAGGGTTCAAAAAGCTTGGATAGCGAAGCGAAGCGAAGCATAGCTTCTCGCGAATCTGGTTCGGGGGATGAAAGAAGTGAATAAAGTATAATTCCGGAGATATGCATCAGCCGGCTTTGCATATCGGTCATTCGCCTGGAAAATGCACTTTACGTATACACTATGGATGGTTGAATGAGAGAGGAGGATTCTTTTGAATAAGTGAATTACCGGGAGGAAAGAAGTCGTCGAAAGAATGGAAGAGAAAAGAAGAAGAAGAAGAAGAAGAAGAAGAAGAAGAAGAAGAAGAAGAAGAGGAAGAAGAGGAAGAGGATTTAAGGAAAAGTAAAAGGAAACGGTATAATATCGCGACTTGTCCGCCACGATGTTTCATATTCACAGCGCGGCAAAGTGAATTGAGCCGAACATCTATATTCAGATTTTGCGGGGATTTCAGGCTTTGGTTTTGGTGTAGGTAACTGTACGATTTGGCAAGGAAGGACCTGGGAACAGATGGGCTATACTAGAATCCAGGAACAAGTACCAAAAGGACCGAAAGGGCCGTGGAGACCCTAATCGAGTTTTGTGGTAGGGTAAAACGAGGAAGCGAACATTTCCAGTCCTGGTGTAGCGGCGGATATACTACCGAGGGCTTCCTCGCCGCGCATGATTTCACTTCGAGTATAGCGCCACTTCAATTCTCTCGACTCGTCGAACCTCGACAGTCACTTCTAACCCGGCTACTCGGCACAAATGAACAGCCCGCAAAAGCGCACTTCGATCAATGATCGAACGTCAATAAAAATCAGACAAAAAAATCAAATCAAAATCAAAAGAAAAAAAAAAAAAAGAACAACCCTATATTCTCCCATTTCTTTCCACAGCGTGTCATATCCCGAGATACTAAATCAAAAAGTTCGGGAATTGAAGCTAAACTAAAAGCTTCCACAGATCTTCGTTCGAATCCAATTCGTATATCCACTTCGAACGGAGAAAACATTCAGCCTGGTAGTCGGCAGCCCGAGTCTCTCAGGCGTGTCCGGTATCCCAGCAAACCGGCGATTTGGTAGAAAGGAAGTAATCATCCTTCGCGAAGTTCGAATTGAACTGATGAAAATTATACAATTAGCGAAGGGGAGAGGAGGCTTTTTGTTTTCGTTCGAAATCGCACTCGAAAATTTTTCGGAGCGTTAAAATGCTCGTTCGAATTTCGGAAATACTCGATAGAGGGAACGTCGACTCTGACTGTTTTTAGAGACAAAGTGGAGAAGAGGGAGTCCCGGGTCCTCTACTCCAGGGGATCTCGGAAGCGTTTTGATTTATACGACTTATTTTCGTTCCTAGTGGCGTAATGCCAACCCGGAAGGTCCGTCGAACCGGAAATCGCGGTGATATTTCAAATACTTCACGCCCTCTATATCTCGAGTCCGATTCCCTGGATCCCGCGCGAAACTTTCCGCGTCCGATACATTATTCAATTTTCGCAAAAAAGCCACGCGTCATATCCCAAGGAATCTGCGACGATACTTTGAGTCGGGTTGGGTCATATCAGACCCAGATGCTGTCGGTGTAAACTGTCTCGTCGCTTCATATTAAGGAGCTATACTGCACTAAAATTTCACTGCAGTATCGTTTCCGAGGAAAAGAACGATCGCGAAATATTTCAGGAGTCGTTGAATTCGTCCGAGACCCACAATCCCGTTTCTCTCCGCTCTCAGATCGTAAAGATGAACGGAATGATCTGTGAGCGTTGAGAAAACGCGACTGAGTGAATCAATCTCGCTGTTATTTTCGCGAAACTTTAAACTCCGCGTATTGTAAAAGTTTAAAGATATTCCCGAGTATCGAATCGAGGCGGGAATCGATTTGGTTTATGAAAGAAGAAAAAAAGAAAAGAAACGGTGAAATTTCACCTGGGAGTAAATCCGAAGGACGAAAATAGGGAGAAATAAAGTCGCTCGCGTTTTAGACATTTTAATTTACGCTCCCTAACCGATGGGATGGCGACGGATCGGGATAGAATATCCCCAGGACCCGTCTATTGGATTCATATTTCGAAGATTTTGTAGGGAGGATACGGGGGGTGCAGCTATGTTAAAAAATAAATCCCCCAAGGTTCAATTACTTACAGGCTTTGACTTCGCGCTAAGACTCTTTCAATCCAAATAAACCCTCCGGTATTTATTCCTTTCAAATTACCTGTCAAATTTGTTTTTTTTTTTTTTTTTTTTCTTCGGTTTTTTGTCTTTTTTCTTACGAATGTATAAAAGTACCGAACAAACGAAATTTCAGTCCATGGGGTCTGGTATTCTACATTGATACATGTACCCATATCTACCTAGGTACTACATACATACATACATACATCTTTGAAGAGAGCCTAATTGGTACAAGAAGAACGTAACGTTGGTCCTGTCTTTCCCGCAGTGAGTTTAGGACGGATACCTACTACAGTCCCCATTAGCCGAGTAAATATTGGCTTGCTCCCGGTATTATATCCGCTTCGGAAAGTAGAAATTGCGAGGCAAGATGTCGTAAGTGATTGTCAAACAAGTAATCGAGAACCGAAGGATTCCTCTCGATCTGGAAAAGATTCCATTCCCATTCCCTTGCCTTCCCTTTTTTTTTTTCTTTTTTTTTTTTTTTTTTTTGCGGAAAGAAGAAGAAGAAGAAGAATAAGGAGAAATTCAGATCTCAGGAAAAAGCTTGGACCGTTTTACGAGGAGAGTGAGTAAAACCACTTGAAATATTAATACGAGAGAAGAGGCACCTTGGCGAAAGGCTTGATTCCGCTTCTCGTAGCTCGGCTTTAACTTGGGGCCGAGAGATTTTGAGGGGTTTGCGTTTAGACAGGGAAACCCTGAAGAACAATGAGGAATGAAGAGAAGGAAGATTCGAGTTTCGGGGTGGTTGCGGAGGATCGAGGGTTGCAGAGGGTACGACGTCGGGCGTCGGGGATTCAGAGGGTGAACTGGGCTGGGCTAATAGAAATGAAGAGGCTGCCTGTGTCGACGAGTGAGTTCGCCTGCAGGTGCCGCTTGGAAAACTTTAAAACACCATCACCGGCACCATCAACTTTTTCCACGTTGTCTCTTCTCCTCTCTTCTTTATTCCACCCCCGCCTTATTATTCCACCTTTGCGGCTTTTGGAAAAAAGAAAAAGAAAAAAGGGAAAAAAGTGAAAAAGGATAAACCGTCGCGAAGAGACGCGGAGAAATAGGAAAGAAGTGCTTATCCCGGTCTTAACAGACTCCCCAAAGTAATGAAAGAGGTGGCGGAATATCTCACCCCTAATTTTCTATCATCTCATCTCATTCTCGATCCGATTGCGAAATACTTCTAAAGGTATTAATCAACGGGCCTTTTTAGTCCGTAAAATTTATTGAGAACTCGAACTGATTTGGGGGAAACGATAAAGGAGATAGTAAATCTGCAGGACGTCACTTTCCCGTTCGGAAAATACGGTCTCTATAGATAGCAGCGAGGATTCCCATATTTTCCGACTTTTTTCTTCTCCTTATTCGACTGCAGAATTTTTCTTAAAGAGGCAAAAATCTTTGAAAGAAAATTACGAAGAAAAAGAGCCTGGCACTTGTTTCCCCATTTATCTCCCCGGTGCAGCGGAGCTTTTCGCTGTTGATATTCAAGTTATGCGAAACCGGTTGCGGATCACCGTTAAATCTCTTCCCAAATTGAAATTTCATCCTTTGTTCTTCTATAGTATAAGCTCAACTAAACGAAATAATCTAACGTTAAATCTTCCACTAAGGGCTAAGAATCTCTGCCCGAATTTATACCCGGAATAAAACATCCCTCCCTCGTACACCACGCGGTTCTAGACTCGTCAAACTTTCGCGATTAATTACTATACCCTACGCCTAATTTCGGATCCTTTAGCTACAGCCCTCGTTAGGACAAGGGGGCGTTTAAATACTCACACATACCGGATGGTATTCGGGTTCGAAATCTACGCCGCGTTATTTCACATACCTGAAACAGAAAATGAGAAGCGTTCGTTAGCATCGGTAAAAATGTAAAAATAAAAAAAAATCTAGTCAAATAACGATTCGGTATAAATTGCGACGGCGATAATCCTGGGGCGGCGAACCAGCAACGATATGTACTAAGTGGTTGTAATCAGTGAGTATTTATCAGTGTATTCATCGCCGAGCATCTCGTCCCTTTCAGGAGTAAACGATCTTCGGCGAACATCCAGTTTGCCAAAGTCAAGAGGGGTGATGGAAGATCGGAGTCGAGCTGGTATCCAGACCCTCGTCTACGTCTAGGTGCAACGGGGATCGGTTTGTGTTGTTATTTCGACAAAATGACCGATTGCCGAACGGCTAATGGAACGGCATAGAGAATCGGCGTTTCAACTAATAGACTCCGCGTACCTAAATCGATCATCGATTCACTTCGGCTTCTAACGATCGGAAATAACGACGCAGCCACTAAACTGTTTCATCTTGTTTTAGGTCAACTTATTCCTACGAAGGGACGAAGATTTTTGGACAAAAGTACCATTTCTGACGCCTGCCCTGGTACGAATCGATACCTTGAGCTCATGCAATGTGGGAAAACCTTATAGCGATACAGTATAGAGTGTTGGAGTCAGGGTTCTCTCTCCTCGTAACATTCTCGGGTCTAGCCGTATTAGTCAAGCTGTCAACGGGCGCCCTAAGGGTGGTTTGCGTTCGCGGATGAGCAGACGGCCGTTTGAGAGCGCAAATAATTCCATATTTTTGTAAATTTGATGCGATCGATCAGACTCGGCCGTCCGACATCGTGACTCCGGGAATTCCCCTCTAAGCTCTAGGCTTTGGGCTCCAGGCTCCAGGCTCCGGGCTCCGGGCTCCTGGACCTTGGGCAAATACCGGGACGATATAAACAGGAAGAAGGACCCCCTAGAGTTAAAAAATTCCCTGCAGTATACGACGGACGTTGATTGATGGGGAGCGTGTATCAACAGTGTGGAGAAAAATGCTCCTGAATAAAGGAAATTTGTTGGTGCTGGTGGTTGCCTAATACCGCAACAGCCTGATCCGTCACACATTCACGCTAGTTTGACGGCTGGATATCCGTCAATAATTTCGTCCCTAAGGCGGTGTCAAACGAAGAAAAATCGAAGCTAGTACCTCGCACGCCCTGCTATTAGCAATTATGATATTCGAGACAGAGCTAGCTGTTTCTTTCATACGTATACTCATATACACTGGAAGAAATACCGTCGAACATTTTTGTCATTTCATTTGTCAAAAGCTCACTCAACGAGAAAGGAATTTCTTATGGAACGGGAAACCGGGGAAGGAGATATCCTCGGCTTGAGAAAATTCCTAGAATACATTGTCCTCCGGAGTCAGTTCAGTGCTTGCGTTTTTATGGATAAAAGCATCAGAGAAATGGTTGAAATTCTGCCTTAAACGCGAGTCGAGGAACGTCGAGTTCAGTCAGGATCATTCGAAACGGATTATATCACGGTTCAGACATCCTCTTCTTCTTCGTCGTCGCATTAGCCTCTTTAACGATGGTTCTTGGCCTGAAAATACCCAACCAAAGTGCACATGTGATCAAACAACACGAAGCCTCAATCCGGCTTGGATTTTGACGATTTTATCCCGCGGTATGTATCCCCGTGGTTCGAGGGTGGTCCTGGTTCCTCGGCCCGGTACTGATACTGGTCTTGATCCTGGACCAGGACCGAGGAGACGGGGAACCTCGCGGAGGGCCGTAACACGGAGTTTCGGAGTCGTATAATTGGGAGGGTACAGCATTGTGTTCAGGTTTGGCTCCCTTTGTGAGATCAGAGCATTACTGCACCAGCGGTGCTCCGTTCTTGGCATCCATTGTCGGATCAAAATCACCGAGCGACAAGCCCCATTGTGGCAGCTCCTTACCCTGGACATTGTGTAAACCACCCTTCTTATTTGTTGCCGAGTTGGAAATACGCATGATTCTGGTCGGGAAGAATTTCCCTTTCGCAGGATTCGTGTATCCTGGACCTCGAGGGTCGGCAGAGGGTCCTTCCGAGAGAAAGTATTTTTGATATCTCTGTTTTTTCTTTCTACTAATCGAGGCTAATGCCGGTGAAAAAGCTGCGTTATCTCGAGCGCACAATAAACCGTTTCGTATTTGTTCCTGTCAATCAAACCGATCCAGTCGGTAGCCTATCAGCGACGGTGTGCCACAAGGGATTTCACCCTCTTTTTGGCGCCCCGTTTAGCTCAATATCCGAGCGTCTGGACCAGGCGCGACCTAATCTACTTCAAAGCTTTCGATCGGGCGATTTTTATTATTGGGATAAAAACGGGAGAGACGTGGGCAATAATTTTTTAGTTTAAAAAAACAAGTAGTAAGCCGGTTTTTCAAATTCGTGATAAAGTTTCGTTAAGCTCGGGCTTTGCGTGGCGTCAAGGATCACGACGATGTTTGTTATTCAGCGATCCGGTGCTTGTGAAGGAATTAAAAATAACATCAAAGCGACTAGCGTGGTAAGTGCTAGTTCTGGAATTATAATAAAGAAGAGAATTTAATTGCTACACGCGATATGCAAATTTTTTGGATAAATAAAACCGGTGAAGTTTGGCGCGAATTTATATTCGCAAATCTGCAACAAAATCGGGTCAGTTTGAAACGAATACCGCCCTGAAACGAGGTGAGAGCAAAGCACTGTTCAACGTTTATTTTCATCAAGTTGATTTAATCGCCTGTAAGAGGTATGAAAAATTAAACAAACTTTTATCGCCCGGTTTATATAAGAGAGCCCATAATTTATCCACGAGGACCCGTCGACTACGATCTTCTCTAATGATTGCAGATTGTAATTCTCAATAATAAATTTTTACCCAAAGGGCGAGAGAGCCCATCCGCAAGCCTAATTCCCTCTCTATTAAATCTTTATGAAAGAACTAGCTGCGCGGATGCGAAAGGCAAATACAAATTGCATGGATTAATAATAATCGTTCCTCCCTCAGTTCTGTACCAAACCAAAGGAACACACCCCCAGGATTTACTCGGAGCAGTTTCGTCGCGGTATATCAACGAACTACGAAACGAATTCTAGCCTCTGGGATTTTCTACGGAAAGTGATTTTCGCAAATTTTTTAAGAACCGATCGAAGAGAGAAATAAAAAGGTGAAAATTGGAGGAGGGTCAAAAATTGATGATTCAATCGAGTCTAATTATCGAAGAGACGAAATGAATCCATTTCGCGGATTTCATCCTCCGACTGCTCTCCCATCAGATAAATTCGCATCGTTCCGTTTGAGGCTAAGATCAACTTTATCAAGGGCTCCGAAGATGCGCGGGGTATTCTGCAATCCCATTATCCATAGATCACTGCTCGTCAGGTACGGCGATAACGGTATGACAGTGATTAAGCCATTCCCTTCTTGTCTCTGTCATCAAAAGTAAAAGAGGCGAAACGACGAGATGAGAGACGAGAGGAGAGAAAGGAGGAAGGAGGAAGAAGGAAGGAGGACGAAGGAAGGAGACTGCTTAAACCCCCTGATGGGTAATGATAGCCAACCATTACCGGATCTTTGCAGAGGGTTTGCCGAGAGTAGTGAGAGTATATAGGCGCGTCTTAGGGAGCATCTTAAATAATTATGAGCGGAAATTCAATGAAAAGTTAAAGTTGAGTGTGCGCCGAGAGCGTCTTTACTTTCCGGACTGTTGGGGAAGAGAGGATCCCGTCTTTCTCTTTCCTCCTGTTTTCAGCAGGGAAGAGCATCTTTTCGGCGGTGACAAAAGAGGCAGAAAACCGCAGGGCGACCCGAACGACTGACTTCCTTTGATTAAAACTGTTCCTGGTTAAATTTAGGTGTTAAACTTTCGTTAGAAACGGCGATAATAATCGTTTCGAAAACATAAAAAATCGGATAACGGGACGAGCGAGGAGAGAACACCGCTATGCTTTGTTTGAAAAATTAATCAGACCGAAAACACCGGGACGGTGGTTTTCACCCCGACGTTTCTTCCCGGTTTAAAATTAACCCTGATTTTCTGTCTCTGGGAGGGAGAAAATTTACCCCTTAAAAAAAGGTACCGGATATCATGTAGGTACGACGACGGAATTATAAAAATTTGATTTAAGGAGAGAATTGGGACAATCCCAAGATGATCTATGCGGTTTTTGATCGATGGACATTTGCATAAAGATATTTATGACACAATTCTAAGATAAATGGTATATTCTGAGATCTTGATTCCGGGTTATAAAACACGGCACGTTAGTTTCCTAGCGGGTGTTTCGCTCCGGATTTACGTTTCGTATTCGAGTCGTGCTTTATTAGCTGATTACAAATCGAGTTTAAACTGATAAACCAAGAGCGATCGGTGCTGTTAATAAATTTTATTAATTAATTAATAAAACTAGTTTAAACATAGGAATAGATTCCGGTATGTAAAGTGGGCTCGGAACTTATAGCTCGGACTCTTGGAAGTCGTATATCATCAGCTAGCCTTTCAGGACTTTAAAACTTACATCGACGTAACCCCGCATATGGTATAATATGAATATATACATTAGGGTGATTTAAAAAAAAACGATTTTTTTTTTTTTTTTTTTCCCAAACAGGTTCAAAAGTTTCATTTAGTTGTAAAGATACGCTTATTTTAGAAGCTCATTTTTTGTCAGAAAGGTGGTTTTTTGAACTCGAATATCATTTGAATGGCTAAGTTTATCAAAAAAGTGTAGGAGACCGTTTTTGTAGACCATTCAATTCCCTACAAAAATATGCTTGTAGATTTTCTATATGACGCATCGTTAGCTAGTAATAAAAATCAAAAGTAGCAGAAATAAATTTTCCCGTGTTATTTAAATGGGAAATAGAAATTCGCGATTCGCCACCTCTCAATATTAATATTAAGAGCTCAAATTTCAACAGGCGTATTTTTATACCTAAATGAAACTTTTGAACCTGTTTGGAAGAAAAAAAAAAATTCGTTTTTTTTTTTTTTTATCACCCTAAGGTATATACATATTACATACGTAATGTAAAATAATTATTATAGGTAAAAATAACTACGGGGAAAAGTATCAATCCCTCATTTCGCAAACCGAATGGCAATATGCGACGCCTAAACGCCATTCACAAACTCGTATATTTATGAGTTACAGCTCTTGCGGTAGGTATTCGTATATGTTTGATTCATGCGGCGACGCCAAGCGTCGTCTGCGGCATCTCGACGGGGAGTATATAGCTGTTATAGTCCCAGGGTGTGATGGATTACAGTATACATCGCGACGCCCAATATATGTATATATATATATATATATATATATATATATATATAAATATACAGCAACACATCCTTGATGGCGTCGCTATGCGGGGTGCAACCCTTTTGTTGAACCAGAATTAGGCGGGGGGTAGGCGCAGGGTAGGTAGGTAGGTAGGTATAGGCCAGGAAATCACCCGGGTGCAAAATGATCCCTGAACGATATGGAAAACCAGGTTTCGGATCGGATAATAACTTCAGGCTATGTTTACGATACAACAGATTTAACTACACTGATTTATCGGATTATACCCTCAACGATTTACCCGTTTTAAACCATCAATCACCGCATCCCTCTAGCCTCGTTTTATTTTTTTTATTTTATTTTTATAAAACTTTACGTAGTATCCGAAGCTAGTTTAAACTCGAATTTCACCCTAATTTCTGATCTTCTGATTAATATAATTCAATTTCTGATCACCTTCGTCGTTGCTTTTATATCTGAACGGTGGATTTTTTGAATGACGATAAATCGCGTCTTTTAAAGAGTAAATGGAAGCCGGATCATCATAGTCTTCTTAAAGGAATCGTGAGTACCCAGAATCGAGGGAAGAGTCACGTCTAAGTTTGCAAAAAAAAAAATAAATAAATAAATAAAGTTAAAAGAAAACGAAAATAAAAAAGGGCGAAGTCCGTCATCTCGAAGTTGTTGGATGTTCGTTGGTTGCGGTTGCGGATTAAAATTAGCCCGTAACTTCGCGACGCCGCGTTTAATTTCAGAGTGACACGCGGACCGACGCGACGTTAAACGCGAAATAGTTACTACGGTCTCTCGCATATACCTACTATACGCAGCTAGGTACGCGTTGCGAAGTTCCATGCGATTACGTGCGTATTAATAATCAACGTAAGCGTAGGCATTTTATTTTTCTCTTTTTTTTTTTGCTTTTTTGCTTTTTTGCTTTTTTACTCCCCTCGAACATCTTCGTCCTTAATATTTTCCACCCCCAGACCCCCCACCCCGCCCTCCTTGAACCACCGCTACCGGTATAATTATTTTGCTTCCGGTGCCGCTAAGATAAACGGCCAAAAGTCATGAAGGTTCCTTCCCACTTTCCCCACTTTTCCGACTTTTCCCACTTTTCCCTCTTTACCGTCGCACACTTTACCCCACTTTACCACTTTACCACTTTACCACTTTTCACCGGCGCGACAATAGAATCCCGGAGTCGTAAGAGGCAGGTGAACCCGAGAAATTAAGACCTCTGAGGTCTCCCCGTTAATTAATCGCATCTACAATTTAAGGCGGTTCATTTTTGATCCCGAATACCTGCTTATCCTTAGACAAGGATCTTAATTCTTGTAGGTAATTTCATGAAGGGCGATTCGCCCCAGGTATATTACATACTACCTTTAATTCCACCTGCGTCACGTCGCGTCGCGTCGCGTCGCGTCGGGGAAAGAAAAGCTGAGGCTGCGATGCTTTGCCGAAGCAGACGTCGGTCTTATATTTCGACGGACACCTGCCCCCGTAGGTGATTCCTTGTTTTTTTTTTTTTATCTTTTTTTTATCTTTTTTTTTCAAAAAAACCCTGCACGCGTCTTCTTCGGTCGAGAAAATGTTAACGTGTAACTATATCATATGGGGAGATGATCAAAATGTTTGGTGTCGAAATTCTTGAAGAAAGTATTTTTTTTTTCTTCAATTTTCTTTCAATAAATTTAATCAAAGTTCCGAGTATCGAGGGAAAAAAATATTTTCCATCCGCCACGTACTGCGCCGCGTACGTTTTTCACCGATATTATATCGATGCCGCGTGAAATTGGATTTTCCCCGTCGAGGTTTAAAGCCCCGTAACAAAAAATACCGTCGAATAATTAAAAAGCCACGGGAATTAAATTTCCGGGTATGATTTTATTTTTTATTTTTTTACGTATTGAACATCAACAACAAACAAAAAAACAAACAAAAAAATCAGAACAATCGACGAGGAACGAATAGAGAAAAAATAAAAATAAAAAAAATTCGCGATCGATCGGCTTCGGCTCGTTTAGAAACTGTTTACGGAACGTAGTAGGCGTTAAAAAAAACGAAGATGTTCCTTTTGTATCTTCGATAATCCCGATGTATTCGCGATTCCGCGGCTGAGTCCGACCGCGAGGTTTTAAATGAAAAATGAAAAAATATTGGCACATAGTTGACCCCCCAACGACCCAATATCCACTTCTATTCCATTCACGTCCGATCTCTTCGCGATCTTATCGTTCCTCGTTCAACCTCCGAACCAGTAAGCGAACAGAAACTCTGTAGAAATCCGCGAATGTTGCAAGGCTATAAATCTCGAATACAATTGAGGCATAAAGCAATGCTGAGAGACCGTCCATACATACCTCGACCCATAGGCACACGATACGAAGGAAGTATAATACCTATGCTAAAAGTTTCCTCGGATCGCGATCGAATCTCTTCTCTCCTTTTTTCTTTCTAATTTTTCTTTCATTTTATTTATTTTATTTTTCTTTCATATTTTTATCGTGAAATCGAACAACGAGATCGTGCAGTAATTATTCTTTATCAACGGGCGTTAATCAAGCTCGATTAATTACAGAGTCCGATAAGAATACCGATATAGTATAGAATAAAGGTTCAAGTTCGAAGAGTATCGCGTATAGGTACTCGAGATGCGGACATATTTATGGACGTCGATAAATCGCGATAGGCGTTCGATAATATCGAGTTCTGATTACAAATATTCTTAATAATTTCGTTTAATTAACGATTATTACGTAGGTTGATATCAGCCGTCGATATATCGTACGTAGAATAACGAAACAGGCTCTAAACCCGGTTTCAAAAATCGCTAATTGTTATTTCCTCGTTAAAGTCTCGGAGATGAAACGTTTTTCGCGGGGTATATTCGACCGCGTCATTCGCGTGGTCGGGTAATTAATTAACGCGATATCAAAGGGAAAATGGAAACGAAATTTCCTCGATTTTAAACAACCCCTAAAATGAAAGGGCGTCGAAAAGACGAAGCAAAGAAAAAACGAGAACGAGGAAAAAGTTGATTATTCAATTTTAGCAAATTTTATTATTATTCGCAAAAATTGATATACAAAATTTCGCGACGTGGTGCGATCATCTTGGGCCGAAGTCCGTGAGGAAGTCCATCTGCAGTTATCGGAGTCCTGGATCAAAGCGCGACTCAGGAAGCAGTTTTCAATTACAGATTCGCAATTTGCATTCAATGGACTTCGGCGATAGCGAATATCGGAACGTCGATCGTTCCTTATCCGACAGTTCTGCGTTCGGAGATTCCGAAGGAGAATGTAACAGTAAAAATAGCGAATTTCGCAAGCGTAAGAACCCTCTTTAGTCCGGCGGTACTCCGCGCAAATAGGAGTTCCACGAGCGGTGAAAATTACATGTAATTCAAGCAACTTTCGTAATATGCGCGTGCGTAAGTCTTGTAGACGTTCAGGGGCGTCGGATTCTCCTCTAGTCCATCCATTACCTCTTATTCCTCCGTTTCAGAGCACGGAGAAGACGGGACAAGGATGCCTTGAAGCTACTGCTGCAGTTGATAGCTATAAGGTCTTCGGAAGCGCCAGGATCTGACGGTGAGACCTAAGTGTAACCGTATACCCTCAAGGCGATCCGGAGTTCCCTAATTCTTAGGTATGATAGGCGCGAACGCGAACGAGTACGGAAAATGATAGCTCGGCAAAATCTCACCGAGACGCGGAGAATTTGAATCCTGGTTTTCCGTCGTTACATGGATTTCAGTGAACGTGTATGATATGAAAGCGGGAACGCGGAACACACGTATCTGGTTGATCTGAATAGCGAAGGATCAATTTTTTCAGTGAACGAAATTCGAAGTAACTGGAGTAATTGCGATTGCGGTTGTTACACCGGTGCTGTCGTTTATTTTTTCTTTTTTTTTTTTCGTTTCTTTCTCGTAATGGGAACGAATGCGGATCTAGAATGAGAAAATAATAATAATTCTTAGCAACGATTCCACCGGAGCAATTTTAGAGGTTGAGAAATGCACCGGCGCGCAACCCGCAACCGAGTAAATCGTTGTGAGACAAAGCGAATAAGGAGAAGAGCTCGTTGTACCCCGACATGTAACGCAATATACAAATGTAGCCACATACCTCAATTTCCTTTTCCTTTTCTTCATTTTTGCATTTTGAAATTCCGAATTCCAAATTCGCTTGCAGAGACGATTTCGAATTTTTTTTTTATAGAAACGTCGGAGTTCGTGACATCGAATACCTTTGAGGTAATTCTTGACAGCTCAATTCCGCAAAATTAAATGTCACAAACTATTACGCGGTTCAAATACAACTCCGACGTTCAAATTCGCAATTTCCATCACAGGTACTCACAGCCGTAAGCGGCTACCCGAGTTTGAAACTTGTTCGAAACTGTTTCAATGAAAATGATTACACCCAAGTGGCTGTCTAGCTCATTTCGCATTCCTCCCGTCTGCGGTTTCGCATGATGACTTGAATTTGGCTGTTCTATTAGACCTGGGTACCCCGAGCAGTCCTTTCAGAATTACATTTCCCACATATACGTAGGTATAATACATAAAAAAAAGTCGACGACTTAATATAATTCATAAAATATTAGTTCACGAATCGATGCCAATGAACCGCGAAATGTAACGCAGCTTTAACTACGAGTACAAGGTGTCTGGGTACAGCATTGGCCATGGCCTTGGCTTTGGCGGTGTCTATAACGTAATTAATAACGCGAACCGTCGCCTCGCACCTAACAGCAAAAGACGGCAATCCAACGAAGGTTGTCCGAAGTAGGTATATAGGTATATGTACAACCTTATTGAACGTAATTGTTTTCCTTAAAAGGCAACCCGGTAATTCCGACTACCATACCAGCGGCGGACTAACAGCAAACGAGCAGCACCCTCGGCTCGATCTCTGTTAGAACTACAAATTACGGTTTGCAGCTTTTGCACGCAAAATCACTGAAAGCAACAAAAGAGAAAGGAAACGTCGAATCAGTCTCTCAGATCTGTCATTCGCTTGCCTCTATGATGTATGACAGCAATTTTCTCTTCCCTCTTTTCTTCTTTCTTTCCTTTTTTTTTTTTTTTTTTTTTTTTTTTCAATTTTGAGTAAAGTAAACGAGAGGGAATGCGGGGTTTGGTGTGGGGGACGATTACACTGCAATGCGGAGGGCAAAAATTGTGTTCTTATTTAAAGGAGACTCGAGGCAAACTGGTGGCCCTTTCTTTGGCATGGAATCTCCGAGAAACGACTAAAGACCTTCCCTCCCAGTTTGCTCGAACACTTTTGAAAACGTACTCGCATTTGGTAGGTAGTACCTACCCTTCCGCTTTCAAGTCTCCAGAAGACATTTAGCGAACGGCCTACTCTTCTTCCTTACCGTGTTTATTTAAAGAATTACGACACTGCAAAAGCGAGAAATAAGAATTAGAGAAACTGCGTAGAGTAAAAGAAGACGGGAGAGGATTGGGGCCAACCGAGAAGGAGAGGCGAATAAAATTCAACGAGACATTCGCAGACTTCCGCTTGAATAAATTTAATTAACTATACCTTCTTTCTTACGCCCTGCAACCCTCTATTTGAAATGGTTTAAAAGCGTCAACTTTGTTCCACTCCTTTTGCTATTCCATGAAATTGCTTGTTTCACCGATCGCGATATAAAACTGATCTAAGATCTCGATTGGTCAAATTTTAAAGGGCGAAAAGCGAGAAAAGGAAGAACAAGGTGAGACTTTGACTCCAAAAATTTAGCGACAAGGTAATTTGAGGAGAAGATCGAAAGCTCCAGACGGAAATTCATCCCTCGACATATCTCCGCCGCTTCCCACCAAAGCTCCTCTTCTCTCTAAGCCCTTAGTTCTAAGTTTAAACCAAGTTGTATCAGGCCGCGATCTCGGCGTCGAGAAACTTCAATTAATCATTCGCAGCTCCCTTCACTCAGGACTTTATCCTCCATTGAATAGAAGCAAAAGTTCCAGGCCATGGGGTAGGACGTGCGTAGATCTACCATGGTTTCTACTCCATTCTACTCCGGTTCTCAGGGTCCGAGCCAATTACCATCCAACGTTCGTTGTGTTCTAGTCCCTTTCCCTCACCCTCGATATACCTTCCACACTGTTTTCCGCTGCCTCTGCCATCACCGAACAGCGACTAGTTACGACGATGTACTAACTACTAACTCGCGTGCGAGGCTCATCCTAAGGCGATAATCTGCTAGGTGAAGTATGACGAAGGATCCCGAATATTATTAGGTGAAAATCGTTGTTTCGTTGGCTAAAAATTTAAGGGTAATAAAGATTTTCTCGTTGATTGTATATACGTGTAAAAGTTTTTGCCCTCGTCCTCCCTTAATACTGTTTAAATTTTTTTTTTTTTTTTTTTTTTCTTCTTCTTGTTTCTTTTCTTACGCTTCTTCTTTTTCTTCTTCTTCTTCTTCTTCTTTTTTTGATGTCCTGAAACGGTAATTATATTCTTTGGTACCGGAGAGAGAGAGAGAGAGAGAGAGAGGCGGAAAGTGCTTTTTAATATCAATGCGAATCTCTTAAGAGCCGGTAAGTCCGGGGTGGGGGTAGTCGGGATTTATTTATTATTAACGTTGGGAGAATTTCATAACTCGAAATTAAAAAGCGAGCTGTTACCGGCGACGGTACGTTTGCCAAATAGAGGAATTAGACCACTGGACGCTCCGCTCGTCAGAAATAGAATTTTTTATCGAAAATTAATAACGAAACATTTCGCAAACAAGAAAATAGTAATTTCAGGTTTTTGACAAAGTCCTTTTACAACGAGGCGAGCATGTAGCTAGTGCGATGCAATTTCTTCCTCGAAGCTATTATAGCCGTTCTACAATGAGCCAGAAGTAGTCTCATCATTTTTCTTCGCAATTGCATTTACGGTGCCGTTTGATGTCCGTTCGAAAACTTATTAAAAGTTTCAGCCAGGTGAACTAGTCTCGTTAAATTTTCTTTCCTATGATAGAAATAGAGAGAGAGAGAGAGAGAGAGAGAGAATTAAGCTCTACGGTACGAATCGACGTACAATATCAGAGGCAGTTTTCAATTAACCGAATAGAACGACGTCTGTATAGAATCCCGGGTCTTTGATTTGGCAAAATAAAAGCCAACTTTCAATCTAGTCGACGCACGTTGACCCCGAGCAAGGGTCAAGTGGGGTCCGACGAAAGCATTTCCTCCGAGGAACAAGAATGAAAAAAAAAAAAAAAGAGAAATATATTCGCTCAAACCGAGAAGTGGAAGAGAGGATTTCCCGGAGGAGTAAAGTTAACCCAATTAGAGTCGAATGATTATTTAGTCGGGGGTAACCAGCCCAGGATAACCGTGAGAACGAAGTAACCGTTGAAACGAAGCACATCTATAAGTGAAACGATCTGTAGAAAAGTTCGCGGAAAGTTTTTTCAGGGATATATTACTTTCGGTGCGAATACGAAATCTGCGAAACTGAGAATTGCCAATTCTCCAAAGACAGGGGGCTGGCTGCGCTAGCAGAGGTCTGTCTTCTCGAGTCCGTGATACCGCGTCTTATTTACGGTAATTGCCACTTGTCCAGCACCAGGCAAACTCTGGACTTCCGTCGAATGAGAAGAATGTACTTGTACACTTCAGCTCGTGGTTGGCCTCGAGGCATTACACCTTATATACAGCTAGAATTCTTTAGTCTAAGATCTGTTCTATCTATAAGACTAGGCACCAACATGCACTGGCGTAATCTAGACTGTAGTAATTTCTACGGATTCAGAATGTAAAATCAATGGCTTCGGCTTACGTTAGATTGACTAGCTACACGCGACGTCCAATAATCTCTCGCTCCCTTTTGTTTACTTCATTTTCTAATTTTCCTCATCGATAACGTCGGATCTTCAACCGATGAACACGAAGACCTGTAGATGCAGAAGATCCGTCCGCATCTCATCACCCTCAGCCATTTACATGATCGTTCAAGAGACGCGAGTTTGACGACGAGTTTCTCTACTTTATGTATTACTCTTCTTGAATTTTTCTTCTTTTTTTTTCATTTACACCGCAAGTGGATAGAGGTACGATTCGATCAAGTAATATCATCGGTCTTGCGATGAACACCGTTCACAGCGTCATAAATGATCGTCAACCAGCTGTCACCGCGTCCTGATTATCGAGGAACGTCGTTTTCTGAACCCTGCTGGATGCTGCGGGTCCACCTGGCCGGCGTTTGACGATCGTTTTGTTTTTCTGAATCTTTGAATTTTTATCTCACTGCGTTAAGAGATGAGTGGAATGAAAATGAGAGGGAGAAGAAGAAAAAGAAGAAGAAGAAGAAGAAGAAGAGAAACTCGTTCGCAGGTCAAATTACACTTCGTCGATTGAGATGTCGTTGAAAAACCATCCCTGATCGTTTCATTAATCTTCTCTAAAGACATCCGACTACTCATAACAGGAGTTTTGCGCTTCTCCTCCCTTCGCGAAGAATAGAGAAAATAAAAGGAAACCACGAAGTGGCGTGTCTTTCAGCGATAAGTAACGTCCGATGGTTGGATTCGTCCAGTTTGGTCCGCATTCTCCCGTAAATCCGTGATCACAGAAAGCCGGAGAGAAGCTCCCGAACTGTGCTGGGGATTTCTCGTAACTCTGGCCATTAGGTGCGCTACGCTAACTGCTACAATTACCGTAGGGCAAACGGGAGGCCTTCAGCCTTCAGCCTCCAGCCTTCAGGCTTCGGGATGAAGGAAGCTCGCGTAGCGAAGCAGTCCTGAGGAAAAGCATCAACGGTGAAGATCCGGTCGTTTCTCCATCCGGAATGGTTGTTTCTCCAGTGACGTTCGAACTAAACTTCTCAACGCGAACGATCCTTCTTCACGCATCCCGTGCGTTGAACAAGATCCCAAGACTAATTATTTCCAGGTTCATCTTGTGCGAAGGATAAATTAACGAATGTATGAAGAAGGGTTTCCCCTTTTCTCTTAAGATTTATAAAAAAAACAAAGAAAATAAAGCTTTTATATTTTATGGACAAAAGTTTATGGGAAAGTTTTGTCGATATGAAAATTACCTTGCGGACAAATCTAAGGAATTTTCACCCGAATCGTTTGGGTAATGACTTTCGAATATAGGTATAAAGAAGCTTTAAAATTACGAGAGATTCCGTAGAACGACTCTGCACCGTTTTGGCACGGGATCGATGAAAGTAAAGAGAAGAATTCGAGAGGGAATTTCAAAGGTGATTCAATCGCGGCGTGGACCTAATTTTGCCTTAAATAAAAGATAAAAACGATAAAAAAAAATGAAGGAAAAAAAATTAGGAGGTAAATTTCGTTATTGTTATATTATTATTTTATTTTTCGCTCGATTTCATCGCAATTACTTTAAGCGTTTATTATAGCCGTGGAGCAGCGTTGTTACAATCTTGCTGAGGTCATCGTATGGCGAGAACCTTCAGCAGCAACTGGAATGGGGGCAGGGGGAAAACCGCCCCGGAGGCATAATTATGCTTGTCGCGTAAAAATGAGAAGCTGCGAAGCCGTAAACAGAGAATATCCAACAGCAAAACAGCTCGGGGTAATTAACATTCTAAAAGAGACCCGGCATCCCGGACGCCTTTACTCCCTGAGATAAAACTTAAAAACACGATCTGAACGGCCCACATGATACAACCATTTTAAAGATAGAATCTAAATTAAATACCTAATTAATTATCCGTTTATACACATCACCCCGACTTCTTACTTAATTTATTACCGCTACCTCTCTTACCTCGAATAACTACGAGATGGAAATAAATTTCCCCTAAAGCAATCTTTCACGCGATGATCCTATTCACTCAAATTTTCGTTAGAATTATAATGGAACGATCAAAATCGATCCAATCTTTGGTTATCTCTTAGGCCAGAGGTCAGATATCTTTAGGATGTGGAAGCTAACTAATGAGCGAAGATAACCGCGCAAAATGTTATGTGAAGAGGTATACGTATAAGACTGAGAGGAAGCCGAAGATCTTACTTCGGTATCGTTAGGTGGTTGAAATCGGGAGGGTTGTCTAATAGTTTTGGCGTAGGTATAGCGTTGGGTATAGTATGGCCGGTTTTATAGTAGTGATTTCAGAAAGTATCGTCTTAACGACGAGAGCGGTTTCTTGGCCGCAGTTATCCGGCTGGTAGGTAGCTACGTGTAACTAAAAAGTCGAAATTTATACTTTCGTTGGAAGAGAAAAATGCGGGTAGAAATTCCCGGAGAGTCGGAGAGCGATCAACCAGCGGCGAAATCGACGCAAAAAAGTCCTGCTCGATGAGTGGTATAAGAATAAGTGAAAAAGAAACAGCAGCCGAAAAGAAGAAGAAGAAGAAAGCCGGGCGAAGTCGAAGGCTGGCAAGGATAAACGTCCCATTCTGGACGACTTAGTAAAATCCTCTCATCCGCGCGTTCCTATTCCACTCTGAGCCGCTTTTCGGGTGCAGATCCTGCCGTAAAATAATATTATGCCATGATACGGTTAGCCGGTAAGAAAAAAGAAGATGGAGACGTGAAAGAAGAAGAAGAAGAAGGCCTGCGGAATCCGGCCACTCGACCACATCACGATGTACGGATGGACGGAGGTCGGTGGTCGGCGTCTGGCATTGACAGGAGAAAGGCGGAACTCATGGCAAAAAGAGAATGAGCCTTGTGGCAGGGGCTAGCCTGCCAGTTTTAGGGGAGACTCTTCCAGACCCGAACTATAATCCAACTCCCCGGAAATATTATCTCTCAGATCGATTACTCGCCTTTGTTGGACGTTTAAAGAGATCAACCAGAAACGACGCCCCTTTGAACGCCCTCGCTAATATCGTTATCACTATAATTGCAAGGTTACCAGACTGTCAAAGAGATGCGACGATTTCGCAGGCCTCTGAGACCATGGAACATCAATTTCTCTTCATCCTCTTCGGAGGAAAGTGTAAATGTCATAACTGGTTACGGTGGACCATCAATGTACTCTGCGGAGCATTAAATGTACTTTTAACGAGTCAACTCGATCTAACAACCGAAGAGTATTACTTTTGCATAAGATTTACCACAATGTGTTGATGGGATGACAGAGTCGGTGTATCATACCACCGTAGGCAGTAGTTTATTTATTTCCGCGTAGTCCCATGCTCTGACAGTATTGAATTTACCGCTGTTTACAATCTAAGAAGACGTAGAGCCCCTCCGGGAATCTACGGTTCTGGGAGTGTAAAAATTTGAAATACTCATGTGCGGGTTTTTCGGGTGCGTTAAATCACCGGATGAAGAATCGACCCCGAGTATAAAAGCGAAGGTGCAGAATGTGAATCTGAATATACCACGGGATAGAACGATCCGAAGCGTAGTGTGTACACAGCACATTGCACTGACCGAAGAAACGAATGTTAAAGGTCATTATTCACGAATGCTGGTGCGGACAGGCGAGGCTAAGCTCATCCGAGCGGTCTCCCCAGCTCGGTTGCATAAGAGACCTCTTTTCCATGGGCAAAAACTCTTCTGGGCGAAAAGAGCTGCTGCGAGTGGCAGGTTTGCTTGACTGGTACGTGACGATGATACTTGCCGGATTCGCGGACTGCCATAAAATGGTGAAAAATCAATCATACACGTATATAGGCATGTGTATACACGCGAAGCGAGGGATGACGGGAAAAGAGGCATTAAGGGACGCGTAAGAGTGATCTTAGAATTGCAAAAAGTGTGCGGCTAGTATCTTAGATCTATTCTCTGATCCCGTGGCTCCGTCTTTCTCTCAATCTTGGAGAGTAACATAAATTATCTTAATCCCGTGCTCATTGTTCGTTGACGTGCCAGACCCACCCCGAGCCGCCCATCGTCCCCGGAACCTTTTGTCTCCCTCGATAAGATCCTCTTCCGTTGAGACAGCGGAACATTTCTCATTGCCCGTCACCCGTAGGCTCTTGGAATTCGATAACGAAGATGCAGCGGTTCGCTAACGAGGTATTCGGATCACATAGCGTCAATTTTGCCTTAATTACACGCCGTTCTGATTGCGGAGGACCAAAAGTCGGGCGAATCGCGAGTCGAAAGAGCCTCGAGGATATCGCAAAAACGGTCTCCTGGTCCACGATGTGTCGCCAGGTGGGCGTTTGTCATCGACCAAGAACCGAGAACCAGTTTAAAAGCTGGTGATACTAAAAAAAACTCGGGCAAGACCCGCTTTCCGCAAATGGAAAGCGAGATGAATGGACAGACGGACCAGCTGCCCATTCATTCAATCATTTTATGTCTCTGGCGTTCTTCTTATTAAACGAGAAGCTTTCAGACGAGGTATTCGATATTTCGATCGCTGGATGGAGTACTAGAGAAGATTAGCTACGATTTTTGGCTGATTATATACACACGTTCGGTTATCCGTGTCGAAAGTAATCGGAAGTGGTTCAAAAAGTGCAAACGGTACGAAGTAAAGACCGTAGAACTGTTCAGCAAGCGTTAAGGTTTGAGAGTAAAAGCCGGGTTGTAAAAAGGTGACTTCCTCACACAAAGGTCGATCGGAGAACCGCCTGGACGCCGGTTTACTACAGCTTGTAAAACGTGGTTGGCTTTAAGGAACCAAGCCGGCCTGCGTGTATCCCGGTGAAGAGGTATGGGTGTACTGCACAGTGTATACTCGATAAAAAGGCAGCAAAACTTGAGCGCAATTTAACAACGACGTCGCGGAGTACCAAACCTCGTCGTCGTTATAACCACGGCATATTTTTTTTCCAACCCTCCTAACAAAGGAGTCGTTCGTAACCCCATGAAATTCGGAGAAGAATTCGAAAGAAGAATAAGAAGAGTAAAAAAGGACTCTTTGTAACGTTTAAACTTTAATGGAGTGATCGATGCGCATTATCTGTGCTTAATGAAAGGCTGAACGTTTATAAAACCATCGTGTTTTCTCGATGGGGATGAGAAGAGGGTAGTTTAACGGTTTGGTGAAGAATTCAGGGTGAAATAGTGGCACAATACTTGTAGGTTGGTAAATCCTTATAAATCCATTAACGAAAGGTTGGCTCTGTTTGGTTCGGAGCCAGGAAGCGCCAGGATCGAGACAGCCGACTCGAGCCCAGGGTTAAAGACCCAGACTTTATGTATAGAATATAACGCAGAACAGCTCAGTCAGTTTTTGATAAATAGCCTTATTTTCTGTGCACACTAACACGCCGATGGATAACCTCAGAAGTAAATTTTCTACACTGTCACGAACACGCCGTTGAACACTGGGGAATTTTCAAACCATGAAAACCAGCTCCGAGTCTACTCGCTCGCGTTCACCTTCGCCTTTGCGATCGCGTCTGGTACAAAAACGGCGTGAGAAATCCTCGCGGAATTTATTTCCTATGAAAGCACGAGCGATTCCGCCTCGGGGGTACAACACACGTCTACGAGGTATAAGGTAAGCCCTGCGACGAAGGATATCTCAATACCCATACCTCGCTACGCAGCAGAGAACGAATTGGCTCGTCTTTGCGGGGTAATTCGCTCATAGATGAGATCAAGTACAGCAACAAAGGCTGGAAACACGTTTTGCGAAAAGCTCTAGGTGTCTGGATTTTCATTGACGAGATGGACAGAGCGAAGACCAAAGCGAGAGGATAGATACCTGCGTTTCTCTGGACAACCCTGATTCCTTATTTCCTAATAAAATGGTCAGAGCGAAATTTCCGAGGGCTCTAAAGAGGCTCGCAGACGCGGAGGGTGATAGGAGTCAAAACTATTAGGATGACACATCTCAGGGACGTTATCGCGGCGAATCGCGTCTTCAGCATTTAGCAAGGGTCGAAGGCACCCCTGCACCAGCCAGGAGAGAATCGGAGGGCTACTGTACGAGCAAAGGCGTTGCATTGTCCCAAGGCAGGAGGTATCCTTGACTCTTATCTCGGTGGACGCGTGACTGGGCTATGATGGAGGGTAGGAAGACAGGAGGAGACGGTCTACTACTATACGAGGGCGAAAGATAACGTCGCGACGCTGACGCCTGGCGCCGGTTTCAATCCCATCCCTTTTCTCGTCTTCTCTTCACCCCTGGTACTAAAGCTAACGTTTCCCAAACCAGGGTGTAACGTACGTCACTATATCGGATTGTGTTTCAACGCCATGGACCATAGTAATTCAATATTGGTTCCCTCTTATTTCTCCCCAAACTTTTTTTTCACCGATATAATAATCCCGTCATCCCCTTCCATCCGAATTTCATAAATTACGATTTTTTCAAACTGGGCGTACATCGAACGAGGAAAAAGATTTTCCCGATCAACCTCATGAGAGATTTTCTCAGTGATGATTAAAGTCTCAGTTCCGGTCGACGAAATTTCTTACAAAAGGGTTTAAGTCCGTCAGAAATGAGTCGACTCGGAACTTCCGGTGCTCCGACGTCTTTTTCTCGCTTTCATCCTCTTTATAATGCCGGCACTTAGACATATATACCTACCTGCACCATGGGCACACAACTCGCTACAGACTCTCGAGCGTAATCACCAAGAAAGCCACGCGATCATCAGAGTAGCCAATTAAAAATCTTTATGCCGAGGAGACTTCGCCAAAGAATTTTACGTCAAAGAGAAAAAGGCTAATGAATTCCAAAGGGGTTCCCTACCGCCACCTCCTATCTCTCCAACGTCTAGCTACTAAGTCTCTGCGCAGAGACTGAAGAAGCTTCGACTTCGTAATAACTGAAAGAATTTCAAGAATTCTCGAATGAAATTATCTTTTAATTTCTCCCGGAGTATAAAATTTCATTTCACGTTTTACCTCGCGCGAAATTTCAGTACAGAAATAATCTGCTTCGAACAGGATGAACAGACCCGAAATCATTTTCCCTAATCGTTAGATTTTTCATTCTCCCATCTTCGATTCGCAAAAAAAGAAAATTCGTTCGCTTAGAAACTAAAAGAATTTCTTACGTTCCACGAGAACCCGTATGCAAATCTATCCCATGGCAATTAATCTTATCTAATAAAGGAGTAAATTTGAAAAAAGGGTCTCACGAATAACCAGCTTCGTAGAGTCTAGAGGCAATTTTCTAAGAGGCTAAAACGCGGAAGAATTCTTTCGTTTCTTTCCTTTTTGTTCTTAAATTTTTCTCTTCTTTCCTTTACCGTAAAAAAAGGCAATCAATAATAATTTTAATCGAAAGCGCGCGCACCACCTGCACCCTCATCGGTCCTCGAGCTTTTCCACGCTCTCCACCCTACATGAACTAACCCTGCAGGATCATGTATATATATATATATATATCTATATATCTCTATATCTATACTAGCTGTCGCCTTGGTTATACGTGTACCACCTCTGTGTAATGTACCTACCTACCCTGCGCAATGCGTTATAATTAACATTGATTAAGTCACGCTCTAGCGCACATATTTTCATCTGTACGTATACCTACCTACCTAACTACCTGCAGTAAGCCATGCGTCAGAGAGAAACGAGTCCGTCGTTACGTAAAAATATCTGTCATACATGTGCAGTTTCTCGTAACCCGATCGTACGTGCATACTAAACGCGAAGTTAAAGGGAACTCGATAATTAGCTAAAAAAAAACAACAACAAAATGATAGAAAGTTGCAAAATCGAAAAAAAAAAAGGTTTATCTCGTATACTTTTGTCTTCAAGTATCGAGGAGGGAGAAGATACTTGTTAACTTTATTCCTATGAACATAGGTAATAATGAGTTTCGATGAAAATTGTATCAGGGAAGAATATTTGTATGGAAATGATCGCGCAAGGTACGTATGGAAAACTTTCTACTCTTGGGAACGGTAGTGCGATAATTTTTAAAAGAAGGGGTATATATGAAGAATCCAATTATTTATAAAGAAAGCTGTATGATAATAGGAGGAGTTAACCGCGACTGATTCCGCATTTGTATATTATACCTATATGTTAGTGAAGTAAAATTGCATGTAGGTAGCTATACGCAACCCAGTAAAGCGAGTAGCGTGAAAAGGAGCATGAACAAACTCTCTAAAAAAAAGGGGTAGAGAGGAGAAAGAGCGGGTAAACCTGAAGAGGGAATTTTTGGCACGGTACCTTTTAATCCACCCTGGAGGTGGATTAAGGTTCATTATACTCGTTATCAATGGACGGCAGGGCTCTAGATTCTAGAAAATAGGTGTTTAAAACGACCGTAAACCACAAGGGAAGAGTAGAGAGAAGGTGGTTTGATAAGGGTCGAGGAAAAGGGTGGAAGAGCTGAAAGGGAATAGAAGAATGGTGCGAGGAACGAGAGACTGCAGGAAAAAGTAGAAGCGGTAAAACAAGTAAAATAAAAATGGAAAAAAAATAAAATAAAAATAGGGAGAGATAGACACATGCGGAAAGAATACTCGACGGTGGTGAAACTGCCGCTACTGCAGCTGCGAGTATAATTGAATGAGCGAAAGAGAGCAAGCGGAGGTAAACCTGCAACGAGGCGAAAGGGGGAATTTCGCAACGAATAGCGACGAGGAGGAGAGAAGAGAAGAGAAGAGAAGAGAACTGAACTGCGTGCACCACCAGTCCAGTGCAAAAACCATAAACGCATTGTAAATACGTACGTTGGCACAGCTATTGCAGCTGACACCACAAACGACCGGTTGACGACAGCGTCTGGATAAAATGGAACGAGTTTTGGTCTTAAATTCGCTCCGCGGAACCCGACCGAGAACATGAAAAGAGGAATTTAACAATTGCTTTGGTTAACCGTCGAGCCATTGACTCTAAATTTCGGGGGTCTTGTTGTTCGCAAATATTCGATACCGTGCTGCGTCAAATTTTTCCATTTTGTGGAATCGGAGTGAAACGTTGTTCGAAGAGATCGTCTAGACTAGGATTAGAAGCGAGAGTTCCTTAGAGGATAGGTATCTATTCGGCTAAAATTTACGAGCGACAAATAAATGCGACGATAAAGAGAAAAAGAGACGGGGAAACAATCGAATTTAAAGATCGCGTTGGCCAGTGGTCCGCGAAATTGAAACGAACTGCATATACAACTCTGCAACGGCTACTGGAAAGTCTTTAGACGCTGCGATTCCACCCTTTTCATTCGACAAACTACCTTTGAAGAAACTAGTACGAATATAGGCATATACAGTTATCGTTTTTGATCGATAATTTAAAGTGTTAACAAGCGTGTCTTGATCTTTGGACTCCAACCCTTAAAAATTCGATCTTAGCCTTCGAGGAAGCACAGCGAAGGTATTTCTCCTTAGACACATTACGCAGGATGTTGAGAGTACCGTTGGATCGATTCGATTGTTTAAGGGCTGGTTATTTTCCTTGATGAATATCCTCGAATATAATTCCTGGGATCTTTTTTATTCGCGATATTTCAGAAGTTAGAAATTTTTTTGTGATCAGAAACGTACTTTTTTGCTTTTCCATTCAGCGAAACTCGATACAAAAAGTTTCATATTTCTTACAGCTTTCATATTTCATCAGAAAACCCAAAAGCAATCTCACGCAGTATTCTCTCGCGAAAAAAACAAGCCCTGAAAACCCGCAATCGGTTCAGAAATACTCCCATAATCCCGCTAAAAGTAACCAGAAGAAAATCCTTCCTTCAAAGTTCGAAAACAAAGTTTCGAATACGAGGATCTACAGATCGAGACACGATCTTCGATCCTTTAGATCCCCGATGTCAAAATTATCCAAAATACCTACGCAATTATGAAAAAAACTTAAATTTCGGGTCTAAAAAGTTCTATTAATGCAAATCGTAGCGTAGGTAGGTCTGTAACGCATCAGATCCCTGCGATCGTCGTACACCTGTACCGCGCATATAGCCGCTGTTGCGCGTGCATCGTGGAGATTACCTGCACACGCGAATATACTAGGTAGGTAGGTAGGTAGGTAGGTAGGTAGGTATACCTAGTGGCAAAACACTATTATTAGCTGCGACCACCTGTGCGACCCGTAGGTACCGAGAGATCTCGATTGCAATGCAGCACCACGGCGTGGTGTATTGCCTCAGGATAGCTTTAGCCTGCACCGCTGCACTTCTGACAATCAGGACTTGGAATAGGAGGAAATTAGTCTATCGTTATGCATACGCGACCAACCGGAGGTCCCAGTACCTTCGGTATACCTGTATCTGGGTATATTGCACAAACTGTTTCAGATTAGATACGCGCAGGTATATGAATATGTGTATACTATATATATATGCATAACATCGCCGTAATATCGCGAGTAGTGAATCCGCGGTCTAAAATTACTCATTCGTTATAATTATTCGATGCGGAAATTAGGAAATTTTGAAAATTTCTTTTTCAGATGTATGGTTAGATGTAATTGAAATTTTCGAAGCCGCAAGTTGGTCATAGTTAGAAGCGACACCGAGTCCCGTAAGTTTTAATACCGGTAACTTTGGGGTTTAGTTTCGCACGATTTCTGGAAACCCAAGAGACTATTTTAACCGCAAGTTTAGAGGATTGCGGAACAAAGTGGTTTCGGAACAAGACTCGCTCCTCCCTCGCGAATTACGTGTTGCGTTTAACCGCGCGCTTCGTGTTCTGCACAATTAACGACCGTCTCCTCCATTCTTTGTTTCTTTCTTTCGTTTCCGTACTTTTCGTTGTTTTTGGTCAATTTTTTTATTCGCCGTTTCGTTAGTTATTCATAAATTACTCGCGGTCTAAAACTTCGCGTAAAATAAAAACAGGGAAACGAATGAAGCCGGTGGATACAATGGATCGCTTGCAGGCCATAAAGTATCGCGAATTTCGAACGATTCGACTCGCAATATGCGTGCTTTCAGCGTATCTACCTACTATACCACCTACCTCAGCTACAGACGTATGTACATTAATTGCGAACCGGTTGAATAAAGCATTTACACGCACGCTTAGACACTAATATAATACCAGCGACGTGTATTGCAAAAATCTAAAATTGTTGTAAAAAAATGTGAACAAAAAAAAAAAAATTTCAAACTTTATTCGCGAATGAAATGAGTCTTTGAATAATCAAACGGAATAATTTACAGCAACGAGAAATTGATTTTCGATTCTGTTTCAAACATATATATATATATATATATATAGGTATATAAAATATTGGGGTGATTCAAACAAAACGAATTTTGTTTTTTTTCGTCCAAACAGGTTCAAAAGTTTCATTTAGGTATAAAAATACGCCTGTTAAAATTTGAGCTCTTAATATTAATATTAATATGAAGAGGTGGCGCATCGCGAATTTCTATTTCCCATTTAAATAACACGAGAAAATTTGTTTCTGCTCCTTCTGATTTTTATAACTAGCTAACGGTGCGTCATACGGAAAATCTACAAACATATTTTTGTAGAGAATTGAATGTTCTACAAAAAAGGTCTCCTGCACTTTTTTGATAAACTTAGCCATTCAAATGATATCCGAGTTCAAAGAGCCACCTTTCTGACAAAAAATGAGTTTCTAAAATAAGTTTATCAAAAAAGTGCAGGAGACCTTTTTTGTAGAGCATTTAATTCTCTACAAAAATATGTTTGTAGATTTTCCGTATGACGCATCGTTAGCTAGTTATAAAAATCAGAAGAAGCAGAAACAAATTTTCCCATGTTATTTAAATGGGAAATAGAAATTCGCGATGCGCCACCTCTTAATATTAACATTAAGAGCTCAAATTTTAATAGGCGTATCTTTATAACTAAATAAAACTTTTGAACCTGTTTGGAAGAAGAAAAAATAAAAAATTTTCTTTGAATCACCCTAATTTATATGTACAAGAATAATAATAATAATTTTATGCAATAGGATGCAAATCCAGTTGACTGCGAAGGTATTGTACAAGGGATATCGGCTAGATCGATATGTAGCGTAAACTCGACGTGAAACTAAGACCGACGTTAACATCTTCGACAGTGAGACGGTGATAATGAAAACGGCGACGAAGCTCCGACTAATTAACCTAATCAAGGTAATAGATGCTGAGGCACGCACGCACGGCATGTGATCACATCCGGACTTCGTATATACACATACTATGTGTATATTCACTTAAAACGCGATCGTCTAAGGAGATTTAATTCAACTCGAAGCAGAATGTCAATCACTCAATCAGCCGTATAAATACGTAGGGATACCCAGCCGCATATACATGTGTAAAACTGCATTGGAAGAGGCATTCGTTGGTTTGTCTCCGTGGTTTACGTATGTGTAACGTTGTGTAGGTATAAATGTGTACATAGATGGAAGCTCGATAAATTAATGCCCGTAGCTTAATCGGTAATCCGTTGAAATATATCGTTGATCGTCGTCTAGCTCCTAGGAAGCTTATATATTGACTCCTAGACGGCGACCTGGCGCTTTAGAGGTAAATTAGGTTTACGTGGATTGCTTGGTATATAGCTACAGCAACGAGGTGAGGTGAAACGGGCCGGATTAGCTACCGAAACGAAGCTGGATAAGAGACTATTAAACGCCGGACCTGAGTGACTTAATGTCTGAATCAAATCCGTTGATTCAGAACCCCGGGGAAAAAAAAAGCTCTCCTACACCGAGGAAGATTCGAATTTTTTCTATTCCTAATTTGGGACAGAAAAATTTCGTAAAAAAATAAAAAAACGCGTAAAAAAGAAATTAAGTCAACGATGAGAACGGTGGAGCTACGGTTTAATTTTTTTCCCTCAACCGCGGACTTTATTCAGCTCCGTAAAACAAATGGAGGACAATAAAAAAAATAAAAAATGAAAAAGTTGAATTTTAGGATCCCCCCCACTTGTATTTCCGTCGTACTTTTTATTTTTTTATTTTTCTTATTTTGTATCTTACTCACCGAGGTAATTGAAACTCGGGACGAATGTCGTTTTAAAGAGAGCAATTTATCCGTCGGGGTTAATTACGGCTTGGCAGGCGGATCGCAAGCGTTTCAGAAGGTTTATAACAAATTAATTTATTCAGGATTAATTATAAATCGCTAATTAGAAAGGAAACGATCGGGTATACGTATAGGTATCAGCATACATCGTGTATACGTATATATGCATAGATGCATTATAAATTTATACAGGTATATGTATACCTACCGCGATATTATACCTAACTCTCTGCGCCGCGGAATTGGCGCGCTTAATTCTCTGACGTTTCGCGATTACATCAAAGCGACGAAGAATCTCAATTAGGTACGACGCCGGCAATTTATACTCCCTGTTGACGGTAGCCAATCAATTTAGTTTCCTGCGGTATAGAAGATCTTTCAGAAGTTGGAAGGCAACGGACAAAAAGAAAGAAAAAGAAAAATCAAAAAAAGAATCGGACAAAAAAAAGAAAAATTCCTGTAGAAAAAATCAACAGAAAAAAAAAACGAAAAGACAAGTTTCCGGTATAAAACGCTTCCGCTGTCTTATTTATATTACCTCACCAGATATATTTTTCGCAACGAGATAGGTATACGTATATGTATAATATAGTTCAGATATTTCTATCTTCGACCAGAAGATTTATGTTGCCACCGAAACCTCGCGGAATCGATTCCCCTCTTCCCCAGCTTCTAAAGATCACGGGAACCCATAGGTATTATTTTCGGATACTTATTTCACGGTTTAACACCGTGTACAAAAATCTGTACCGATAACTAAACCGGAAATTTAATTTAATCGATGCAGTCGATTGTGAACATACTAGATACCTACCTACCTAATTGAACTTCGTTTAACGCCGATTGAATTCGCAGACGAAATCGTTATTTTAACATATACTATACGTTCATTTTGATCTGTTTTTTCTTTTTTCTTTTTGTTTCTCGTTTTCGCATTTCGCATTGTCGATAAACGAAAATTGCCTATGTGCATTGTGCATCTATGTATAGCCGCGCGATGTATCGTTTTATACGCGACTTTTGGCCATTACACCTACCTGCAGCATACCGGCAATCACTATACGATATTGGTTTTGTCGTTTGACGAGAGATATATAGGTATGTATACCTCGACCAATTCCGCACCACCGTCTCTACCTCCGTTTCTCTCCGTTTCCATATAGGTACTGCCATCTACTATATGTTTCATATATATATATATAATATATACATACATACCACCAAATCCATTTTATTTCCCTTTTATTTTCATTTCGATTCCATCGCTCGTTTAATACATCGACGTATACGAAAAATCTCTTCTATATAAAAATCTTTGAAAATCCACGGGCAAAATGTATACATAGTATACTTCTCGTGGAAAGAAAAAAAGTTTTGAGGGGAATTCGAACGAACGGTTTGATAGCCTCCCATTCTACGTGAGATATAAGTAAGAAATAATCTTGAATCAAGAATTACTATTGACAGTGGAGGAATATCGACGATTTCGCTTGACCCGTGGAGTCGAGGAATCCATTGATCCTACAGGATGCTGGGTCCGCGCTCCGTGCGTTATCTCTCGTTGAGCATGAGAGTAGGACAAGATACGAGGCCATAACTCGAGATGCTCCGTGCAAACCGGGCGACACATACATCTATGTACATACATATATACGTATATATAAATATAGGAGATGGTTTACGTTGGCGAAATAAAAAGAGGAGGCCTCGTTGCTTCTGCGGGTATAAAATCGCAGGTGTATTAATGAGACACGATGTGTGCGAAACGCAATTAATACAGGATATCCATATGGAATGAAGAAAGCCGGGTAGAATTGCAGAATAGAGATCCGCTCTGATTTTCATTTTCGCAATAAAATTAATATAATTTCTTATATGCACTGATTAACTAAAATATAGAAAACAAACGCGTCGTTTTCACGTATTATATTCACACTGGTTTTGAACAGAATTTCAAACTCCTACCCCTCCGGGCTTTCGGAATCATAGAAATTAGAAGTCGGTGGAACCGTTTGCGAACATCCGGAACTAAATTAACGGGGTAGGTAGACACACCGACCCCGACAACAATTGAATTAAATCAACCGGTTGGGGTGCGTATAGATTGTGCATAGCTGAACACGCCCGGGCGAAATTAAACTACCTTTTATCCAGGGGTAGGATAAACTTCTTTCTTTCTCTCATTTTTTTTTTTTTTTTTGCGTTCGAATTCGACAAATCGACGAAAAAGATTTTTTTGGCAAAATTTCAGCGATCGAACGACGGGCAAAAAAAAATTTTAATTGACCGGGAGACAGAGAGAGAAGGGAAGGTTTTTTTTTTTTGCATAACGGTTCAATTATGATAATTTTAATTACCCCACGGAGTAGAAAATAAATACTTTTTGTGGGAATTGGGGGGATGAACGTTTAATTGCGGAGTCGTCTTTCGCGGATCCTTGGTAATGTCGTCGTCGTCGTCGTTGTTAAGCGGGTAGAATTATGAGTGCGGAGTTTCTTGCCATTGTTATTTCAAGCTACAAGTACGTATAGCTAATGCTTAAATCCCGTCAATTAATATATGCTAATTGCCGAATTCAAAGAACCGTAAACTAATTGAATTAAGACAAAAAGTTCGCGTTAAATTTACCATAATTTAAAATACCTACTCGGGATTCTACGATCTCTCACCACAATATATACCAAAAAAACCGTAATTGATAGCCGGATATAAATAATTAATTAAAACAAGTAAATATTGGTTATTTATTTTTTTTTTTTTTTTTTTTTTATGGTCTTTGTGGTCCTTTCGTTTTTCGAATCGGAAAATATAATGCCTCTTTTGATTACGAGGACTTAAATTTAAAGGACTGGTGTAGATCTGGAGGTAAAATTTGATGACAGTGATGAAATTAAATGGTTCAATTAACGTCAATTAAATCTGTCGCCTTTCATATAGTATATATATATATATGTGTATATGTATATAGGGAAGAGAATTCGTCGACGACGCAACGTCCCAATGATTTATTCACGGTAGATATATATGTATATACATGGGACTGAGGTTTGCAACAAGAGAGTGCAAAATAGTATCCTCGTAAAACATACATATATACCTAGCTAGGCAACCCCTTAGCCTCGAGGTTCGCAATAGCGTGCGGATTTGAATTTGGCCGGCTTCCAAATTCTGGGATTAGGTAGGTACATGAAAATTGACTAAATAGTCGACTAACTAGCCCTCCATCTATAAATACGAAATTAATAATCCTGTCTTTCTGCGTTAAACGAAGTAACGATAAAAAAAAAAAAGAAAAAAAAAATTTTACACCGAATTTACGTATAGCAATAATTAATCTAGTCTCTCCTTACGCGTGTCAGTCGAGCTTAACGTCTTAATTATATTTGCGAAATAATTTTCACAGATTTATTCGCCTCACCGCGTGAATCACGGACTTCCTTCTAACTCCTTCTATATACAGAAACGATGATAATTTCGTAACAATAATTATTATCGTTATCGTCAATGCGTGGAGTAGAGATTGCCCGAAGGAATTATACCAACCCTTTATTCATTCATGTTATATTCATTAGAAATAATTGATTTTCTCCATAGGGAGAATCAGATTTCCATATTTAATTTGAAACAGTGCCTTCACTGCCTCAATCTAACCCGTCAAACAATTACCACAAAATTAGTTACGTTTCTCACTACGACTCTGCGTGTAGATGCTGACAAATTTCATTATTTCTCAAGTTTTTGAATTTTTTTTTTTTTTTTCTTTTTTGTTTTTTCTGCGTCACTGAAAAGAAATCTTTTTCATTTTTTTTTTTTTCCATTGAATTCGGCCTACCTTAGCAGGGTCAGATTTTTCCGGTTGCTCGGTAAAAGTCTGTGATCCTCTGGAAACGGTGTTTCTCCGTTGAGTTGTAGCGATATCCTGCGATGGTCGTACAAACTCTATGCGACCACCCTCGACGACGATATTTGGGGGTGGTGGAAAACTCTCCGTGTTACCAACCGAGTCGCAGTACCCTAGAAGCCCGGCTTTCTCCCCGTACAAGGGATGAATTTGTCTGCAACAGTCGATAAACGAGGAATTCAGTATAGGGGATGAAAATTTACCACCTAGGGTAAGCCGCGCGATAATTTTCTACCCCTTCGAAGATTGAGTCTACGGAATTTTTTCCCTAGTTCGTACGAAAATCTGGGAAATTCGATTCGTCGGAAATGCAGAAAGCGGGGGGTAAAATTTTTCCGCAAATTAAGATAGGAGAAAAAATATTTGCGATACAAAATAGAAAATAGAAAATAGAAAATCGAAAATTTGTCAGGGAATCCCGTGAGTATACCGAACTCGTGTGTGCTTAGACCCGAGCTAATTCTAAACAAATATTAGCTCCTTTGCTCGACTAGATTTAGGACTGAATATTTAACAAGGCGAGGGGTTGAAGTGTCGGGGAAAAGTTCGTTCGTCAAGTTTACTTAGGTTTAACTGCGTTACTTTTGTCAAAATATATTCGGGGTCCGTAAATTGGCTCGAAAAACGTCTCGAAAAAATTTGTCTACCGATCGCGAATTTCCCTCTCGATTTTTGCATTACATAGACGCGTGTAGAATGTATATTTATATTTATATATATATGCCAATGGACGATTATGTAAAATTGGTATAGAGGCAGAATATGGATCGAGATGCGGAGAGAAAAGGGTAATAAAAAAAGAAAATTTTATACGGAGGGAAAAGAGCGGCACCCAATTTTCTGCAAATAGGTGAAAAGGGGCAGAGGTTAACCCCTCGAGTAGTTTGACTATAAATTATCAATTTTTAGGTGAAATAAAAGGGAAACCAGACGAATAAAAATCCTCAAGTTGAAACTTGAAGCTCGAGATAAAAAAAATTCATTATTTTTTGTCATAACAGCGAGTAAAATTTTCCGACTCGATATTCAAAAGGCGAGAACAAAGTCCTGTTCGTATATGAAAAGATGCAGGAGTATAGAAGACAAAGGGACGTTACAAAAACGGAGAAAAGCACTGATCAAGAAGATCAAGACGAAAGCGACAATTCCGCGATTCTTTCTACCCTCTAGGGGATGATTAAAAATTTCTTGATAAAAAAAAACTGTGGAATATCACCAAAAAGGCGATCTCAGTGACGTAGAGTCGTATAATTTTTCCTTAGGCCGTAATTCGCTATGAAAATAGCAAAAACGCGTAAACAATTCGAAATAAAGAATTTGAAGACCTGAAGGCAAAAAATTCTGCGTAAACTTGGCCAATTTTGAAATTCAGCGTTTTTAGAAAAGAATTCGTAAAAATTTTTGCGCAAATACGTAGAGGGGATAAATTCTACCACTCAACGATCGGAAAAATGTTAGTCAGTGTATTTCGCCCGCGTATATGTATATCTGAAAATAATTGATTAATTGATTAATCGACTAATTGGATAATTGAGGTGTAAACTCACCTGGGGGAAGCCACCGGGCGAGGCTTGTCCAGCGCCAGGTCTGCTCCCAGGTTAGCTTCGGTACTACGGCCATTCGAAGCCCTGCAACAAGACAAAGGCAATTAAATACAAGCGATACAGCATGCGCCACTGTGGGCTCATAGAAGCGGGGTGAATGCGCCCTAGAACTGGTATAGGCATACGAGATGTAAGGATTTTCCTTCGCGTATTTCCCTGTCGATTTTGAGATTAAAAAAATTCGCTTCAGGATATTTTTGGGAACCAGTTCATTCGTTTTTAATTATTTTATAGCCGAGGAAAGTTCGGGGACTTTGTTGAATAGAAGCGGGTCTAAAAACTCGCTCGGAAAATCCCTGGGGCTATAAACCGCGGTTTTAATTAAGCAATTCGTTAATTAACGAACGAGGAATAAAAAATTTGGGAGCGTGGGCGCTACAAAACGCGGAAATTTGACTCCCGGTTCTCCTAATTTTTTTTAAAGGAGAAAAAGAAATCCGTAGAAAGTACCCGAGGCTGAAAAGCTCGGACTAATACCGTATGAATATATTACAGAGTAAGAAATTACTCGGTTTATACTCCGTGGCACGGCTAGGCAGGCCTTCCTATCTCGTGATAATTACCTTAATCGAGTAGAAGTGATTTTTGACACATAAACGTTAATAAACTCTCGCTAATGACGGGCTGTCAAGGCGTAAACTTTGATTTCTCTGAATATAAACGAGCGGAAGATGTACCGGTCCGTCGATCGTTACTGTCCATACTCGTTAATTCTTACACGCCAATACTGATTAGTCAATACTGATCACTGCGAGGTCAGAGTTCTAGAGGCGAGTATGAAACGAGAGGAAAAAGCGTAGGAATTATTCACGTTCAATTCATCGAAGAAACTTTTTCTCATTCTTCTCTTATTTTCGAAAAAATAAAAAAAATCCAGGCCATCGAGTTGCTTCAGGCTTTAGAATGCGTCGAGAAATGGCATTCGGGTTATAAATAATTTATCTTTTCCGTCAGAGGTGTATCTCTGGATATAATGGAATACACCGATCGTTCTAATCGCATCAGACGCGGCCTTTGAGTCTCGGTATTTATGCCAAAGAATAGAAATATGACAGCTGTAACCCTCCCAAATAAGAAGTAACATGGAGAGTAGGTATTAGCGATTCGAAAAATTTATTCTTAGGAGATGCAGGCGAATCGAGACTTCTTTCTCATCTATAGCCGTGGTACTAATGACCTCGACCTCATCTTCGACGCTGGACCGCCCACGTATAAATAAGTTTGCTCAAAAGTCTTCTGGCAGGGCTTATTCGTCCGTGTTGAAATTATTCGAATGAAATCATCCGTCGCAGCTGAGCCGAGGCGAAACGGTATTTTATTAATGAATTATTTTATCAATTATTGATAATTAGACGAAAATTTTTCATTTTTATTATTCTTGAAAATTTTATAGAATAAGCTCGCGCGGAATCGTGGAATAAACTTTATTCAACGGCCTCATATCCTCATGGCCTCCGGTTATACAGATCAAACATGTCTCAAGACGTGAGGAAGTATCGCGTAGGTACCTAAAGATCGTTTGAATAACTCACCTCGCGTATGTACACGTACACACATCGCTGAAGAGAGGTCAAGAAAAATAGGAAAACGTACGACATAGACACTCGTCGTTACTGTCAGACAAATATTAAATATCTACCTGTTAAAGTCTACAAATTTCAACACTAAGACGTATTTGCAATCGAGAATGAACACCTTTGAGGTAAACATTAACGCGTTTGCAAAAAGGAGTAAAATCTGTTAGCTAAGTTCCGCGTTGCGACGAAAGCTGATGAATTTATTATCATAATTATACCTAAAGGAAGTTCCTTGTTATTCGATGAAGATAATCTGACGGGGATATTAAAGACTCGGAAATTTTATCAGTCTTGGAATTTATAAAACTCTAAGCGTGACGAGTTCAGGGCGAAATTACCTTCGGAACAAAGTATATGGTTTTACTGTTAAGAATGCAAGAGCTCGACAACGCGTTACTAATCGCGACTAATTAGCGAGGAGGTCTCTTAATTATAACTTCCTTGAAGTTATAATTGAGCAAGGTAATGAATATCGTGGAATTATATGGAAAATGGACAAACAGAAAGAAAGGCGTTATCGCCGACGACCAACCGCACAGCTCCAGGTTCTTACGACATATAGAAAGAAGGAAATAATTGCTTCCTGCTAAACAGTGCGGCGAGAAGGTTTGGAGAGAAATATATGGCTCATGGTTTACGGCTCGTTGTCAACCATTATCAAGAAACACGTATCAAAGTTTAACCATCGTTAATCCACACTGAGTTAACTATGAAAGGTCACAAGTTTACGCACGGGCGTATAACTCGCTCTGCACAATCACCAGGCAATGCCCCAGTCGTGGACACCGATCCCATACAGCCTTTGCGAATGATCAACGACCCTGACGAGCCAGGATTCTATAAATTATACCTCAGACTTATAGAAACTAGAATAAACTATAAGAAATTCGAAAAGTTTAGAATTTTCTGAACGCATGACGGTCGCAGAATTCAAAATCGCGACGAAATCGCCTGACGAATACAATTCTACGTATATAAATGCACATATGTCTTCGTTGTACCGATTAGGAACGAACATTGTGTAATTTGAATACTGGATTCCGAGTTGTTTCATTGTCGAGAGAGAGAAGTTGTTCGTCTCGTTGCCGGTAATCAATCAGGACTAGAGATTACGATAGAATACTGAGACAAGATCTTTGTTAGGACACGAGGAGTAATTAGCATCACGGTATTCTCGAGGGTCGTTTGACGATACCGACAACCTCAACTTAGACTTAAACTTAAACTTTAGCATCGGCGTATCAGCTCGACTCGAGTATAGCAGCTCTTGACTCTTCAAATTGCTAAACTCGCTAATGAGGCCAAGGAAACTAACCGTGCCCACCAGCTGGAGATAACAGATATATAGAATGCTGATCTCTCATCGCCCGATATGCTCCTCTTCATATGTCGATCTCTTTATTTCTAGAATAATTTCAGGTTCGAAGAGTTCCTGATTAGATTTGATGATGAAAAAATAGAGAAAAAAAATAAGAACAGTATCGCGTTGGTCGCTAATTTAATTAGCATTAATTTGTTCAATCTGTTTTAATTCATCGCGTTGAATGAATTAACACTTTTCTTGTCTGACCTGACCCGACCTGAACTTTTGACCCGTTATTATAAGTATACGAAATAAAAGCAAAGAACACCCACAAAGTATGTAGATGGAGGGTAATCCTGTTATTAGAACGAAGATCCACCCTCCTTAGGGAGTAGGTATTTAACGGTGTGTCTGGTGTGCCTATAAAATTCCTGTTCCACGAGGATTAAGAATATGGAATTACAGACCGGGAGGAAACGCCTGGTATATCACGGTCCTGCATCCTCATGAGGGCCCAGTGTTGTCAGGACACGTTTACCTTCGCTCGATAAGTTCCGAACCGTCGTATTTTCTCCGTGACATTAACCCGCCTGTCTATATCCACGTTCTACGTGTATAAATATACATATATGTGGTTAAGAGTGGTACAAGTTAACGGTACAACTACATACCTACCTTCGAAGGTAGGTAGATGTGAATATGAATGGTATGTATATTTTCTCCCGTAGGAATACATCCCCGGGCCGAAATACGATGTGTGAAATTTTTCCGGACCAAATATTGGCAATTTTTTTACACCCCGATCCTCATTTCCATATTCTCCCTAATTTTCACTCGATTTTAGACTCATGACAGAGAAACTGCGGCTGAGGAATTTTCGTTGCCTCTGTGCTAGTCCAGCTTCGCTAAAACATAAAATTAATTGGCACCAAGAAGTTGGCACTTCCTTGGAGCCACCGGAGCGTACGCGAAGTCGTTCTCCAGGTCGGCCCCTATTACTGAGGCGACTTTACTCTCAAAATAACACCTTCATTTCGTTCCAAATTCAGGTTAACATTCGCCTCTTATTTTTCTCATTCCTCATTTTTCACGCGAGTCAAATTCTTCGAAGTTATTCTGGTTTTCAGGGCGATTATCGTACCTTGAGACAGAACTTTTCCAGTCAAAAAGAAGGTCGCTTCGAATTGGTGTAATTAAGTAATACAGTAGAGGAAGGATCTGGCCTTTGACCATCGCCAAACCTGAGGATTATACTCTCAGGTGGCTTTAATTTGATAATCAAAGCCCGAGAAAAAGAGCTGGCGGTGGTGGCAGCGGTGGGATGGTTAAAATGGGTTCAAACTAAGGAGTGAAAAACGAAGGGTAACGACAAAGTATTAATCAAAGTGAATTCAACACGGGTAATGGCAACGCACTAATGGCCTTGCTAAATCATTATTCCTACTCGCATTGTTTCACGACGTTAGAAGCTAATCTGGTTCACAATTCAATCCCACAGTACCTGACTCATACTCCGTGTCACGGGGGTGTAATTAATTATACGGTCAATCTCTATGGGATATTATAATGAGCTGAGAGAAAAAGAGAAGAAAAGAAAAAGGAGGGAAAAGTGGGAAAAAAAAAAAGAATGGTCGAAATTTCGGTTTGTTTTTTTGTAGTAGAATTTCTAAACTCGTCGAGCCAAAAGCTAGTAATAGTATTTCGAGAAAAGCCTCGAGTAGGTATGTGTAGAACGTTCCTGAGCCTGTGATTCACTTGGTGAATGCGCGATGCCCGGTGGGATGGGGACGGGGACGGGCATGAGCAGCCAGCTGGAGCATCGCGTGGAGGATGGCAGACGCTGGCATCTTCTTCCTGGTTCCCTGGGCGTTACTCACGCAACAACGGGACGCACTCGGGTCGGTCCAAACTCTAAGATCAAAGTCACCCATGCCAGATATTTCACTCCGACGTCTGACTCGATGCCAAGAATTAAACCGCGAGAGGAACCCTCGACAACTCGGCAGCAAATTTTGCGGGAGAAGATTCTAGGAATTCATTTCTTTCGGGAAAAACCTCTGGGAGTTCAAAATTGACCAAAAATTGATCCGAAAATCATTTTTCATGACTTGAACATTTCTGGAAATTCTCAATCGTCCCGAACGAATTCGTGACTTTAACCTGCCCACGATAATCGGAGTATCGTGTACAAGTTTACTCGATTAGCCAAGCACTCGTCACCTTTGAAACTCTGAGAGTTGCATAAGCTTGAGGAAGAGTTCAGTTCGTGTCTCGCTGAAAGGGTGAAGAAGAAGTTAGGAGTGAGTCTCGATGATAGAAAGTAAAATATCACTTATATCTACAGTTTACCAAAGTTTAATGCCATAAGCACTTACCTACCTACTCTGCGGTCATCAAGTAGCTAATAATCACCGTCTGCTTTGGGTTTGACATTAAGTTATACACCGGATTGCGTCAACGAACGAAACGTGTATATTTATACACCTATACACGTATATATTTTTCTTCTATCTTTCTCAGTTTACTAAACAAATTTAAACCGAGTAAATAATCAGTTGAAAAACAGGTCTGACGAGTATTACGTTCACATTAACATATTCAATCAAGATTCCTATACACATATATATATATATATATATATATATATGTGTCTTTATACAGTTATCTGTTAATTGAATTAATTGACGATCTAGTGTAATTAATCGTGCGATTATAGAATGAGAATAAATTATGACGAAAAAATTCACTCTCGTACGTATATATATATATATATATATATATCGCCTAGAAAATAATGATAAAGTTCTGACAAATTTCCCCATTTCCCATTTCCGAAAAGCAAGATCTCGGGTTTCTAATTTACCGTCAAATCCCTGCAACCGCAAAGGCCGGATTCTAGGTCCCCGTGAATCTATTTCAGTTACCCACTTCTAGCGCGGAATATAATTACTGGCTGAATCATAAGCCCCCAGGTTTAAGAGACCGAGCACCTCTTGGCGTCTGTATAACTCGAGTGGTGCACAAACAGTAGTCACATACCGTCTGAGTCATTGGTCCGTTGACAGGAACGCGTGCCACCGTACAGAGACGAATATAAATCACATTTCTACGTTCAAGACGAATTCATCCTCCTCCAATGCCTTAGGCCACGTCAATTCCAGCCCTCCATAATAGCCGATTGATCATTTATCGAATATCCTCTAATTGGCAATTCATCCGTCATCATCAACTCCCCGAATCTCCTAGTCGTTAAGAAATCACATGAGAATCCCTGTCCCTAATCTCCTTCTTGAAAGAGTTCACGGAGTGTCCGGATCCTCCACATCCTCCTCCTTCGGTTCGACTCGCTCCCGTTGATCTTTCAACCGAATGACAGGATATCGCTGTAAGATGTGTGCCCGTATACGTGTGTTCGAAAGAATCGGTGGGGAGCCCCATGGGTCGTCGCCCCGAGGACTTCAGGACAGGAAGTGGCGAGTGTTAGTCGCTTGAAGCGAGGTTTCTCAAAGGTATACCCATACGCGTAGGTATAGGTAGAATAGTAGTAAGTACCTACGAGGAAACGGTATAGGTAGATATTACTGAACCAGTGCTGAAGGTGGAAGGTAGGGCGTCGAAGATCGTGCAGTCGTGTGCGACGTCGAGAGAGTGCGAGTAGGAGGACCTCAGCCCACGCGTTAACTTCCAGCCAGAGTGGAGTGCTCCATTTGAATTTTATCTTTATCGGTGTGCCGTTTGAAACATTGCTTTACTCTTAAGAGACAGTCGGCAAACGCGAGAGAGAAGAGCCCTCTCCTCATACCACCTCCGTACGTTTTCATCGGTTCGAATAGAATATTGATAAGCCGGAAACCAGGTCATGTAGAGAAAATGACGACAAGAATTTCCATTCGATATTCAACGACGATAAAATCACTGCAAAATTTCACGTGGTGTACCTATCCCGGTCTACTTCGTTCATTGTCTGCAACGGAATTTTGTTCAGACGTAACTATGGTCTCTGGTGAAGACATAGAGTCGTGAGTTTGTTCGTTCCGAGATGATAGTCTTATCGTAGATAGTGTGAGGGGTTCAGCCATCTAATTAGGTACGTCTGTTATCAGTTTAACCCTCGTCTTTATCCAAGACTTACGAAACTGGTCCCGTAAGGAAGAAAGAAAGAAAGGAAGGAAGGAAGTCCGCCCATTCTGTGCTTCAAAGGGAGAGATATGCATCTTAATCTAAGCCTGAGCCTAGAACATAGAACTCTGTGGTCCTCTGGGCTCGCGCTGCACCTTAGCATTTCATGTTTCGTAATTACGAGTCGTCTCACTCACCTGGCCTCTAGGGATGGATTGACTGCAGTCAAGATCCTTCGAGGAAGCCTCGAGCCCTGCGTGATATCCTCGGACAGAGTCATTACGTCATTACGAAGTTACACGGTTCGATAGTCCGCGATGCAACAAATTGCAGAGGGACGAGAGGCTAGCCTGATGCACCGCAGCACCGTGCCTCTGCAAGCTTCTTCTTTTTCTTCTTCTTCGTCTTCTGGGAATACTTGAATATATTGTTATCCAGATTACAGGCAAAACTGTACACCTTAGTTAGCTGAACGCTGCGGGCTCATGTCGAAGAATATCTCGCGATAACGTCCGAGGAAAGTATATAGCCAGGATTTCTTTCGAACCTGTTTCAAGCCACTGGAACCCCCTTCGCAATTTTTATTCATACCTACCCAAAGACTTTTCCACCGCAACGATATATTTTCGCACGTATAGAAACGGCCGTTGAAGCAAGTGTCGATAAATCTCGCCGCTGGCCTATGAGTAATATCAGCTATGTACCTATTATATTAGAGAGAGGCCAGCAGCCGGTCGAGCACGGCTCAACTTCGTGCTTCAACCAGGCGTGGGCCATGTAGGTTGCCCTGTCCTGTCGGCGGCGAACGCTTAGCTCAGCCTAGCTCGCGGCTTGCATAAGCGGCGCTCCCTGAACTTCCATTCCCACTAATGTATAATGGACAGTGATCGTTACAGCTCGGACTTTGGTGTGCCATCATTTGGCCCGAGTGGGAAGATCAAAAATGAATTAGATCGAGAGAAGAGGCGATGAGAAAGAGCCGATGCCGTAATATCCTGAACCATAGGAAACAGTTCGTCGAAAACGGTTTCATACACCCGTACCATCACAGATGGGAACCTTTCCCGGTGAAATGTGGTGAAAGGAGGAATCCTGGAAGGCTTTTCAATCGGTATGAAATTATAACCCCGCGGGTACACGGTACAGTCATAATGCCGCTGAGGGGATGTACTACACTCGAGTTTAATTGGCAGCCTTTTCAGAGTTTCGAGCTACCCAACCGCAGTCTAATAAAGACAGGGTATAAAGCTGCAGAGTGAAGATCCGTAGGATGTGTTATCGTTGTTATTATTAAAGTTACTTTAACCAATAATTAAATTCAAAGAGCAACGAAAGCGAACGAGCCACGCGGTTCTACTGGCCAATAAAAACTTTCACCATCTCGTCAAAGTTCGCGTCTTCAATTTATTCGGGTACATGCTCCCAGGGCCTGACCCAAGACTTACAGTTTTTACTCAACTTAGGTCAAACCCGTTGCAGTTAATTTTAACCAAGAAGGTCTGGAGATTGTAGGATGTATTTTCTCATCCTCTAAAATCAAGGTTGAGAGAAGTTCCTGTTACATTTTCGTCCCTTTGTTGACGGTCGTTATTTCCAAGCGGGTATAAAAATAGCGGGTACTCAGATCCGTCCATTATACTCGTTGATAATTCTCCAGTTTGGTGAAACTCTCGACATGACTTATTGCTTACACGAGATGATTTCCTAAACGTATTTTTTCCAGCGGCAAGCTCAAAGGCAACCGAGACTGGTAATGGGACATGAACCGAAGCTACACCACCGGCACCAGCAGCAAAGAAACACCAGCTTAAGCTAACGCGGCGTATGAATGAACTGGTCGACGGACCCCACACACAACAGCCTCCATACTCTCACGTATCAGAAACTCCTGGTAGGATTTATTTATAGGAGAAGAGAACAAGTCCCATATGCACACACGGAAGAGATCGGTAATGACGAATCGCACCTATCCGCGCACAAGAGCAGCCATATACCATATCGTGCATAAACGTCGAACGGAGTCTCCTCTCGGAGGATGGGATATGCCGACAAGGACCTAAATCACTGGCTAGTAGATCCTCTGCGCTTACGAAAGGCGGCTTTTATCTCTTGGCACACCTGTACCATGGCGCATTCCTTTTTACACTAAGAATAATGGGCATCGATGTCGGGTGTTGTTCGTCAATGGAGCGAATTACTATTATCTGAAACAATGATTCGGCTATGATTGCAGTTAATGGGATGATTAGAAGGCGAACAATGGGCGGTCGTGGAGTATAAAGCCTGCATCAAACCGTGCAGGGATCGTATCTGTCTCTAGAATTCCTTATTTGACATTTGTGAACCTGACTTTGAACAATGTATCGATTGTAGTTTCGGTTTGATCGGTTTCCGCGGTGTCAAAGGTCCCAGGAAAAATCTTTCCGTTAACGAATCACGCTTCTCAGCGATCGGACGCTCTCCGACGAACCTCCCGTGTCCAGTTTCGAGAGATTTTTCCATGATGAGAATCCAAAGAAGGAACATACGCGGCCATATTTCAATCCGACGTTTTTTAACAGGCTTTTAACTCACAAACAAGACGACGTTGGAGATTTATTTCAAAATATGACATAGAGAAGTTCATTGTCGAAGAAGTACCACGCTGTTGGAAGTTCTGCTTCCACTGTGAAAGTTCAAAGCTAGAAATGAGGCGGTACACGTGTTCGATAGAAACGCTCGTAAAGTTTTTTTAGAAATCTTAATTATACAGCTTATTGAGGGATCACCTTAATTGCCGATAATTCATACCAAGCGTAAGATTCATTTGAGCAGATTTAATCCTCTTGACCCGAAAAATTTCCACGGATTTATTCCAGAAACGGAATTCTTCATCGAGGTCGAGAGATGTACTCGACTCTGATTCAGGGATGGTTTTTCTCACGAGTTCACAGAAATTTCTATCAAACTTTCAAACCCTGAATCCAAAAAGAAGAAAAAAAAAAAAAAAAAAAATGGGATAAATCCTGGGCTTTTTTGGAACCTGGTGCAACTGGTTTAACTACGGGGCAATATAATCATCGAGAAGATGTAATCACTTCCATGTAAAGTATTACATATGAGTTGGTTAGATAGGATTCGAAGATGGTATGAAACTCGTTCGGAAATCAATCGCCGGAGGGTCTGATCTGTAATAATTGAGCTAAAACGTTGTCGGGCATCTTTTAGTCCGTTCCCGTTCTTCTCTCTCACGTACCCTTCGATCGATGTATATGGATATATATATGTATATATACACACAGGGTATACCATCGATGATTTATTCTTCCATTTCGATGCAAAGTGCCCAGAGGAGACCCTGCAGAGTGGATTCATCGGCTATACTAAAAACCCGTGGATGTGCCCTACGGCAGGCCATGGTCGAACCCGCTTAGCTTGGCAAGGCCAAAATAAACCCTGAGCGATAAGATTAACCATGCCTGGTGCCTCCCACGTTTTTTTTTTCTTTTTTTTTTTCTTCTTCTTTCTTTTTCTTCATTCTTTTCCTTTTTCTTTATTCCATCGTTGCATGACTGCCTCTCTTTCAGAGACCCTCTGCGAGTTTCTCAAAAATAAAATATGTATTCAGGACCAGTTGTGATATCAGCTCACTGCCTTATCTCCTAAAGTCTTTCGATTTTTGCATCTATATAGGGCGGACGTGTCTCGTTCCTTCTGATCCGCGAAGGATATTTACTGGAAAGTTTATCCGGCTATCGTGTCTTTCAAAAACCATAGTTTTTCTTTATTTCTTCTCTCTGTGAGACTGGAGTGAGGCAAAAAGAGAGAAAAAAAAAATTGTCCAGTCTTTGACATTGAATTTGTGAAACGGGTGTGAAATTGGCCATTTCATAAAAATTCATACGACGATATGGTTCGTTACATACATATACATACGTAGTACCCCGGGGGGCTGGAATTTCGGAGGCCAATTTTGCAGCCAATTTTTTAAAACTCGTCGATTTATTCTTAGCGAAAACGAATAGCTAATAAACTTTGGGGTGATTCCCCTAACCGAGAGTGAAACACATATGAGAATTACTCGCTGATGGTGAAACGGATTATTCTGTTAGTCGCATCGATTGTACGGTACGCCTAAGGCTCCTAGATACGAGGGGTTCAAGATGACGAAAGGAAAATTGCCTGTATAAAATGACTCGCACTAGAAAATAATTACCAATGTGAAAAGTATTCCTCATCTTTTATTACCGTCATACTTTTGATCCCACGATCAAAGTAATCGAGATATCGTTGATATCGAAACCGATAAGTCGTTCGATTGATCGTCTTGAGATTTAATGTTTTGAAAAAATGTCAACAAAATTTGGAATCGTCTGTCAAACGAATTCGGAATTTCGCAACGTTCGAAAGTCCAAAAATTCGGCGCCTCAACCCGTTGCCCCCGTTCTCTGTTGCAGTAAATCTTCAGATCTGTAGGTAGCAGCGTGTCGGAATGCCCGCAGCATCTCGGATTTCGACAGATGCTGCTATTTTAAATCTATAGCTATTCGCAGCTCGTCACGGTTTACGCGATGAGAAACCATTTTCCGATTTCATCTCACCAGACCGGAGCTATTAAAGCTCCAGCTGTACATTATATCATAACTGGTGTGAATAAGAAGATGCTAGAGTTTCGAATTATTACGAAATAAGAATCGGGAAGCGTTGATTAATTCATAAAAAAAAGATGAATTTCAAACGATCTCCGTTTCCCCCTTTCTCACATTTCGTTTCGTTCCTCGTTTAAAACGGAATGAGCAGAGCGAACAGTGATCAGAATATCAAACCCCGTTATGTTATCTGAATGTCTGTTAAATCCGCAACGAAATTTTCCACATCGAACGAGCCAGGGAAACTGTGCCTAAACTTTGCACAATTTTCATCCAGGGGTTCTAGAAAGATTAGAGAAACGCTCGGTTGGAATTCTAAGTGTTTAAAGGGAGTTTGAAGCGCTATTCGAGCCAGCAAACGGGCTCTTTCATCGATTCAATCCACCAGCTCCGTCCATTTGACTCAAAGCATTCGACAATTTGAAAATTTCTAAAACGATTTCATGTTCAAAATCTGGGGAAAAAATATATAATTTGAAAAAATAAATAAATGAAATGCAAGATCTGCATAAATTTTCGATATTTGGGTCGGAAATCGTATTTAGAAACGGTTTCGATAATTATAACGGGAAGTAGTGGGCGCAGTGGTTAGATATTTATTCTTTTTTTCAAATATCTCATAGTCATTTGACGTTTGTAACGTCTGTCGTCATGAGTGCACCGGGTCCCTTAACCCGACGTTTCCGTTTTCATTTATAGGTTACTCGAGCATTCATACCAGTGTTATACCCATCTACTTCTGACTAGCAAAGTGTCAGTCAGTCAGGTCGATCGTCACGCATCCCGGAGAACTCCTTAGCGTCGCGTCGCACAGCGTCGTCGTTAGAGTCAGTCCTATCGGGTTGACGAGAAATAACGTAAAGAAGACGAAGAAGAAGAAGAAGAAGAAGAAGAGGGATGAGGGAGACGAGGGGAGCACCGAAAGAAGTCGAGGAAAAGTAGAATATATAAAAAGAGTGGAAGACCTCCAACGAGATATAACAAGCGAGATAACTGCGAAAATGATTTACGTCTCTGGATCCAGTCGCGAGGGATTTAGGACGAAATTTCGTCTCGTTTTACAACTCGGGGTGAAAAGAAATTCGCAAAATCTGACTGAGTTCTTTTTTTTTTTTTCTTTTTATATATAAAAAAAAAACGGAAATAATTGCATCAAAGATCTCGAATACGCTGTGCGAATTTATATACGTATAGGTATGAATGCCTGCTATTAGCTATTAAGTCTTAAGCCTTAAGGCCTCAAGGTACCTACGGAGGTAGCGCTTGCCTCTTGATATCTCGGGTTGAAGAAGCTCGAGCGATAGAGTGCAGAGGCATTTTATTACACGCGTCAGCAAGCTGTTATGTCTTATTGCAAGCGAGCCGGTGGCAACCCACGTAGTACCTACGTACCGAGACACCACTTTTATACCTATATGTATTATAATTGTGGAGAAATATGATAAGACGTCTTCTTACCTCGTGAATTAGATATCCTAATAAATTCCCCCTGACTTTGTACACGCCATTCAAATTCCGATCACAATATTATCGGTATCGGTTGATCTCACGATAACGTCATGGCGCCACGGTGTTAAATCTAATCGAGAAATATCTAGGTGCGACAAAATAACCGAAAGGAATTTTCTAGTCGTATTATATAGACGAGATTAGATCCGATCTGAGGCTCGGCTAGTCACTCGAAAATCCTCGACATGCTGGATTTCAAGATTTTAACATTTTGAAGAATTTAACGGGATTTCGAGCATTTGACGGGAAATTTAAATTTTGATTAACCCTGGATGAAATTGGGTTATGAAATTGAGTACCAGGAGATGATACGGCGAGGCTTATTATCTCTGTCTATAACTGGCCAAAGAAATCAGTCCGAATGATCATCTCGCCCCCTCATTAAATGTCCCTTATTCCACGTGCCGTGCCATCCTGCAACGTGGGTCTCTGGGGAACCGTTAACTCGCGACATCCTTATACCTTACCTTTCCTTAGATCCAATTTCCTCCAGTACTGTCCGCCTAGTATCTGGTGTTACTTGCCTTTGTATAAACGAATACATATGTAGTACACACTCATATATCTATATACCTATATCATACACTGCCTTACCTACTCACACAATCCCATACACCTCTATGCGTGTGGAGGATATGGCTATACGACGTCGGACCTGTACATAATACGAAGTGTAGAGATTATTGCAGATACATAGGTGTATATATATATATATATATATATATATATATATCTGTATATATGTATAGATATATAGCCTTAAACCATATGGAGGACGAGAAGCCTTGCCTAGGCTGAAAGGCTCCGAGGGACCGCCAAGAGGCAGAGAAGTCTGATAGGCAATCATGACGGGTGCGCAGAACATTCCTCCGCTGAGTCATCTGACGTTACATACATACGAAGTTACTTCTCGATCTGAGAATGAGAGGAACTGAGAGTAGAGAAGAGAAGTGAAGTGAAGTGAAACGGTCTTCTCTCTCTGTCTTTATTTTATTTCCATATATTGATCTATATGGGTGAGAAGTTTACGTGCGAGAACGCCTACCGAAGACGTTCGAGCCCACATGTAACGATTTAGCTATTGTTTACCTGCAACCTTACGTGGCCCCATCATGTCCCATTCCGTAAACTATGAACACGGTAGCTGCGGCAAGGTGGAGGGAAAGTGCAAGTGCGATATATATGACCCCGATTTATCTTATTATACGTTTAGAGTAAACGCTGCGATCGTTCTGCACGGACTAATTTGGATCTTATTGTGCCAGAGAAGGGCCGAAGGGATCGAACGATTCTTGATTAATTTTTTTGCGGAAATATTTCGAATCGTTGTCAGGTGTGACACCGAATTCGAGCCGGAAAGTTACAAAGGTTTGAGAATGGGAGAGCAAAATCGTGTTTTTGAAGAAGTGGTCATATCTAGCAGACCGTTTCTTAAATTTCGATGAAACTTCTTCCATTGAAAATCCTAAATGCGGAAGAGGTGGCGGCGGTTCGAAATTTCATTCGATGTATAAATCATAGAGAACTGCAGGCGGAATATCTAGCATTGATTTTCCGGGGCGGAGTTAGTGCCCGAGGAGTAGGTAATTAATTGATCTAGTAGTATAGGCAGTACGCTACGGAAACACTAATTCCAGTGTACCCGATGACAAAGGGGCAATTATGAGACGGCTGGGCATCGGATCGGTCGGTACCTACAACGTTGTTACGAAATTAATTACAATTACGTTATCTGATCGGGGTCGATTCCATTCCCTCGAGTCCCACTAAATTACAAAAGAGAAAGTTCGATCTCGAAGTCAAAGTCGCGGGCCAAAAAGTGACTCCGAAATGAAAGCAACAACAAAAAAAAAAAAAAATGGAATCTATTCAAGAAACTCAAAGCTGTCCTCAAAAAGGCTCATAATTGTATATACGATCCAACTTTTCTACTCGAAGAAGAAATTTCATTTTTTATCCTTTTTTTTTTTTTTGTATCCTTTCTTCTTCCCTTTCGTACCTCCATTCTGGTTCGTTGTACAAGCTTTTGACAGGCAGACTTTGGCCTGGACTCTAAAGCTTCGAAAAAGCTATTGTGGCCGATGGGGTATTGTCGCTTTTGTTAGAACCCATTGTACCCTAGTCGCCGAAGCCAGTTCTTCCACTCGGACTACTCGTCCACCCCGTAACCGGCCCTTACCTTGTTTTATTTCGTCGAACTCGAACACTGTTCCTCATCCTTCTCCTAATCCTAGTCCCAGCATCACGATAATAGACTCGATTAAACCCCTTCGTAGGATTCGTTGCCCCATAAACCGAAGCCAATAAATATCGCAGTCTAAAATAAGACACGGAATAATTTCCTTGCGGTCAGTTTCGACCGGAAACAAAGAAATCGAGAAAGAAAAAAAAACAAGAGAAGCTTATGTATTTTCTGCTACGGATTCTTTCAGAATCCTTTGAAATTTCTGTTGGGTGTGTTTCTTCTTCATCAAAGCCGACCTTTTCCTAAGTTTGACGTAGCGGGGTCTTAAGAGAGATGAAAAAAAAAAAAAAAAAAAACAAAATGAAGGTAATATCCGGAAATTGCCGAAACCAAAGTATATAATTTGGTCCCTCAAAGCGTAAGGGTTAATCCGCGTTACCGTTACGGAATATAGGCACCTGCCACTCCCATCAACAAACCCACCAAAGACCCGCTAGCTCTTCTTCTCCCGCTGCATGAACGAGATGAATAGCACAGATGCGAGATGTATGAGAGATGTTCTAGTCACTCGTCCCTCGAATGTGAGATGCATATAATATTAGACAGTTATTTCAAGCGTTCCCGAGAAACTCCCGGAGCGCCATACTGTCTGGAATCCAGGGCCGCGCGATACCCACGACGGATTGACTCTCGGGTTCTCGGATGGTGATGATGCAGCAACATGGCAGCAGCATGGACCATAGCGAAGCTGAAGTGAAACCGTGAAGAATACGGAAGAAAAATAAGAACAAGAATAAGAATAATAAATCGCGTGCAGAAAAGGCTTCAGGTCAGAAGCAGTTTCCCATTTCTCATTTTTGAGCTACGAGTCGATTACCTCGTTCACAAAGATCAGGATTTCGCGGATCCTTAGCAACCGCTTGTCGCCTTGTCTAAATGTAATTTCTCTTTTGAATTCGTGAAGTTTTTACCTCCTCTTCTTCTTCCTCTCAAGATATAAGGCGAAAGAAAAGCTCGATAATTCGCTCAGGTGATTTGCGAATGGGGAGAAAAGGGTCAAGAAAGATAGAGGATCAACCGGGTGAAGAGAGACCGAAGGATAGGAATTGAGAAAGACGTCGGTGCTCAAAGAAGAACAAGAAAGTTAATGCGAACGTGACGTGACATCAGACTCGAATCCGTTCAGCCGCGAAGTACTGGCGAAATTATAATTGCTGCTGTTAGAGGGATATGTGCATGTGTGGGGGGGGGGGGGGGGGGGGGGGGGGGGACTCGTGGATATATAGGTATGCAAGGCGAACCGGAGAAGCATATGTAAGAAGTGCATACGTCAGTCGAGTGATCGGTAGCATTCGTATTTCTTTTTTGGTATATTTAATGAATCTTTTAATTTTTCAAACAATTTTATACTCCCTTTTTTGTCTCTTTGGTGCTACAGCCCTTCGAGCTGAATATGTATACGTCGGTTTCTTTTCCTCCCGTTCAAAAAAACGAAGATTAATATCCGCGAAGTGCGGCAGTGGCAGAAAACAAAACAAAAAAAATAATAATCGCAAAGTGTTGCGCGAAATTTCATACCGAAAGTTTCGAGGATCTTCCTCGCGCATATTGCTAAAGTTTCTAGAGCTGTTTTTTAGTCGTTTAGATATTATAGTCTCGCGGTAGATTCCCAGATAAATTCGCAGGTCTTCATTTCCCTTTTTCGTTCCATTTTTTCGGGGGGAGAAGATTTTTGAATCCCTTCTTCGGTCTCTTCTCTTCGTTTCGAAGGATCGCTTTTCAAGACACAGAATCGAGAGGTCGTCTCGAACGACTAGTTCTAGACGAATAAAAACGAAGAGTAGGAGAGGTTGTTGGAAAATAGAAATAAGAAGAATAAGAAGAAGAAAAAGTAACTCTGTGATATCTTGGGACTGCAATTATTACTTGGACAGTTAAGAATTTCGCGCTACCGTGAAACTCGAACTCGTTTCTCATTTCGCGGCGCGTAAACCATAAATTATACCTCGAGTTTCTACTTTGTTCTAGCTCTATGGCGCCGCGCACTTACATGTCGAGCATTCCAGAGATCAACGGTAATAAATTGCACCTATTGATGCAAGAAATCGTAAGGTCGGTACAGGACTACGTACTGTTACTTACAGCTATAGAAGAAACGCTCGAAACCAGAATGTGATTTTTATTTTCATTCTTTTCCCGAATTTCGAATTTCTAAAACGCTCTATAGATTTTTATTCGAGTTCGAATTTCTACCGGATGCAGAAATAATATATAAATCTCTTCAAGATTTGTGCAGATTTATATATACCTACACCTACCCCAGTTTTTAACGGCACGTGCAAGAACTTTCCTCCTTTACTCGCCCTATCCGAAATTGATATGCCTCTCACCCCCAGGGAACGTCTAATAAAGCGAGCGTTCGACGCCGTTTTACAACTCGACCATATTGGATAATCCTTCCCCCTCGCTTTATCTCTTTTTCTGAAACTGGTGGCGGTGATTTATTCCTCCACCGGCCCGTAGCGGGCGTCGTTGGGGATGAAACCCGGACCAAGAATTCGGTGGTGAAAGGTATAGAAGTAAAATATCTAATTTGGGATTCCCTGAACATCAAATTTTCGTCATAAAATCAAAAAAAAAAAGCAAAATTCTATCCGAATGGCTTCTTGCTCGTACTTTTCTCGCTCTCGGCTGTCGTTAACAGTGATTAGCGTTGAGATCGGTCGTTGTGTATATAGAAGATATCTGAAGATATGATCTCATGGGTCTCACGACGATGATGGAAAAAAAGGAAGGAAGAAAAAAAAACGGGAAAGAAGGTGAAACGAAAAAATGAATGAATGAAGAAAAAAAAAAAAAATGAAAAAAGAAGGAAGGAAAAAAAAAGAGCATTGCGAAACGGTCAAGGTAGAGAAACACGAGTGTGGCTGAGGTCTGAGACCCGATGAGGTGCAGTCGATACCCTGAGACCTGGTACTCTCTGTATAATGGAGCTCGGTGTGAGACGTGGAAGTGTTGCACAGCGCACGCGATCCTCTCGGTTACTTCTTCTCTCCGAGGTTCCCGGGAGAAACCAACCCTGAGATTTATAGACCGAGAAATAATTGCCCTGAAAGGAAGAGAGAACACGGTGAACACCTTTGTTCCGGGACCCGAGACAATCCAGCTTCCAAAAAAATGAAAAACACGAGAAGAACGAAGAGTCCCCACAGGCTTTCCAATTCGTTACAGAAATCAAACGATCGATTTCGTTCTCTTCGTTAATTCCCTTCATTTTTTTCGCAATCTTCCTTACTGCCAATTTCCGGGAGTACCAAAAAATATGGAAGGAATAATGAAAGCGGCGATGTGTGTCCATATGACGAAAGATGCTTCTGACATTCTGATCACACTTATTCATTTAGTTTATTACCATTATTCGATTGGCTATCTGTTTCCTGGTCCCTCGTGTCTCGTATAAGCCAGCGACTATCCCATCACTCGTCGCGATGGTATGTGATACCGGTATATACTTCTCCGAGGCGACGAAACGGTGATTGTCAGTCTCGTCAATTTGCTTCTTATTTCCTCCCCGCGTACGTCAGCCAGTTATTCTGAGAAGCTAATGAGAACGTGGCCCGAGTACCAATTACCAAATAACCTGCACGCGCCTACCGTTATCTTGACAGAAAGAAATTAGTCTAACTAATGCGCGTGTACGACCGAAAGTGTAAATGCATAGATGTATATAAATATCGTATATGTATATAGAAGTATATCACAATGAATGACACAACCCTTGATTTTCTTTGAGTATGACGAAAGAATGAGGTGGTATCCCACGGTCAATAAAAAATTGAGAAAGGAAAGAAGGTCGGTTTTGAAGATAGTGAAAAGAAATCAGATTGCAGGATGAAGGAGTTGCTCAAACACCTAGTAGAAGGTGAAACTTGAGGACACGGACTCAGCTGGTCGGTCTAGCGTTATTAATACAAGAAGCCAAGGGTCTCGTTACGGAGATGACGATGTAACCGGATCTCAAAAATCACTTGAATTCCTCTCACTCTCTCGACGATCTGCCAGATGCTCCCAGGCCCAGTCGTGACTCCTTTAAGCTATCAGCTCTTCTGGTTATAAGTAAGGTAGTGCCACACATACGTGCTAGTAAGATGCGACAGCATGTGTGTGTGTGTGTGTGTGTGTGTGTTTGAAGCGATCAGAATACAACGTGGTTTATATATCCTTCGCATGAATAATAATTCTCGACTCTTTAGCCTGCATGAGGGAACAAAAACGGGATGAAACGGGATGAAACGGGACTCTGACTCTGAGTAGAGGACGAGATGATAATCCGACTAATCCCATTAAGGGGTCCTCCGTCTTTGTTGCCGCAAGACCAGTTCACTATACTTAATATACGAAAAGGAAAAAAGTGAAAAAAAAAAAAACGAAAAAAAAAAACGAAAAGATGGAAAAGAGGAAGAAAAAAGGAAAAGCAATGCGGCTAAAAAGAAAAAAATAAAAAAAAAATCTTGTAGACGAGATGGTATCACGGGTTTACTTTCCATCATACTTTATTCCTACCTACTGCGTGAGATAAAAGAAATGTATAGGTAGAGAGAGGCACCTATATATATATATATATATGCGTAGGCGTTAGGTTATAGGAGGGCTAGGTTTGGATTTTAAGTAATATTTGCATGAGAGCCGCCTCGGGAATATCGCGGTAATCACTTTCCTCGCGATATCGCAACGCGTCAGGGTAATAAAAATATATTTCAACGAAATTGGAGCTGCTGAGTGGGAATACGTAGGTATATATATATATATGAATGCAAAATAGACGACGTAAAGAGAAGGAGACGCGCGATGAGAATGAAACTTTTTTTTGCTCGTGTTATATTCGATGAAAAATGAAATGTACTGATGGAATACGGAGTCCTACTCGCGAGGAGAGTATACAGACCTACGGATGATGGATTACGTCTGGGCAGGATTAAAGTACCGAATTTTCAAACTTCCGAATAGTCGAAATTCCGAATTCGTTTCTAAACGACGGAGCTCGAAACTCGGAAATCCAAAAAAAAAAAATCGGAAAATTCGCGTCTATTCCTCAGGATACGAGAACAAAAAATAGTTCATTCGAATCGAGACTCTCTTTACGGAAACCCATTCGCTTCAATCACGATGTCATAAATGATTGATAGGATTTCGAAACTTTTTTCCCCAAAAAGTAAATCTCGAGTGATACTCTTCTTCTTGGTACATAAAAACGATATTCGAAAAGGACTCGAAGTCAAATTGCGAATGTGAAATAATTTACTATTCACCGCAGAATTAAAGTAGTGCAGTTAAAATGCGACAAAATTCAACCCTATGCGGACGGAGATATTTGGACGATTGCCACCGCCGAGGGTATAAAAATTACGTAAACCTGTGTGTATATACGGTCCGCAGAGGCCGTGAAGAGTCGATAGAAGAATAGAACGATTCATTCCAGTGTCAAGAAAAAAGAATCCCAAAATTAAATTCGCTTCTATAAGCAAAGATCGGAATATAGATGAACTAATTAACTACACACCAACGATTTTGCAAAAATAGAAATAAAATAAAAAGAAACGCCAAAAAATGGGGCACGAAGATTGCCTATTCTAGACCTAAAATAGAAGAACCGCATCTCTCAATGGTTACTTCATCGGTTGAGTATCTTTTGGCACAGTTCTACCGATCCCAAACAGTTTGAAACGAATTCTGGTGTTCCAGGCGAATGGCGATCGGCCAAAACTGCAGGGAATTTAGAGATTTATTATTTACGTCACGTTGGCGGCCAACATAGGTATGTATGTAGGTATACATACGTACTTTAGGTTTTCAGGTAGCTGGTAGACGGCAGGATAAATCTCGGCCCATCAGATACTATCGTCAAGACTGCAGCAATGAAATATATTACTGCAGCATTACCAGTTTTTCGTTTTGTTTTTTTTTCTTTTGATTTTTTTCTTTAGTTTTTTCATTTTTTTTTCTTCACGTTTTTCTCTTCCAGACAGTTTATAAAGTAGGTACCTACTACAAGTACTTCGGTTGACCCTTAGGAGAATTTATTGACAACCAATAAGATCGACGATGATAATATACAGGGAATAATATCTCCGCGGTTATTTTCTGGGTCTGATATTCGTGTGCCTTCTTATAATACCTTATTCTTCTTATTCTTCTTTCATCGTGAGGTACGACCATCAGATATTACTCGGGTATAACAATACCGTAACTTTATCTCCCACAGAGAAGAAAAAGAAGACGAAGAAGAAGAAGAAGAAGAAGGAGACTAAGACTAAGACTGAGACGAAGAAAGGGAGAAGGAAAATGAGGAAAGGGTCCACGACGACGATGTTAAAAGTATTAGGCAACTTATGTCTCATGTAGCTGGTACGACTTACGAGACAAGCACCATGGTCGTTCTTGTATACATCATATCTACACTAGCATTAAACATTTGTTACGTCAATACCGACGTATGTACCTACTTCATTGGCGGTACAATGTAACCATCTATCTATCTAATATCAGATACGTAGGTAACTAGATTTGGATAAAAATGTATGATGAATAAAATCCTGGTGATCCGAACGAGAGAAAAAAGAAAAACACAGAAATTAGAAACTAAAGTTCTGCAACAGATTTTTCGGGGTGATTCAGCTGTTGAGGATAGATTCCTTGTAAAATTCTAAAACTAAATTTCCTTTACCAAAAATTCGTAGGTCTAGTAGTTTCCGAGCTATGGAAGATCTCAGCTGGCCAGGGCCGGCCTTGAGTCTGAATCGAGCGGTGCCCCTACCTATGTGGCGTATACGTTCTGCGATTGGTAAACTAAGATCTTCTATAGCTCGGAAACTATTGAGCCTACGAATTTTCGGTAAAGGAAATTTAGTCTTAGAATTTTGTGAGGAATCTATCCTCAATAGCCTGAATTCCCCTGTATCGGAGCTGAAGATTTATCGTTATATCATAGTTCCGTCACATCGTTATCTCTCGTAACGAATATAACTGACAAATGATCAGTCTCATAGTAATAGACGCATATATGTATAAGTTATGTTCGAGTTTGTTAAATAAGTTGATACTTATATCGCACGATACAGTAATTATTTTCAATTTACGGTTTTTTATGTTATGTACACGCGTACTATGTATACACGAACAACCCAGCCTTGTTTAATTTTTCTCGTTTTTCTTTTTTTTTTTTTGCTCAACTCCGCAGGAAGTAAAATTAATCACCGTCCCGAACATAATGATCATATAATTAGCTGGGAAGTTATTTAAAAAGCACGCGAGAGAAAAGTGGACAGTGCGATGCACCGTCAACGTCCCCAGAGTCCCGAGAGACTCGCATTCTTTCGTGTATATATATATATATATATATATGCATTTGTTAATTTGTTCTCATTTTTTTCTTATTTTGTGTTTTTTGGGATTTTTCTCTTTTTCTTGTCAAATGAAGAAACGTTGTTGTATAGTATATCGGTGACAAATTAATGAAGCTAATAATACTTGTTACCCGTGAAATAACAGGAAGAAATAGAAAATTAGTCGTGGAAATTATATATATATATATATTTTTTTTTTTTTTTTTTTTTTCTTGAGAGAAAAAACTATAAATCTATGATAATTGACTCACTCAGACCGAGAGGTCTTCGAGTCACGTTTACCGTAGCCATAGCGTTCATCCTCAATCATCTGATATGTATTAATGACTAATCAATCGATACGGCAAAAAAAGAGCCAATGAAAAAGAAAAAAAAAAAAAAAAGAAAGATAGAAAAATATTTATTATTCACTCGCGCGTGACTTCGATGAACACCAAGACGCGCGTCAGATAAGAAGATAGAATATTGACACGTGACAGGTGCGCGTAGGACGCTGGATGGACAGGTTATCGGGTCCCTAGGGATAACGAGGATCCTTCGAAGAGGAGGCGCCTCCTTTCGGGCAACGGAATATAATATAAGACGTATCCAGAGGAAAACCAGTTTCACTCAAACTAGGTATATACAAGTCAAGCGCACGTAACATATATGAGTATCTTATAGAATTCAAAGTTCTCAGTCTTGAAAAAAATATTTTAGAACCAGGGGAAAAAAATGAACCGAGGTAGGTAAATTCTGCCTACGATATTCGAAAACCGATGATAAATCGTGGTCAAAAGTGTTCCGATTATTTTTCAGAACTATGGAGACCCGAAGAACCGGAGGATCGAACGATGTCTGGTCTTCCAATCCGACGAGTAAAATTTTTCGGCAATTTTTGAGTCAGCCTTTCAAAACAGAGATCATTTTGAGTTTCAATGGCTAATGGCGAGTGAATAATTTACGATAATCGATTGTCATTTTTTGTTAACTACACCAGGATATGTTATTATTAATTACGTCTCAATTATCGGAGAATCTATCTTGTCCTTGGGGTACGGTTGTCATGTGGCGACGGTTGTACAATTGCGAACCTCTTCCAATTGACGCGAAAGAAAAAAGAAAGAAAGAAAGGAAGAAAAAAAAAAAAAAAGGAGCGAAGTGAACGTGAAAAGAAAAAAAGAATTCAAAAAAAAAAAAAAAAAAAAAAATGGAAGGAGAAGGGGAAGAAGATAAAAGTCGACTGAAAAACGACTACAAGAAAACGGTAAACCTGCACCATCAGCAACAGCGAAGCTACGTCGATAATCTGAAAGTAGCCGAGGAGTTATTAGCGAACGTTGCAGTAGACGATGAGCTCTACACCGCGAGCGAAACTCACCTCTTCAGAATTCGCTTAAAAGGAAGCTTACTTCTCACTAATTACTATTATTAAACGTTATCGCGTGAACGTACGGTGATTAGCTTTTAATGTCGTACGTACTATGTATATATACATATGTGTATGAAAAAACGTCCTCCTCAATTAATTAACTCCGGCAGCTCAATCGGTTGAATTTTTTTTTCTTCTTTGATTCTCCCATAAATAATAGAAGATGATCGCATATCTGACTTGCAAATAAAATGGCGAAAAAAAAAAGTCTGCAATTTTATTACGTCTAATAGCAAATTTTTTTTTCTCAAATTGGAGTCAAATTTACATGAGAAAATCGATTCAGAATTCGCAAAGAAAACGACGTGTGTGTTTGCGAAATGTATTTTTTTTTTTTTTTCTTTTTTTTTTGGTCTTCGTTTCTTCCTCCATTCGCTAATGACACGACAGAAGGTATAACGGCGTCTAATTAGTCCAGTAGGTACCTATACTTCGATCCGAACCCACTAATAGACACAAATGTATTCTATCAAAGGATGCTGAGGGAGGATCAGTTAATCTTATCGCAAATGAATCTCGAGATTCTCCGGGTGGTCTCCAACCAGGGCGGCTATTTCGATTTCCAAGGATAGACAGGTACATGCATACACAAATACACACATACATAGATGTATAGTCACAGCAGCCGAAGGGAGACAGGGAATAATTCATCAGAGATGATTACACCCGGTGAAAAGATCCGCGATCTAATTTTTCCTATTTTTCTTCTTATTTTTAAAAATTTTCATCTTATCTTCATCCTCTTCTCGTTTATCCTGATGATTATTTATTTTTCTAACTCGTGCAGAACTCTAGTTACTCGAAAGTTTTGATCGGAAATTTCGCAGCGATTAAAACGTACGAGCAATCTCGAAGATATTCTTGAAAATGTTACTTTTCATTTAACTCCAACGGAAGACGAGATATGGACGAAAATCGTTATCCTCATTGCGGTATAAAACCGCTCGATATATTATCCGCGGTCAGTAAATCGCCAATCACTCTAAAATTGCTATTTGCACCGTGCAATTTAGTCCCTCGAACTATATCCACGTATCGACGATTTAATGCTCATATATTGATTTTCAGTCGAATGAACCTTATCCGGTGGTAAACTCATTTCCGGGTAAAACCTGGACCTAAACTAACCATAGTTCAATTGACACGATCTCTTACATCAACGATTCACGATTAAAAAAAAAAAAAAAATCAATGAAACAAAGAAAAGAAAAGAAAAAAAAAAACAGAAAAATTAATCAATATCATTATATCCGTCCGCGGGGAATCGGGTATCTAATCATTCCACTCTCGCCTAATAATCCGATGATCTGATATCCATAAAACGAACTGCATTGAAAAAAAAGAAGCGTAGACGAAGCACGTGCGTACAATTAGTGTCAAATGTCAAAAGAGTAGAAAGGAAAACCATAGTCAGCCAGACGGTAGAGGAGGTAACAGGTTAGTCCGTCAACTGGATGATTACAGTTTCAATTATCCTCTCATTGTGAGTTCGGAGTCTGGTTCTCTCTAATTTTTTTAATTATTTTCTTACTTCATTTTTTATTTTTATTTTTTTTGTTTCATTAATCAACGAGATCAGTCCTTCCTTTTTGGGTTTTTTTTTTTTTTTTTTTCATTAACCGATCCTCAAATCATCTTTTACAATTTTTTTTCTTTCACGGTTTACGACGAGGTCTGGACCAGTCGCTTCGTCACACCTAATACCTACGTGGTTCGAATTTAATTTATTCTTGACCAGATGTGAAATGTAACAGCGATACATGTACGAATCGATCCGTAAATTGTACTTCCACCGGCGACCTTTGAACCTGCTCTAAAAATTCCATACACGTACATAACATATCAGCCGTCATGAGCTGGCGCGAAGATATCGGTTTCGGAATTCGAACACCTTAATAACTCCGTACAGAGTGGCGCCTGTTCTTCTAGTCTCAGTTCAGAGATTCGAGTAAACCAGCTTTGGGTACAGAGAAATCCCGAGATATATACCTAAAAGAGGCATGGAAATCACACGGGTCTCTACCCGGAACGACGAACTTACTTACTGAACGCTTCTCCCAGTTATTCCCTTTACTCTCAGGTAGCAAATCCCGGTTATAAACTTTACGTGTGTGGGTGGGAAGGTGTACGGAATGGAAGAGGCTTCTGTACACACGTGTACGGTAAAAGCCTCCTGTAAAGTCCTGTTTTGCTCTACGGATCTAAAACTGACAGACGGATGAAAATATCCAACCGCGGCGCGGTGCACGTACCAAATTATACATGAGATGGTAAAAATACGGGGATGTATAGGATCGGGGCAGAAGGATATCGGTTTTTCTTTTTTTTCGCAAATAAAATTCCCCCGAAAAACGTGATCCCACGGTTTAACGCGATTTTTTGTGAAAAGAAATGAAAACAAAAAAATTTTTCCTGAATTATTCACGAGCTTCGAACACCGTGCATTGATACACGGGTGTATTTTGGTTGAAGTGATCAGACGGAGAACGGAGCCACCCGAAACCCCGTTTCATCGTCCGGGAAAAATTCCAACTTTGACACTCGAACTACGGCACGGTTTCGTTATCGATCTTCTTCATCAACCGGCGTGGCTAAGAATCCCTTTTTTCTTCCATTCTTTTATTTTCGTGAAGAGGTTCACTCGCGACTTGGACGGCTACTCAATATGTACTACGTCAGACTACTCCACCTCTTCTCCGAACAAAAAATATAAGAAAATAAAAAAGTCTGGATCGAATATCGAGCCCCGGGAACGACGTGCGGAAATAGGGACAAGGTGCGGTGACCCGGTACGACCTCTGAGTCAGACGGTATCATTTGCACATCAGTCAATCGTTTTCTAAGAACGAAATTCGCCCCGACGATTCCGTGTGAAAAAAAAATTGATAAAATCGTAAAATTTCTCTCACCGACGAAGACGACGCGACGGTATCAAAGAAGACGAAGAAGATTAATACCGAAGAGAACAGAAGTCGTATATCGTCTCCGCGTCGTTCAAGATCCTTTGAGCTGGTTTCTGGGGGTTGTAAGCCAAGACGGGTGTAATTCGTAGGGCCAACAATTGGAGTTTTCTTACCCACATGCTCAAAGGGATGCCGGGAAATATTACGCGCTCTAACACTTAAAACAAACAACTCTTGAACTCTGGAGAAGAGCAGCTGTCGCCCGCACACCGAGACATGAAATGCAATGCACTCGAAGAACGAGAAGAAGAGGAAGAAGATCGCCCGAGTTTACCGCACCCACACGATCGCGCCTTACCGCACTCTCAAAGGACTCTTACCGGACCAGATCTTGATCGGTGTTTGTGCACACGTTCGAAATGCACGTATATATACCAAAGAAAAGCCACTCGTGTGTGGTCCGGACGCCACCTACTAAGCGATATCCACTATCCACAATCCACTATCCAGTGCAGAGCGAGCACAACGAGATCCTGAGCACACTGTGAACGAGATTCAGTGCGTATTTGATACCAGTTTATTTTTACAACCACAACAGGCAATCGTTCTTTCTTTTTCCGTCTAGATCAGCTGAGCACCGGTGGAGCAAAGCAGGCTTCGACTAATAACAATAATCTCTCTCTTTAGGAGGTACTGGATGAATTATAAAGATTATGAGGAGTAATTTCCGCCCTGATTTACTGAAGAGAAGATATATACTATACGATCGTCGAGTGTGTTGTCATAGTCAGAGAGATACGATGGTTTTTTTCTTTCCTCTTATTTTCTTCTCGTTTTGCGAAAGACTTTATAGTCAGGATAAATTGCTACGTGAATAACAATAAGAAGTGAACTCTGTACCAGAACGAGGAAGTATAATTCAAGAGTGATTCACTGTTCACCGGGATAATAATTTACAAGGAATGGTGATTAGCAGGGAAGGGAAGTCCCATTAAGCGGAGAAATTTAATAGGGGGATGGTTCGACGCTGTTAATTATACTGCGACGAGTCTGCGGAGCTAATTTTTCATTTTAATACAAAAATGACTAAACGTAGATCCTAAACTATCAAAGAAGAATAGTCAAAGGGTTTCTGATATTGTTGTTAACGGCGGTGGTGCTGCTATCCAAACTCTATCTTCCGGTATTATTTCCTGGGCGGTTTTCTCCTTAACGATTTCATTTTCTAAGTATTTTTCATGTGACAGGTGTGCCTTCGACTTCGGCACTCAAAAGTTCGAAAAGAAAACAAATGGTGATTAACAATGTCGCTTATTTCGTCGTCGGTATGATGAATCCACGCACTCCTCCAGCATCCCAAAGAACTTCTTCTTCTTCCTCTTCTTCTTCTTCTTCTTCTTCTTCTTCTCGAGGCAGTACGTACCTCCGTACGGCATGGCAGACCGCGGTTTGTTAAAGTTGATCTATTCCGGGTCTACTAGGAAACGTCTGTCCCGGATATAAATACCCAGGGGTCCGCAAACCCACTATACCAACTATAGCCACCACTATCGTAAGCGGTCTGTATAAGACAAGGGCGAAGAAGAAGAAGAAGAAGAAGAAGAAGAAGAAGAAGAAGAAGAAGAAGAAAAAGAGGGAGGAGAAGGAGGAGGAGGAGAATGAATTTCTTGTTCTTTAGCATGAACATCACGAAGTACAAGTTGATGCTAATTGTCTACACAGTAGCTGGTACCTTAACCTGGAGGTAACCGAATAAATGAATAAATAGAATATCGCTTAAATTGAACCGTTTGGAAGAGTTCTACTCGTGTAGCTGGGAGAGAGGTAGGTAGGTGTACTTTATACGCGCATGACACTACGACACAAATCGATACTGCACCGAGAGTTCGAGGTAAACTTCCCGCTGAAATACGGTCACATCATCGAATGTCATTGGATATAAATATCTTCGGTATTGATCGATTCAATTCCACAGTGAAACGATTCGTAACATTTTTTTCAGATCACGATCAAGAAACGTGAGAAACATCAACCAAAGACTCAAGTAAGCTGAATTAAAGCTCTTGTTCATCTCCCTTAGTCCAATTTGGAATCGTCAATTCATGGAGTCTGCATTGAACGTCATCAGTCCCAAATGTCCTCAGTATTCGTCGACTTGATCCCACGATGAAACGGTTCGTAACTTTTTTCCAGATCACGATCAAGAAACGTGAGAAACGTCAACCAAAGACTCAAGAAAGCTGAATTAAAGCTCTTGTTCATCTCCCTTAGTCCATTTTGGAATCGTCAATTCATGGAGTCTCCATCGAACGTCATCAGTCCCAAATGTCTTCAGTATTCGTCGATTTGATCCCACGATGAAACGGTTCTTATCATTTTTCCAAAACTCAATTTTTCAGATCACGAAATGAAGGAGATGCCCGCGAACGTTGTACTCGAGGAAGCAATTAAAGCTTCTGTTCATCTCCCTTGGTGTAGTTTCGAGTCCTCCTTTTATGGACTCTATACCAAACCAAGGGACATCGACTCTGGCGCATAAGGTCGAGGTCAGGAGTAAATGTTCCTTCGTGAATCCTCGCCGCGAGGGATAGGTCGTCCTAGGTCAGGTCGAGCTCCTCTACCCGGCCATCTGGCGCTTCTAGTAATTTATTGATCTTCGTGTTGTCGAGCTCTGCCTGGTTGGTGGCTGGTTTTACTCTTCGAGACTAGGTAGGTAGGTAGGTAGGTAGGTATAATAATAACGTAACGGATTATGTCTCACGCGGTTCTACCGTGTCCCTCTTATTGTTAGAATGACCAAACTCGGTAATTACACCATAAATTTTGACCAGGAAGAAGAACCCATGAATTTCGCGAAGTGCAGTTCATCTTTTCGCACTCTACGATGATTGACATCGCGTTCTGCAGTAGGGAGACGAATGGGTTGTACATTGGCACTTGGGAATCGGTATTTCTGGTATCTTAGTGTCCCCGAGTCCGTTAAGGATGTTTTCTTACACGGGTTACGTTTAGCCCTTCGGCTGGTAGGCCTAGTTGTAAAACGCGGTGGGCGACATCGTTAAGAAAACAGAAAACCCCGGTGTGAAAAGTGCGGCTAGGCTCTTTTTCTCACTTCTAAAACCTGGGGTAACGAGAGAAGAGGAAAAGGAAGATAAAAAATGACACCGAGTGGAGTAAGACGAAGACGAAAAGCGTTGTTAAAATGAGTCCAAAATTACTGAGGTGTGTCCCGTTCAGCTATAGGAGCGTCGCTTCCGGTGGTTGAAAATCGCCGAACACTATACGCGTCTGGGAATACAACCAAGCAAGTTCTGAAGTTTCGGTGTGGGCAGACCTTAACCCAGTCGGATTCACGTCTAATATAAACTTTATCGATTACGTTGTACTCGGAAGCCACTTCCATATCTCAACCACGATATCTGATACATCTGTTCCCGGTGTGTAGGTATACATGTATATATGTGTAACGCGATAACAAACCCCCGAGAACTAGTTCTACGAAATGAGAAAACTGGGTGTAGATTGTAGATACTGGGTGAAAACGGGGTACGGAATTCCGGCCTTTGATCAAAACTACGTCAAAACACCCTCAGGGACAAACAACTATCTATTTTCTGCCTTAAAGGTACCCGAGGGATCAAAGAAGCTGACTAGAGCTCAGAGACGGAGGAGGGAAGATCAAGGGAAAGACCTGCCTGACGGTGTTCGTTGCGATAAATATATAATGAAAACGGAAATTAGGGATTTCGAAAACGTCCGACCTTGGCCTTAAACATTTTCAGAATTCAGAAATCTCGTCGGACACTCGGGGCTTCGAGATTTTGAATCGATTCCGAGAAGATGAGACCGTGAGAAATCGTCCAACCGACAAAGCGTCTGGGTTTGGTATTCGATTTTGAGTTAGGGAGATTTCGGACGTGTGATATCCGTGATTTGACTGTTTAAACATGGAATACGACGCGAGTATCACGTGTGTTTGAGATGTTTAGACTGTATTTAGAAATTTTGGAGAAGGGAGTTTGACGATGATAAAAGTTTAGGACTTTATCGTTTTTCTTCATTTATGAATGAAGAGAGTGAGTTTAACAGCGTATGATCCTGTTTCATTTTATGTAAGCAGCTGCGTTGATCAAAATTCAAGATGCATATGCATTACGGAGCCAGAAGGAAGGAGAGACAGACGCCAGCCCGTCTGCTCGATGCAGTCTTGGCTTCTCCCACCTCCACCTGCAGGTTTCCTTTAAAGTAAGAAAAAATAAGAAGAAAAATAAAAATAAAAAATAAAAAGTAAAAAGAGAAAGAGAAAGAGAGAGGGAACTTTGCACCGCTGCATTTGGCGTCATCGTACCCATAGTCGTCTTTGGAGTTACAGTTAGCTGAGGACGTAGGTATAACTACGTTTAAGATTCGCGTTCGAGATTCTAGCCAACCGGCGATTCAAGATGGCGAGAAAAGATGATCAGGACTTGAAGAGTATATAAAACTTCCTTTTTTTCACGTCGTTCTTATCTTATTTTATTTTATTTTATTTTATTTTATTTTTAAAGGAAGTTGAGGAGGCCTGATCCTGTTCAACTCTTCGCTACACGAAACACCGCGCGATCTATATAGCGTGAACAAAGGTGTCCATAGCCTACCTACTTACATACATACCTACATACTTAAATTATAGGTATATATAAAGAACGGAAATGAAGTCATACCGTAAAACTGTCAGTCAAAAAGACACGGATGGTCGCATCCCAAGCGCGGGCGCCCGTGTCTTAACGTAATACTTAAGTAACGAACTTCTTTTGTGTCGAATTGCGCCCATTATATCCTGTCGAAAGTGATTTGAGACCAATGGAGAAAGGCGATGTCGCTTAAGTTTTCCGGTAAATGAAATTCAAAAGTCGTGGTAAAAGAATGTTCAAAAAAAATGATAAAAAAAAAAAGAAGAAAAACTACCAAAATCTATACGTATGTACACGTAGGAATAAATGAAAATATTTTACGTTCGGATTCGTTGAAGGTGCAGGTTTACCGTTAGTTCAGAGAAAGTAATTATACTTGCACCAAGGAAAGCTAACAGCCCGTCTAATTAGAAACAAGTCGGTTCAACAGAGCGAGTTAAAAGTTATTGCTCATAGAACGGTTTCGTACACTACGTACCGTTATGCCTTGCAGAACTTCTCTGACGGAATGGAATATAGTAAAGGTACAAGTTAATTAGGCTTCGTCTTAATAAAAGGGACGAATTTGTGCTCTAATTAATCCCATATACGCGTATAGGAAAAGCTGATAGTTCCGGTAGGTATACATAACTAAGAAAATTTCGTTGTGTGAGTATATAGGATTTAATTTTTATTCTATTTATATATTCCGTCGTTAGAGTATAATATTGTTGTTAATTTATTCCTAAACGCGAGTAGAGTTAGATTTATATATATATATATATATATGCCCTTTCGTTAAGGCTAAAGGATTCAGTCCGTTGATTTCGACCGACTAGAACCAACATTATTCCTATTTGCTTAAGTATTCACGGTGCAAGCATTATCCAAAAGCAACGTCTGCACGTATAACCTAAGGAACAGAAGAACCTGGTAGGAAAACAACCGAGATAACTTGAACTAACGCAACGTAGTATCTATATATATATATATGTATTCATATACGTAGACGCGTTAGCTTTATTCAAATCCTAACAGCTGTTAAACTCCCGTCTATTTTCCATTCTACAAGCTCACTTCCCTCGCGAGCTTTAACCAGCTTTCAGTAATTGGTATAACGCTTAGACTATGTTAGTAAGAAGAGCGTACGAGTAGAATACCAAAGCTTGAAGATCGCTTCTTTCGAAAAACGAATATCAGAACTAGAATCCAAATTTGAAATTTGAAATTTGAAATTTGAAATTGCGGAAAGGAAGAAAGAAAGAATAAACTGGGAAAAAAAAAAAAAAAAAGAAGAAGACGAACTTTTCGGTCATTATATTAATTCGTAATGCAATAAATATGGCGACAGTGAACTGATACTGTTCAGCTATTATATTATATTATATTATATTATATTGCGTTCGTAGGTATCGGGAGGTCCGTTATAAGAATAAAGTATCATTCGTCATCCGTTGGGTCAGTTGTTTGGATGAACGACGATCATAGATAAGAATCTAATATCTACCTGTCGTGAAATACACGAGTTTTATACCTCAACTATGTATAGTTGTATTAAATATACAATATAGAAGAGAGAGATCATCCATCATTGCGGTCCTAGTAGGTAGTTACAGCCGAGCTCGGTTCTCCTAGATGTCGATACAATGATAGTTGAAGTAACAAAAAATAAATAAAAAATATATATTAATACAAGTCGAACAATTGTTCGTCGTCTATAGAGAAACTTGTAACTCTAGAGTCTGCAGTCTGAGAAGTTGAAAAATAAAAAAAAAAAAAAAAAAAAAAAAAAAAAAAGGTGTCTTTTTTTTCTCTTCCTTTTGTATTATTTCTTCTCGATTTTTATACCGCACGGAGATCACCGCTGAAGATTACGTAGTACGTACAGAGAGAGAGAGGTACTAGTATAATAGATCTTGGTACGAATCGTTACGTGGGTTTTTATTTTTCTCTACGTTAGTTATAAACCGCGATTCTCTGTACGGAATCGATTATACGGCATCGAATCTCTCGCGGTCTTATTCGTACCAGCAGCTGAGAGAATGAAAAAAAAATTTGAAAATTTATCAAATTAAATGAAAGAAACGTTAGCCGAATGGCGGAGTGTTACGGAGAGAAAAGAAGCGAACGGTGGGTTTATTCACTTGAATAAACATCGCGCCGCGGTGTGAATCGTCACTTATTATTATATAAAGACGGAGAATAAAGGAAGAAAAATAAAAATAAAAAATACGTATATATATATACAAGAAAACTCGAGGAATGAAGTAATCACAACTAGGTAGTTATATCTGAAAGGCTGCGTGTACAATAAACGTCGGAACGAGAGCAACAATTTTTATTTATTCTATTTTCTCCTCATTCTGTTTTTTCTTTTCTTTTTTTTTCTTTTTTTTTTTTTCTTGAACAAACGGTATTAAAAATTTTACACGAAACTTGAGTAGGTATACGTATATGAAAAAGTCGTTATTCATCGGTGAATGAATGAAATTTTCATCTCGGTAGCCGGGAGCCTAGACTTCCTCTTTGAGGGAGGTAGGTAACTTTCGAGAAGCAATGTTTGGAATTATTAAACGGTTTTGGCAAAGCCCCTGGCTTTGAAATATCTCCCTTTATCAAAAGCAAACTCAACAGGCAAACAAAGTGCTAACGCGTCTCTATGGGTTAGATTGTTAGAGGCGTGTATGATAAAGGCATGAGGCATTATGGAGTATGAACCGAGGAGCTATGAACCCGAGGATAAAGGATCCCCACGAAATATTGATGAGTAAAGTTTCCGCTCGCTTCGCTACGTCGCGAAAAAAAAATTCAAAAATGTCTCCGGTATAAAGTTTTCAAAAATTATTAGAAACATTTGTTTTTCCTTTTTCCTTGATACATACGCACGGATTTAAAATTCACACATACATATATATATTAGGGTGATTAAAAAAAAAAAAAACGAATTTTTTTTTTTTTTTCCAAACAGGTTCAAAAGTTTCATTTAGATATAAAAATACGCCCGTTAAAATTTGAGCTTTTAATATTAATATCAAGAGGTGGCGCATCGCGAATTTCTATTTCCCATTTAAATAACACGGGAAAATTTGTTTTTGCTCCTTCTGATTTTTACAACTAGCTGACGATGCGTCATATAGAAAATCTACAAGCATATTTTTGTAGGGAATTGAATGCTCTACAAAAACGGTCTCTTACACTTTTTTTATAAACTTAGCCATTCGAATGATATTCGAGTTCAAAGAGCCACCTTTCTGACAAAAAATGAGTTTCTAAAATAAGTTTATCAAAAAAGTGCAAGAGACCTTTTTTGTAGAGCATTTAATTCTCTACAAAAATATGTTTCCAGATTTTCTGTATGACGCGTCGTTAGCTAGTTATAAAAATCAGAAGAAGTAGAAACAAATTTTCCCATGTAGTTATTTAAATGGGAAATAGAAATTCGCGATGAGCCACCTCTTAATATAATTATTAAGAGCTCAAATTTTAACAGGCGTATCTTTATAACTGAATGAAACTTTTGGGCCTGTTTGGAAGAAAAAAAAATGTTTTTTTTTAATCACCCTAATATTAAATTGTCTGAGCATGTAATACCGAGATACAGGAATAAGAACTGCACTTTGCGCTGCAGTAGCTGGTGGAAACGAGAGTGGAAGACAATGCAGATAGGCGGAGAGTGCTGCGGAGTGAAATTCTGACTAGGTATATGAAAGGCTAGAATTCTTGAGCACACATAGATAATAGGTATAGTGCAGGTGGGTACGCTTCGAAGTGTGTAAAAATCTCTTTTTCCTGTTTCCTCGTTGTTTTTCTTGTTTATTTCTTTTTCTTTTTTTTTTTCTTCTTGTTTTCTTGTTTTCTGTCGCTTTTATTCGGGATTGGAAGAGAGCCGAGAGGGAAGAGAACGGATTGAAATACAGGTGAGAAACCGGGACTAAGTTAATAGGGACTTTTCAAACTTTGTGAAAGCTCGTGAGCTGTAAGATTGATTAACGATTATTTTCAAGTGCTGTCAAATCACCGTGCGATAATGTTAATGAGAAAGCTGTGTAGCAGCGACAAAGTACTGCTAGGATAATATACCTATATATCGATACAACTTTATACAGTGACTTGAGAAACTGTCTCTGATTCTTGCGAAACCCGGTCGAAGTTCCGAATTTTTGAAAGTACCCATCAGTCAAAATTCCAAATTTGAATAGACCGAAATTTTCGGATTTCTGCGTTTTTTTCGCAGTTTTTGACATTTCGCAATTTCAATATTCTGATCTTCGACGTTTCTGAAAATTCTGAATCGTATTAAACGAATTTGAGAAGACTTCTTGACGTCAATTTTTTTTCTAATTAAATTTTTTCGAATTTTAATCCTCTGATCGTTCGCTAATTTAAATAAATTATTACGGCGTTTAATTTCCCCAGAATTCAACGGTATATAGAGGCAATTATTTCTGTAGTGGTAAGTGAAGAAGCTACCTACCTCTGCCTACCTATCCGACCTCTTGAGTCACGCCTACGATTAACAATTTATTCTTCAGTGAAGACGTGTCTTATGTTAGAAAAGGGAAGAGGGAAGAGGAAGAAAGGGAAGCTGGCTCCCCAGCTTGTGGTAATTAGTCCCTTCCGGTGATTAAACTAAAGTAAAGAAGAGAGGAGTGATCAAGATGAAAAATAATTTCAATTTCACTTCGTTTTTTTTTTTTTATTTTAATTATTATTTTTTTTTTATTATTGTTTCTCTCTTCTTTTCTCTCACCAGTCAAGAATCGCGATATATGTAGAAAAGGTAAAATTTTCTGAAACGGGGTAAAGAAGAAAGAAAGAAAGAAAGAAAGAAAAAAAAATATATACGTATGTATATTTAGACATTGAATTTTCTTTCATCCGCAGTACACTTAATCTCTACGATTCTACCAGGTGGAAACTGTTTGATATAAACGATCCGTCTACCGAAGCGGCTATAATAAGTCGTTTGATTCTGATATCTGCGGTGCCGCAGTCGCGTGGAAAATGCAATTAGTTACCGCGGCGAAGCCGTTTAACGTGGATAGAGCGCAACTGCGAACCGTTCAATCGAGAGTATGTCTTAACCTCGTGTAATTCGCTGTGAAAAATGGACGTGAGGATTTTGAAAAATTTGTTAAAAACGATCAGGAAACAAAGAAAAAAATTTTTTAAATGAAGTTTTGTAATAATAATGACGGAAAAGAAGTTCGTATCTCGAAACGAAAACGACTCTGGACCGTGGTTCTAATTTTACCTATATTGATTTCAGAAGTCGTACCTAAAAGGTTTTGAAACGTATTCCATTAGACTCGTATAGTGTAAAAGTGGCTGGGAGATTAGAGTAACGAATTAAACACTTTGATGAGAGAATGGGACCGGATTGAAGTTCCGAATTTGAAAAAAAAAAAACAAAAAAAAAAAAAAAAAATTCCGTGTTGGTTTGAAGGAAGAACAGTTAAATCATCGGAACGTGTAGCGAGAATAAATTCTCGAATTTATATTATGATGTGAAATATAATAAAATTTGTACCGTTTTAGTATGACGGTTATAACAAACGTTGTAATTGACCCGGATTCGTCGCTTTATATCCCGTAATACGTTGTACTTCTGTACGTCTATACGTTATAAACCTTAATACCGGCTACCGTCAAATCTAACGAACCAAAAATTCAAAGACCGACGATAATTTCCTTTGTACCCAAAAACAATTTTCCCCCAAAACGAATATATGAGACCGCGATTGCTTAACACAGAATACAAAGATCAAAAGATCCCGTAACGAGATAAAAAAAATAAAAAATAAAAATAAGAAAAATTCTCCCAAGGAAATATAGGAATGCGAAGAGAAAGAAAAAAGACAGAAAACGAAAAAAAAAAAAAAAAAGAAATTTTCACCCCTAAATTGTTTTTTCTCATTATTTTTTTTTTTCATCTCATTAATTGCAATGTTTCCTTCTTTTTTTTTTAATTATCAAAAAAGTCAATTTCAATTATTATTTCTTCCAATATGTATATTAAAATATAAACCCGTTGAATTTATCGACAAGGGACGTATTTGTCATCAATTTTATACGTATGTATACAATATACATATATATATAGATATATATATATATATAATAACGACACACATAGGTATATATATTATATATACATATATATACCACGTTGCGGCGCAGATAGGTCAGTATTGCGCGCGCGACTGACAAACAGCGTCGTGGATGGGGGTCAGTGTGTTGAAGCGATCGATAAACCTCTTTCCATCTCCTCGAGCTCCCGGAACGTTCCGTTCCTCGAGGGAACTGGGATAATCCCGGTTTTCTGTCGAATATAAATGAAAGTATAAAGTATACTAATATATACTATATACGCAGGGTGACCCATTTCACTGCTAAGAATCTCTCGTATATTATACATCATATACTGTCGAAGGCCCTGGGGGAAAAATAAATAATTCTACAAATTTTTACAAATTATTAAAGAAATGTGAAATTTTCATCATTTTTAATGAGAAATTACAGTTTTTTTGTTTTTTTTTTTTCTATTTTATTTCGTCTTTCACTACGATCAGTGATTAATTATCGATTGTCAATTACGCGATCAATGGCTGATGCAGCTAATTGATTCGTTGATTAATTTTGTTGGTTTTTTTTTTTTTTTTTTCACCCTCGCGAAAAATTTTGCTATTCATACGAAATCCCGTCGCGCGTCACGCTGACAAGACGAGGTGTATTCAAATATACATATTTGAGCAAAATAATCAGAAAAAAAAAAATGGAAAAGAACGATCGATATTCGCAAAAGGGAAGAGAGAAAGAGAGAACGAGATAAATAGAAGGGGAGCGCGTCAGGTATGCGAGAAGAGAATTAAAAGCGGGTTAATTACCTCACAGAGATAACTAACACAGGTTGAAAACCTGGTTTACGACAACCGCGAGCGAACGCTGACTTCGACTAGACGATAGCACAGCTGAGTTTATCGCACAGACTAAGAGATTAAAAAATGAAAAAAAAAAATTGCCTTTAGTCGTATATATATATATATAAATATATATGCGGGTAATGCCTGAGCTTTCGTTATAGCTTTTGAAAAAAAATTCTTCACTTTTGAGAGATCTTTTCCACACGATGTAAATTTCGACGAATCTTCGCTTTCTTAATTTTATCTTTCATTTTTTTTTTCAAAATTTTTTTGAATTTTTATTTATTTTTATTTTCGCAACGTACGTAAAACATGAAATTGTACTTAAAGTATGTATAGCCGAGCGAGTAGCTATAGAGATGGGGAGTTTATTCGCGGTTATTTCATATATATATAAAAATGTGGTTCGCCGGATACGAAATAAAATAAAGGGGACTCCGAGTTTTATGGTTTTCTGTATTATGAGGGAGTTAAATTAGGGTGAGGTAAAAATGATGGGAATTTCGAGGTCCCACATGGCCTCACAGCTCGACATCTCTTTCACAACGGTATATACCTACCGTTCCAGATACGTTCTTTCGCGAGGACGAATTTCCATTTTTTTAATTCCGTTTTTTTTTTTCTATTCTTCGGTTCAATTTTTCTTTCTTTTTCTATTTTGTTTTTTTTTTTCTTCTTTTTATACATCTTTCTCAGTCTCGCGCCGTCAATGAATGAATAAATGAATAAATAAATAAATAAATAAATAAATAAATAGATAAATGGAAGAGAAGAATCCATGGGAATAATAAAGCCCCGAAAAAAAAAAAAAAAAAAAAAAGAAGAAGACCAGGTATAGTATTTCGTTTCGGAAGTATCGGCTTGTTATCGATCTCTCACTACGATATAACTATAACTATAACCTGGCACGTTGACAAGAGGCGGGCAGATACTTCCGGAATAGACTAGAAATAAAAAAATAAAAAAAAGAGTTAAAAAAAAAAGGCTATCGTTGCCGGAAGTGGAATAATGAATTATATATACCGGTAGGTATATGCGTATAATACGACGTCGATAATCGCGGACACGAATTATGTATGAATAACGAATAATTATTTTATTTATATTTTATTATATATATAAATATATATATATATACGATACTTTTTCCTTTGTTATAAATAATCATACGAAATGAGTCATAAAAAAAATTATATGATAATTTTCTGATGAATTTGGAGCGGAAAAGAAGCAAAATAATAATTAAAGTGATAATTTATGTATATATATATAGTATGAAGGAAAAGAAAAAAATATGTATATATCATTATAATTATAAATATTTTATATGAGATCCTGCGATAGTTAAACTTGTCATCGACGACTATGTTATATACTCCCGATCAAGGGTGCAGGGTACAAGGTAACGGGGTACGCTCGGTTAGATTATCTAGAAGATTCACTTTGAGAGATACAGAGAGTTTAGTTTCGTTTGATTTAGTCTAGTTTCAACATGTAGTCTAGGTACGTCTATATACGTGTCTAAATCTATAAGACACCACCCTACACGCATGCATATAATTATACACGCGTAAAATACTATGTTCTCTAAATCGTGAACAAATTAGGCTAATAGACAAGGGACATGCATGCATGCATGCATGCATGCGTACTGCTATATACTACGACAGAGGCTATAATTAGTCAAATTATTCGAGTCCCACCAGAGCCTCGGAACTATAGTCTAGGGGGTTGCCGAGTGCGCACGGCTGGCTGACTTACTCCTAGCTTAGCGCCTCGGCTAGACTGTATACAACCAACCTAGTAGATCGTAGAAGACGGAAAATTCACCCCTCAAAAATAAAATTATAAAAAAAAAAAAAAGAATTAATTTTAGTTCACTGCTTCGTATTATTGAATATTTAAGGAAAAAGGACGGCAGTTTTTTTCTTTTTATATTCTATATTACATACATATACATATCCATTAATACTATATGCAATATTATATGGAAGAACTGCAGTACTTTGCGGATGTTGAGCCACAACGCGATTATAAGTATATATTGTATATATATACATATACATATATATATATATATGTATTGTATATGTATACATAAGTGCAGCTATAGAACGATAGAAACTTTCTACTTTAAGGAATTTCTATGTCTCGATTTAACCAACCTGACTGTATTATTGCAACCCGCGCGTATTATACATATTGTGGGAAACTATCGTGATGTACTTCTATTATACAGGTTCTATTATCCATAATAATAATAATAATAATAATAATAATAATAATAATAATAATAATAATAATAATGATATATAAATATATAATAATAATAATGGGATCTTAAAATTTTATTACATTATAAAACATATGTCTAACATATTTAGGGTATATAAGACCGCCCATATACTATAAATATAAACATTAAACAGCGCGACTATCGTATATACTATAGCTCTACATATATGTATATATATATATATAATATATATATATATATATACGAGATTAAGAAAGTTTGAAGATACACGTATACATACACAGTCCCTACGTACCGCATTATTATATAGAGACAGATGCGAGCCGTGGTCTTATCTGTATCTACTCAAGGGCGGTGATAGGGGCGTGTGCAATCGCGCTAGTATAGCTAGCTATGAGACTGTACGTTGTGTGTTATCTCGCGAGCCCCCGCTCGCTCGCTCGCTCGCTCGCTCGTACTGATGAACGCGTTACGTTACATTGCGTTGCGTATGTATATATCACGTATAGTAATTTATTGTAGATTAAACGAGTAACCGTTAAATAACACCGTAATGTACATTTTTCAGTGTTTAAAAATTCTGAATTTTATTAGTGGAACTTTATTACGTCTTCTGTGAACCGTTCTGGGAGATCGGGTCGTGAAACGATTCTATATAATTATTACACGCCAGAAGTACGTCTGTAATCTCGACAAATTCAATTTCACAATTTATATCTACACCGAAACTAAATAAATAGACAAAACGAATCGATGATAAAATAAGCGACACACTTTTAATCTCTATTTCGCATATACTATATATGCAAGCAGCCAGCTTCTCCTTTTTCTTCTTCTTTATCTTTTTTTGCAAGTCAATTACGTAAGAATAATATAAGTCTACGCATATGCTGTTGTGCAGCTGTAGGTCTATATTCTATATAGCAATGTTATATGTATATATAAAGTTATACAAAAAAGATACCCTGCGTCAGACTTCTTCTTCTCGGTTAGGTTAGGGTATGAGCGATATTATTCAATTCTGTATAATAGCGAGTTATAGTATGAGTGTATAGGAGCTGCAGGTATACCACTATAAGGGAATAAGGGCCGAGAAGGCTGCACTACACCGTGCACCTGCATCACGGCTATAATTCAGTTTCTCGATCTTCAGTATAATAGTCGAAGCTCGACTGCCGCAGCACCCTACCACGAGGCACACGGATACATCTCTCTCATTGGTATAAACGTATTATGTTATACACCCAGCTATTATACATCTACGATCATATTATACAACTGCAGTGAATAATGGAAAGTCAATTTATACACGACTGGTTCGAAGCCCTCCAAAAATGAGACTCGAATCATTATCGTCGTTTTTCTTATTTCTCGTTATAATCTTCAAGATTGGAGAAAAAAAGGAAAAAGAAAAGGCGGAAAACTGAGAACAGATTTACTAATAGCGAAGATCCGAACGGTTGCATCTGTCAAGTAATTGATACTTAGTACTTATAAGTATATATGCAGCTATTGCGACATTGCAGGAGCTAACCGATTAGCCAACTCATTGTTGATTCATTCCGCTCGATTCATTCACTACGACGACGTACGTACGTCTGGCACCCCCCGCAACCGAGCGAACGACCGACCGCTCGGTATACCATTCATAAAATAAACGGCGATCCCCAATAAGCTGTCCGCGAAGAATCGTCGCGATATGTGACTCGAGTAGGTATAGGTATGTACTACGTCTATAAAGACAGCGGAGGAAAACGGTAGGTAAGTTAGTGTATAAGTTGACGTAAGAAAACCGACGTGGCTTGTACGAATATAAAAAGTAGAATTGCTTCGGGCAGGAATTAACTCCCGGAGTTTATCAGTGCACGATTAATCAACTCCGTTAGGCAATTATAAGCGTAAGAAAAATAGTGAGAATTTAGCGAAGTATGCGTTTTGAAATAGTAAAGAAATATAATAAGAAACAGTCACTGATCCCTAGTCTCTAGCGACGAAGCAATTAGTCATAATTCCTGTATCTATTTGTTTCGTAGTTTTTAAGCTGATTTCAAAAGCAACGTTATAACACATAGGTGTGACCGCGTATACGGATAGATGTATACATTCGTTGTTTGTTTGTTTGTTGTTTATATGCCTATGTGTGGATTCGTGAAGATAACCCAGTAACTTCTAAACTTAGAGAACGCCGTGCGCGCGGGCTCCGGCGCATGTATGCGCAGGTTTGCATAACTTCAAGCTTTCGAAGTCAGCCCGAGCGCGATATAAGGGGACTTATTTCCCGGCCTATGTCTATACCTGTGACTACTATTCCTATACATATATGCGTATAGGTATATAGAAATAAGAAGGTGAATCTCGGCCTTATAAACGAGGCGCAAGTCATTCTGGGAAAGGAAATACAATCGATGTAACATAGATTTCAGATAATACGAAGCGATTAAAAATCGGGCGACAGTCACGAGACGGCAAACACCGTTTCAGTGTAATGGCTTAGGCTTAGGTCTCGGTGGATGTGATTTTTTTAAGAATCTTCTTACCTTTTCGAGGGCTTCCATCGCCGCTTTAGCACCCCAAGCATTACGACGATTATCTTATAGCTGAGGACGCACAAGCACAGAACACAGTTAATAAACGTCTTCGTTATCAATGTATAAATACCAAATACATTCCCCGCTCTCTATAGCCTCCACTGTTAGTTGATATATACTCTACATTTTCACTGTTTGGTATATCAGACGCGTACATGTAACGCGCGAGTCTGGGAATCGCTGAAACGTCAAACGGCTAAGAATCTATAACATCCGCGATCTGAAATCCGTGAAGAATCTACGGTTCACGAAAAAAAAAAAAAACTCACTTCTAGCTCATATTTGTTTTTTTTTTTGTTTTCAATCTACTTCGGTTCAAAAGCACAGCATAAAATATCAAATAATTGAATGACTATAAGGAATCACCGTTCTCGTGATATATTATACTTTATATTACACTTGTAACTATTCTCCGTATAGCAAGCATACGATAATTTATTTATTCAAACGCGAGTTGAAAAACCGACGCGTACCTCCCTGCGAGGAGTCGACGCTCACCGGTGGCTCGCCGAGCTCAAACTAAACTAAACAGAGACGGGAGACACGCGCTTGGCGTTCGCCCCTGTCGCTCCCCTTTCTCCGCCGCTACGGTAGGCCGACGGTATATACAGAGCATATACTGTACGGCCGAGTCCACTCGCTGCGCGGTCTGCGAGCGTCGTCGTCTCCGATGGATCGATTTTGTATTTTTTTTTTTTTATTTTATCATCATTATTTTTCTCCGTCTTTACAGCCCTCGTCAAACTCCGCAGGTCAATTGCACTTTGTAACTCGAAGATGGGACTGCTGCAGCCTTTGATATTTTCTGCGATGTTTCGCTCATCGCTTCACTTGTTCTTTTTATAACCGTTAGTAGGGAATCTGGGAACGGAGAGAATGACCTTGATTTTATTCATTTCTAAAGTTTCTGTAAATTTAATCACGGGGTATAACGTGTATACGGTATTTCAAGTCTTTAGTTACAGATTATAGTTGTAATTAATGATTTTTTATTCCGTTGCCAAACCCGCGGTGTAGGTAATTAATTCATAAAAAAGAACAAAAGGACCCGCTCGTTTCCGTGTTCGCACTTTATTAATGCGTTTATATACTTATACGTAGGTATGTGTGTACAAGTATGAATGCACCACGGTGGTGTCTTTAATTGCAATTAATATACCTACCGCGGGCCGATTTATAAACCGGTTGTACATACCTGCGTATATACGTGTATATATATACAATATAAAGATATAGATATACATATATATATATACGTATAAAGATACCGTGAAGGAAAGTATAAAGAACGCGACGCGGTCTCGAAATTTGTTGGAATTGATTGCCCGGCAATGAAAATAACTCAAGGCCCTAATAGCGCGGTTGCTCGATACGAACTGTTTTTTCGGCCACAAGCTCTCACGTATATCTATATAGGTACCATAACCCGGCACACATACTTTCGAGCAATAACTGCACTACCAATCGAAGAATAAATCTCTAACTATACTATATGATATAATATTGATAAATATGAGACTCGCTACGCGCGGCTATTGTTCTTTGCTTGGTCCTGTAGCTGTATAATACACCGTGCGGGCGGTTTATACTATACTACGAAAATATATCGAGAAAACGTTCATCACCGAAATTGATCGCTCTACGCGGGAGGTAGGTAGATAGGTATAGACCGGTTAACTCGATATTCATAAGAGAGGATCTCGCTACCCCATAAGAAAGAATAGTAAGCCTATTTTGTCGATTATGTGAGCAAGGGTTAGAAATAGTTGAGAGACTGTTGAGAGAATGGAGAGAAAAGTTAACCGATAGGTTATGTGCAGGATCTTGAATTCTGTTTTGGCTTCTTTCCTGGGCTTGTAATAATTGGGTGATCCTCTTTTTTTTCCCCGAAACTGTATACATGTAACTAGACTCGTACACAATTATTTGGATTGGTTTGTTAACAAGGTATATTCTCATGTTTCGAAGTATGACAAAGCGAATAGAATCTAGGGAAACCTACGAGGTTTCCGTCTTGCCACTCGACGTGGCGCAGCTGAAACCGTAGAGTTTTTAAGAGTATGTACTCGAGTCGGTAGATGCGCTCGAGCATTCTTCTTATCATACTTGACCTATCTTCTTCTTTGCCGTTGAGTTTCATTCTGAATTATTACCCTACGAAAGAAAGGAACAAGACGCAATACTATGTAAGAAGGGTGTAGAGAAATACGATTTTATTTTTCATTTCATTGAAGATAAAAATAAAAACGGGAGGAAATTTACTACGAATTTCACTCGTCTAGAAATTATAAATTAGACAAATTTTAGTCTCTTATAATGACAGAAATTGAATAAAAAATAAATGTGGTTCCGGCCGGGATCGAACTGGCGACCTTCTGCGTGTAAAGCAGACGTGATAACCGCTACACCACGGAACCCGCTTGTAAGAATTGCTGTTAAACCAAGTCCTGAAAATTTCCAACTGGTTATTATCGCCAAAATATACAATTTGCAGCAACCCCGATCCACCTATATAATTACAGAAACGACAAGTTTGATCCCTAATGATATTTCTGATATTTAAAAACGTTTTCCTAACCACATTGATCGATGAATCTGCCTTCTTTATCGATTTTACGATAGCAATTACTCGGTCGGTAACTTACCGACCTACGTTGTGAATGTTGAATGATCTGATCACAGATAGCGACATTGCGAGCCCGGGAGAGATTCAAACACATGTAATTCCCCGACACAAACGTAAACTTGCAGGGTTCGGAGAAAAGTGAATGATCAATGGTGATTAGATGGTACGATTAGTTAGGGAATAAGAACTGTCATTATCTACTGCTCTGGATAGCGTATACATATATAATAAATGAAAGCAGGAAATCTGATTCGGAGAAAAATCCTGTGAGCGGAAACTTGTAGACTTTGTACATTTCTAATCGGGATATATAGATGCCTATTTTATTAGTCTAAACAATGGATTTCATGTCGCAATGTGCGAGTGATTACTAAGATTCCGATAACACTCGGGCTTATTAATCATCTCGCGCTTGACTTGGTTGGTAGAAGTATTATTCAGTTATTATTCTGTTACGATAAGAATTAATAGATATGCGCCTAGTTCTGGGAATAACCGAATTCCCGGCTCATTCTCAAAACAAATATGAGTAACCCTGATTTTATATCAAGGTTCTCGCGATACGTATGTCGGTCAATATAAATTCATTGCTTAAAATTAAATACCATCAAAAAATAAAGTAACTGACAAAATAATATGGAATTCAATTATTTCTGAGGCAATATTTAAATCTATAACTTGACAGGTATATGCGAATATAAAATCGCGTACGGATGTAAATTTTCAGAAGAATCCTTCTCTCATTAAATTAGTCGTATTATTGCAGTCGTTCAAAATAGCTAATGATATCAGTATAGATAATACAAGATATTAACGATAGCGGGAGTTGAATGATTGCGAGTTTGACATCGGTGGGAGACGATTATTGTGGCAGTAAAGGAAGTGGTCGAGAACAATCCAGTCTTCCGTTTCGGTATATTCGACAGGAAGTACTCAAAACCGCTAATCTACAGTGACCACAAAAACACAAATATATATAGTGCGAGGATGGCGGATGACGCGGAAAAATTAGCGGAGATGCAAAGGCTCCGGAAACTCGTACGCTTTCAGCCTCTAAGATTCGTTAATATTTTCTTCAGCACTATTTTAACGGTAAATATTATAGATTCAAACATTAGCCGATCACGAATTTCTTGTTGAAATAAAATTCCCGAAATGTCCACAGCTCTATGGGGTGGGACTTCTTCTAACAGCAATAACAGTTAAATCAGAACTTTCCGACTATCTACCGTTCCTCCATTACTACCTAGACAAGCCAGTTCTCGTATTAACTCTAGGCTCTATAGTTCTCATCTGTCTAAGCTGCCTTGGTATAATTGCATCCGCCCAAAATATCTACCAAGGAATTGTCACGGTGAGAAAATTTTCAACAATTAATAACAATGTCCGTTTTGTTTGGTAATTTACTGACATCGATTTAAATGCTATACATATATTATTTGTTAAGATTCGATTTTCCGGTACGTCTAGACGCACAACGGTACAATACGTTATTTCTGTTGATATATACGATGACAGCTGACGTGAATTTTATCTTTCGATTTTCGTGATATCATAAAAACTCAAAGATAATATACATATACGAGAGTAATCATTTCTTACAATTAATGTGTCTGGTGTCTTTGCCAATCTATAAACAATAAAATTCAAAATAATGTGAATAAATACGTTAAAAAATTCGAATATTTCATCCACTACGTCAATAAATGAATAAATTGATATCTCTACAGTACGGAGTTCTTCTCTTCGGTTTATTCATGTTCAAACTTACAATGGGAGCCGTCTTTTTAGCTGTATTAGAATCAGCGAATAGATCAGTTACACAGGCGTTAGAAACGCACATGGATAATTACACCGAATACAGCGATCCGTTTGATTATATTCAAACAAACGTAAGTTTTATAACAAACGTTACATACTTTACCTATTCTTCGTTATAAATTTATAATATACTTTACTAACAAATCCAGCAGGCTTATATACTCGAATCTCTACGATTCTTTCTACAAATCATTATTACTCAAATCATAATCCTCAAATTGGAATCAACGCCTCACGTTTTTTTTTAACAATTAAAATAGTTCGCCAATTTTTTCAACAAGCATAATAAAACAATTAAATAATAAATTAACAAGAAAAAACAGTAAATAAATCATCACAAAAAAACTAAAATATAAAAAAAATATATCCTCCCCGGCGGGGAATCGAACCCCGGTCTCCCGCGTGACAGGCGGGGATACTTACCACTATACTACCGAGGACTTGAAAAACATGAAAATAATATTTATAATTGGTGTCTATTGTTAGCTAAATTGCTGTGGTATCAGTGATTTTTCGGATTGGAATTCGACCTTGGGATACATTCCCGGATCTTGTTGCGACTCTGATAGCGCTTGTGGATTCGCTGATATTCTTAGTCTCAATGAAACTGGCTGCTACGCAGCTCTCAAAAACCTGATCAGCTACCTCCTCAATTATCTTATCATTATTTTAGGCGTGCTGGCTGCTCTTCAGGTAAAAACATCTTCAAACTAACAATAAAGACGAACTAAATGATTTTTCTTTAATATATTTCGATTAGTAGATCAATTAACTCGTTTCATCGATTAATAATAAAAGAATAATCAATTAGAAGAGTCCTCAGTCGAAAATTAATAGTCAAATTTTATTCTCTCGGAAGAAAACTTGCGAGTCTTTTCTTCGACCTGTTTGACCCATTTTTATAACAAAACCAATACTTTTCTCAAAAATCCGAGTTCTTCGGTGGCTGAAAATAACAAAAAAAGCCTTCAAACTCTGCAATCAACGAGCAGGTTCATAAAAATGCGATATTTTATCTGATTTTTTTCTCTTCTTGCTCCCCAGGTAACGTCGATGATCATAACGTTCTTCCTAGCTCGAGGAATCGCTGATTACCGACGGAGAATTTCGGCGTGTACAGCGGTGGGAGGTCAGAGAGTGGAACCGGAAATAGCGCGGGTTCAGAATCCCTTGGGTTTGAGAAATAACCATCAGTTTCCCCGCGAGAAGGAAAGATACGAATCAAACAGTATTTGGAACGCGAATAATCCCATGCCAGGAAAGATGCTCGACCGGCAAGGAAGTCCGCAGCTTTCAGCTCCGGGCTCAGTGCGAAAAAACAGCTTCCAGAATCCCAGCATCTACAGAGACGTGCCTTTTAATTACAACCAAATCCCGCGACAACAAGTCGTTCCATCGGCTCCGCAACTGCCTAGAGCACACAGGAAATTTCCTGTCGGATTTTGAACCGACGAGAAAATCGATATTTCAGTCCCAAAAATATCATTTCTGACGGGATTTCATTGTTTTTATTATTCCCCCGGAAATTTTTCCGATTATTTATTAATTATTTCTCAATATGAACAGACTTCGCCATATGTTACGGCATTGACGTTGAAATATAATTTGTTATCAGCGTTAAAACCGCCCAGGATTATAGGATGGCCATATTTATTGCTTTTTATACCGACTCAATGAGTGATAATGAATCGTTTCGCGGTAATCATATTTAGTAGGTAGATACAGAGTTTAAATCCGCCGATTTTATTATATTTAGAATGATATAAACCACGTAAATATGTATATATATATGTATATATATATATATGTATCGTGTAAATATCTAGATATACATAAATGTAAAAAACATAATGGTTACGAGAATGACGAGTAGTGCTGTGAATATTATTCCGATCTATGAAATAAAATATGAAGAAATAAAAACGATCAATTATAATATATGATCACGTAATAAAAAATCACTCAATATGACGTATTCTCTATAATACGCTATAAAAAAATATCCAACTGTACATAATTGTTAAAACTATGATATAAGTATCATAATAATTAAATATTGATCGTTAATTATTGATAAAATTTATAAATAATTATATTATTACACTTATATAGTTCGCTATGTCTAAGCTAAGGTATACACGTAGCCCTGTTGATTATTTATACGTGTTTAATACATACATTACTGTAATATAATAATTTTTATATTATATATATATATATATATATGATATTTAATAAGATTGTAAATTAATAATAATATAGATGTATAATTGTACGAACGATGAATTATATTGCTTCGAATTAATTACTTCGACATACATATTTAATATATTATTTTAGCTATGCAGTCAACGTTCAAGGTAAGATCGATACAGGTATATAATAGTTTTAAACACGAATGGGGTAAAATTATACCCGGGTATACGTATAATCAAGTCTATAATAAATATATATAATAACTCGTAGAAATATGAAAAGATATTTTATAAAACGAAAAAATCAAATATTTTATACTGTATCCAAATGGCAAGGTGAATAAAATATAGAATCTATACTATACTTATGCGGTAATAGTTGTAGACATTATGTGATATAACGTATGTAATACGTATATTTTCAATACGCATTTATATGTACCGAAATGTTTTTTTTCTTTTTTTGTTTCTAAATAAATTCATGAATATATTACGAGATTAGATACGGTAATTCATCCTCACTTGTCACCCTCCCGTTTTATCGCACTCGCCAAACAACAGGCTAGAATGACTCCCGCGATCTGTGAAAAAAAAATAAAGTTCATAACATTTGAGGAAAGAAAGAAAGAAAGAGAAAAAAAAATCATTTCTCATAGATTAAGCGCAATTACCTCAATGAAAGCTATTCCTATCCCAACACCGATCAAGACCTTGGCTCCTTTCTCAACGCGCATTTCTAGCTCCCCAAAACAACCCTTGCTGAACACCTTGCGTCCTCCGTTCATAATGCACTTTGAATTCGGTTCGGATATCATCTCGCAGCAGGATTCGGGCAGAGTTCCACTGTCGATCACTTTAGCTGATTCCCAATCCTGGGGTCCATCGATGCCACAGCATTCGAGCTAAAGAAAACAAAAATAAAAATAAAGGGATGAATTTGCTGAATTAGAAAAACAAAATTCGAAACAAATATCCGAATAGTGAAACCATTTATTTCCTATTTTGAATTTGGCAATCGAAATTCACTCACCTTCATCTGCACGTTATCCCATGCGATTTTGTCAGCTTCTGTATAATTCGTCATAGTTGATTTAAGGCTGTCTTTCATAGCCGTACTGAAATCGCTTTGGAATACAGCCGCGGCTATTCCAACCGCGAGTTCTATGGCAAATATGACGACCAAAGCTCCGGCGAACTGCGTGATTATATTATTAACGATATTACATAAAAATTTAGGACATTTTGGGACTGAAATCAACCCACTAATAATTTTAGCCTCTTTCAAATTTCGTTATAAAATTCTAATCCACTCACCGCGATAAGCATGGTATAATTCTCTTTGATAGCTCCATAGCAGCCGAGGAACGCGATAAAGAATACGATCGAACCCGCCACTATCAGGACAACCGGTGGCGCGATGATTCTTCCCTCTAAAAAGTGGCTGAATTCACCAACATCGGATAGAACCAGAGCACCGGCAACTATTATCCCGATTCCAGATATCTGTCGCAATTTATTATCAAACTTGAAGATTTTTTCTTTGTTTCTTGATCGAGGAAGAAATTGGTTAAAAAGGGATAGTCGTGTCTTCGTCGAATTAGAAAATCATCCGCATTTATATCATCATCGATTATTCCTTTCAGGTAATCGTGTCGGTTTCGATTATGGGATGATTTTCCAATTAGATGAAAAGCACAGGTAGTTACGGCGCGAATTTGAAAACCGTAGGTAATTACAACTTACCGCAAAAATGAGATTGAAGAAAAAGAGGATATATTTGATAACACTCATCCCGCATGACTCCATGGCTTTTAGGCTATCCGTTAAACCAGTGTTAGTGTAATAGCAGCAAATAGGTTTACATATGTGACTACGACCGTTTATACAACGAGAGCGGTAACTGTGCGAAAAAGAACCGCGCGAGGCTTTAATCAGTATCAGTATGAAAACGTGAATTAAAGTATTAGAAATAAGACGTGTATATGTATATGAGATGTTTCCCGGTGGAAGGTTCTTCGAACAATGCTCGACGCCGGAGACTAGGGTTGAAATTTCACCAAGAAGATGGAAGTGAAAAAAAATTCTTCGATCCAAATGTCAGGAGGGTTTATAGAGCGCGGATATTTCCATTGGTTCAAAAGGCACAAGGCGCGCGCCTTTCTCTATTCTCATTGGACGATATTATACAACGGTCTTGTGTTCGAATTCGTTGCTATGACCACCGTGTGGTCAAGTAACGTTTTACAGGGTTGGAATAAACCCTGCATATAGACCCTATGTAATTTCTAGTACACGTAAAATTCGTTTCAGTGTTTGAAACAAAACGAAATAGGTAAAAATAAAACAGATAAATAAAACCATAATAAAAATTTCGTCCCTGGTTGAGGACCTCGGACCTCCTGGTCTGCTATACCTTCTTTGACCATCTGGTTTATTCCTTTTCCTTTTTTTTTTCTTCCTACTTTTACCCTTTAGTTTTGATTAGATCACGATTGCGTGACTAGAACGACCTAGGTGCAGAGAAGACACCCTAATATAGTGTCTCTCTGACGATTGTCATTAACAAACTAGAATAAGGGGAAAAGAAGGAAAAGAGACTATTTTTATGGGGTCAATCTTGTTATCAAAATGTTTTTTTTTGTGTGTTTCATTCCATTCCTTTTTTTTTTTTTTTTTGTCTTTTTCAAATAATTACAATTGCGAAGGAAGGAGTCCTCCAATGCCTAGCAGGGGGATGAAAAGGGAATTAGTTTATCACATAGCGTTAATTATGAAAGTAGAAGCTCGTCCCCAAAGGACCAAAGCTCGAAGGGTTTGGCGATCTGCGTCTTCCTGAAAATTCCCAAGCTTACCCCCTAGCCCCCAGATATTCGTTTTAGACTCTATTGACTGGGACTAGAGGTCCTTTCCAAGGGCAGACATTGCGTCGTGGATGCAGGATCGAACGTTGCACCCCCTACGCAGTAGGGAAGATCTTATGGTAGGGTGAGTATTAAAGTGGATAGATAGATTTCGCTTCCGAGGTTTAAAAATAATTTCGTAATCGTTTGAAATTTCAAACCCCATATAACCGCGGCGTAAAAATCTTTCCTCTCCTTTTTTTATAAAATAGACCTCACCTTTTTCCCTCTTTCCAAATGTCAAATGGAATCTTTATGGTCTCATAAAAAGTCGGGAAGTAGGTATAAAGCTCGCGAATTTGCGAAAAAAATAAAAATAAAAATAAAAAATAAAAATAAGAAATTGGACATTGATTGTACCTTAGGCAGACTATCGAGGTCAGAGTTCACTGCTCGATACAAACTATTTGCATATCTCCAGACCTAATCGTGCACGCCAAGGGGTGCTACGTCGTTAATTTCGCGAAACGAAATACGGAGGAAAGATAGGAAATATATTAAAATGAAAATACAATTCCATGCAAAATTATTTCGCGGTAGATTCCAAAGGGTCAAGTTTTCCAGCTCAAAAATGAATCCGAAAGGTTCATTTTTCTCCCTGTACCAATCTTCTCTTTGCAAAAAATTAGGAGACCTTTGAAAGTTTGAACAGCAGCTTTTCTGTCGTTTGTGTTCTTTGTTTCCTTTTCTATCTTTCTCTTTTTTTTTTTTTCATTCACTCCGTAAGTCTGAATATTGATATAAATTATTAACGAACAGCGCGAAGTCGGTTTAACTTGGTGATATAATCAAATGGGGTCGGGTCGTTCAACCTGTATTCGGCTTCTTCTTTACGAACTGACACAGTTACATTCGCACGTTTCTATACCAGGTATATCATACAGATGTGTGTTGCGAACAGGCTTCGTGGCGCAAATTGACCTTCCCCTACTCTTCCGGTTAGAGCCAACCCTTTCTATTTCGATAGAAATTAAAGTGATAGGTTTGTACATACGTTACGTACAGTACAGATACGTACAACGTATTATACTATACTATATGAATACTCATAGCGTGATAATAAAATGGGTATCGTGATTTCTAATCATTAATTGCATTTCGTTTAATATTTATAAATATTTTATAGACTCATAAAATTGATACATATCTATTGGTTTGTAATACATTTGATCCTGACACGAGGAGAGACTGTAATGTCAGCGAGGATTCTTAAAAAACAATTACTATAATCTAGTGTACAACAAGATAATGAGACGGTATAATCAATTCCTTAAGATCTTTACGGAATCTTTGAATAAGTTATTAAATTTGACACAGTTATAATAGAACCTGTCGAAAATGATAGATTTCAATAAATAAGTGTTAATACTTTTAAAACTCGAGAAGCAAACTCATTAAAAATTATTAAAGTACATAAAACGCTCGTTTTTTTCTCAAAATATAATTTAAATATTCAATATATTCTGCGAATTTAAAAATAAACATATATAGTCAAGATAAAAATGATAGATAAAGCTCATTTTTGAGCCGATAATAATAAAAATATAATTCTTCCTTTTCGTTAGAACGTAAAATACTGCTGGAGGTTCTTAAAAATTTATATTTTCTTAGTTTGGTTTTTTTTTTCAATATTAAATATCCGTCAGATACTGCAGAGCTGAATAAAAACGTTCAGAGTTATCGGTGTTCAATCGACAATAGGATAATCGAAAATGAAAAGAGTGTGTGAATTCTGTCTATGCAAAAAGGAGATTGAAAATATTTCAACTTAAAAAAAAAAGAAAAAAAAAAAATGTAGTCTTGTTAATTAAAAATTAAAGAAACGGTGGCGGGAGAGGATATTCGACTAGCATAATTAACAACAGTATACTGGTTACATCGACACATATATAGTATAAGTACGTATGCAATTTCTTTCCTCGTTCTCAGAGAGACGGAGAATACTATTTTATCGGGGCTAAAATTTATCCTGAATTAGAAGAGCTCCTATTCCAGATGTTATCAGGAATGTAGAACTGGACCAGAAAATAGAGCCTCCAGAATTTGAACCCCAACTATCCACCGGTGACCTGCCAACAGAATACGAAGATCGATAAGTTCGCGTGGAACTGGGTTACCTTTTCGTGACGAGACAATGACACGCACGTATATGTGTGGCCCATATACTATACATATATTTATATCTATAGGCATAAAATGTACATATAAATACATATAAGGTTCATTTTTTTTTTTAAGTTTAAGTATATACCTATATCTGCTGAACATCAAAGCGTAAAGGTGAACATTGCAAAAAAGAAACTGTATATAAATTTCGATTTTCAATGAAACGAAGAAAGGGGATGACAAATTTCGTATTTTTTGCGTGCTCAATGTTATTGGGTATAATGAACGAAGCTATGTACTTTATTTTTATGAGTCTTATGTGAAATTGGGCATTTTCATTCCTCATTTATTTTCCCCAATCGATGAGAATGCTCGTTTGCATTATCACGTTTTACTGATGGGATCGATTCAAGTCCGATACGCAAACGATTTCAGGGGTATCATGACGTTGACATTATTATGTTGAAGTAAAATACGAATCGATAACCCATGACTAACCACATATGTATGTATGTATGTATGTATGTATGCCTAGGTAAATGCAGGCTGGTTTGTCGTATTGATTATTCGAGCAACTCGCATTGGTATAATAATTAAATGAATAAAATTCTACAATCGTATCTGATAGCAAGCCCTGATCGTGAGTGCAATAATTATCGTAGTTGCGCAATTGCGAATGTGTATAGCGTTCGAAGACGAAATCTTGAATCGTTGATCGAGTTTGAGGTCCAGAGAAACAAGAAAGGCGTATTTTTAAATCCAAAAAATTTAACGATGTTAAGTAAAAAGCGTATAACCAGTTTGGAATAAATTATACTCCGAGTCAGGTTCGACTCGAAAGTAAAAGTCGTTTCTATCCTAAACCCGCTGTCATAATACGCTGCGGGATATATATACAGGAAAAACATATACGCGAGGTTATCCCGATTCCTTGAATCTCGAAAAAAAAAAAAAAAGAAAAAAAAAATCGAAAAAAATTCGAAGAAATGAAACGAATAAACACAAAAGAAGGACAGAGGAATATCGATAATTACACGGTGTGAAAAATACCCAAACCTGTTATGCAAAGTGTATATAGAGGAAATAACAAAATGTCTATAAATCCTCCGACTACACTGGCATCAAGTAAACTTGATATTTTCCACCTGATCACCCTGAAAATTGTATTTTTTGTCGAAAATATAAATCGCTGAATTTCTACATATAAATGTATGTAATGCGTGTACGTTTATTGAATTTATTAACGAAACATAATGACGTTGTGGTCGCATGTGCATACAGAGCCGAGATTGTTTATCTCGGAAGGAATACAATCTTAAAAACAACAACAAAAATTGAACAAAACTATGAGAATTTTTTTTTTTTTTTTTCGTTTTTTTTCTTCTTTTTTTTGGATTTGCTAAACCTAGTCAGATCGTAGTAGAGTACATAATACATGTATAACTATAATCTCAAGCTTGAAGATTCCGAGGTGCGTGTGCGATCTCCTCGTCGACATACTCAGAGCCGATGTGTCAGCGGATCTTTAGCCCTTGCTGTAAACGATATACATAAAAACAGGTAAAACGAGGAGGGATAAAATTGCAGGTAAAAAATTACGTTCCCAGTATTAATGCCGATTTCATGACGCAAAGTGCAATTAACGATTGGTCAAAGGCCGTGGCATGCGATAGCTCATAATCGCAATACCCGTACAACGATTAGCCAAAAGTCACGCAATTCAGCTCCGAGCTGTTACACCCATTTGTCTCCATTGATCAAACGGCACATGAAGTATGCAGTGGCTTTTCGCAGGCGAATGTCACGCTCGAGTATTAACCGAAATATTTTACGTACGCAGAATGTAGGTAGGAAATTTAACTTTACACGAAACTCGTTAATCGATCGAAAAAATTCCCTTTTCCCTCATTCGCGATAATTTAGCACATGCGAAAAATGGAACCAGACGTAATTAATTGTATTTATGTGAGTAACCTACAGGATGCCAATTACACCGCAGGCAGCACGGTCTCCTGCATTTCCGGTCGTTAGGGATAGCTGGTGTCCTCCTTTTCCCAGATCATCTGTGAGGGCATGGACCACGATGCTGCGACCCAATACGCTGTTTTTACCGCTCAGGGAAATCACGCTGTCGCTTATCTCGAACTCGGCGATACCCTCAGCGTTTGCTACGATGTTTCCCAGGTCACCAACGTGCCTCACACTGTCTTCAGGAGCCCCGTGACTGTGCTGAAGAAATAATTCACAGTCAAATGAATCCAGACTTCAGATTTCGGGGCATTCATTCGTACCCGCGACTTCGTCGAGTCATTAAACATGAAAGGTTATCTCTAACGGATTTCGCAACGAGTCATTGCGACCAACGATTAAAAACCTTACATCGATAACTCATCCTAATAAAATCGCCGAAGTCGATTCCCATTCGGATTCTCATTACTTACGTTATCGGGGTTGAAGTGACCAAGGGCCGAAAGACATCCGTTGCTCAGATCGCCGGTTTGATGAATGTGGAAGCCGTGAGAGCCTTCGCTAAGTCCGTAAATTGTACCAATTATTACAACTGGACCATCGGGTATGCTTTGGGTCAATCTGATCTTCCCGGTAACATTGTACTTGTCAACGTCATGGGGTGTAAGACGTACGACTGCGACGAGCTCTTGATCCTTTGGGTATAAAGTAAACCGAAAAATGTTATGCTGTTTGTTCACGGGAATCGCGGATCTACTTTTTCTATGCGCGATATGATCGGGTCGATACTAGTCAGACCAGTCGAACTTTATAATTGGATAAAAGGAATAAAAGAAAATAATTGCTTGAGGAAATATGGAACCAGGTTTATGTATCGTCCTAAAATATTATCGCCGATGCTAAAACACGTTCACCTTCGATCCTTCCAAGTAATAATTAATCATTTGTAGAAAGTGGGCGATATATACTTACTGCAATGACGGCCGCAGCTCCCAGGGCCAAGAGCGACAATATTACTTGAATTCCCATTATTTATCTGGAAAGGAAGAACACCGTGAGAGAAATCGCCGATGGTTCGATATAACTTGGAATCAAAAAATTTCCATCGGTACAGAATAAGTGAAACTTCACTCTTTTGGTTTTCAGTGGCTCGATTTCGACTCTGATCAAAGTGGAATTCGATTTCATTGAAGTAAATTTCGGTCTACAAAATTAAGAGAAACAGAATCTTTCGATTATCGGATACTCGGTACATCTAAAAATTCTCAAAGTCGAATACCTTCTTATCTGTTCACCAAGCTGACCGCTAAAAATGAAGAACGCTATCGGACGAGGTTCAAAGACGTTATGACATTGAAATCTTCCTGAGCAAGTGGTATAGTTCGGACTAAGAATTACAGTTCATTAGAGTAATGGTCAACGTTCAATGGTCAGTGGCTAGTGGTGCCGTGTGCAGTGTAATCATAAATTTTATCATTGTTCACGTTGTTATTATATTTGTTCGTATAGATTCAGTGGCAAGTTTATGAGATAACGTTCTGGTATGTTTAGTAACGATTCTCCTCTCCTTAAAATAAAATTGAAAAAAAAAAACAAATCAGTCAAATTTTACTCGTAGTTAAATTCTTTCGATCTTATCACAGCAATCGCATTGCCTTTGATCGCTTCGAGCAAACTATGGCAATTATACTGTCCAGGGAAATTGATTAGATCGATTATCGGCCCCGAAGTAGCAGCTCTCGCTCTTCAACGTCCCTGAAACTCTTTTATATATTTATACCAGCAGTTCTGACCGAATATTTGACCGTTTATAATATGTCCAGTTCGCGTGACGTGTGATGTCGAGTCTAGCTCCCAGGGTTTATCGTGTAATAAACTAATGGCTCGATTTAATATACGACTGGTAATAAAAACCGGGAAACTATATCGAGGTGAAACGATGAATTTGGTGCACCTGGATTCTATCAATCCTGAATTTTCTTCGACATATATTAACGCAGAAGGTCCGATCTACGCGATATGTCATAGCTGCAAAGAACGACCTGTCACAGGTTGAGTTTAAACGAATATCGATCCCTTCCCTCGGAAAAGGTTCATCAAACACCTGCATGACATGCTTTTTCCCAAGGGTTGTAGTAGATCGGAGGGAGAACCGTGGTTAATCAAACACATGGTGTATCCGTGTATCCCTCGACGTAGTGCGTTGCAAAACTCGAACTTCACACTCAACGGGTTAATAAATAATCGGCGAAACCAGGTGGGATGGAAAAAGCAATAATTTATACGAGTGACATTTTCCGCGGGAATCTTTCGCCCGATTGCTATCGATCGACGCTAAGATAATGACGAAACGAGATAGCTGATGATCGAGCTGATTCCAATCTCAACTACGCATCGCACATCGTCTGCCCTGTAAACAACCTCGGATATACGCGACTCTGTGCGCATTATCTGACCAGCTCGGAATACTTACGATCTTTATTTCAATCTGGGTGAAATTATCCGATGGATATATGAACTACGCGATTTCTTTATAAGTAAAAGTAAAGGAGTGCGTAGGTACAGCGAGACTGAATTTTAGTTACTGCAAGAATCCGGAGTCTGTGAACGCCTATATAACGGAGTCTGTTCTGTTTCATCCCCACTAAATCGGTAGATCCCCTCTACCATTTCTCACCTGAAACCTGATTGTCTGCGTAGTTTGTTTCAACGAATCTTTAACATCTTTTCGATCGCCTCTCGGATGAGAGATCTATAGGATCGATTGGATACATCGGTGCGCGGGTATTCCCCGTATGCCGAAGAGTGATAATGTGTAATCGACGTATTCTCTTCAGCGATGTTTCACAATCCGTAGTGTCCAGATTCAGGTTGAAAGGAAAAGTCTCCGAGCATGTATTAATTCATACCTTCATTACGCGATGGAATTACACCTGTACATACATCGCAGAACTTTGTTGGCGATATTTACCTACAAAGCTGGGGATTTGCCGGGGCTTCTGTTTCGCGAATCAGACAAATCCATCGATTATACGATGTTGGTGTAACGCAACGTAGCTAAATACGTGCCGAGACACGTGCCTGGACAAGGTGAGACCTTTCCGAAGAAATTGAATCACGAGCTTTGCAATTTTCTCTCTTACATGACGGGTAAATTATCCTCAGATATAACTGTACATACGTGAGTATACAGGATGTGTTATGTGTGCACTGAATGTCACCACCGCTAACGGAAATCAATACCTACACCGTTTTTTCTTTCATATGTATGTTACGTCCATTGCACTTAGCAAGTGATGTGTGCGGAGTTCGCGGACTGGTTGAGTATGCGATATGCGAAAGAAGATCCATAAAATCGCTTATCGTTCTCTTCAGCACATGAACGTATTTAGATTTTTTCAGTAGAGTTAGTTTCCCTGCTGGAAAATTCTCTCTTATGTTATACACGTGTATTCATCCATCAACGACGACCTAGACCTACCTTTTTTCCACGTATAACTTCGGTTAGAATGATTTACTTATCAGCTAATGTGGGGGTAATACATTTAGAATAAATACACGAGAAACCTTATTTTTGTTGTACCTATATATGTATATAGATACGACTAACGCCGATTGCGAATAAGGCAGGAGGAGAAAAAAGCCAAATGTGAAAACCATGGAATTGCATATTAGACTGCAATTACTGATTAGATTAAAAAACAGCCACTAGGATTGGAAATGATCGAATTGTTTGATGAAAGACCTCTTATCTTGAGATCCAACATGTTTACTCAAAACATTCGTTTATCTCCTGCGATTCAGAATCGATCATATTTTCACTTTATGAAAGCTGTAGATAGTGGGACTAGAAAATTGCAGATACGATCGTTCGAAGTGAATCTCAGGACTGCGGAAAAGACCATCCGCCAAAGTCTTATCGCATTCGGTAAATTTAATGTAGATATGTATGACACTACTTCCCATTTTCGACGAGGATCTGATACGGTTTGTCGATGAGAAAGGCGACCCATGAATTAGTCAGCGTCGAAAGTACATCGCTTTGTTCGTACTTCGCCTATGTGTCATTCTCAGACATTGGTATTCACCCTTCCTCCAACCATGTACATTATTAACCACCGTGGGCACCATATTCACCTACTTTCTGCTCAACGATGAGTCAAGTTTCAAGCACTGTCATACAGAGTGCAAGAAATTGACCCACTGATACAATTATTCGATTCAATGATAGCCGGTCATTCGATTTTGGTCATAATTCCAAAATAAACGTTCTGCCATCGGTACTTTCGGACATAATTGAAACCGAACGAATATGGAGATGCGCAGGGAACAGGCTCGCTCTGTTATACGTCAAAGCCTTAAGTCCGGATGAAATCAAGTTGCGTATGGTTAAGTGTAGTATAATGTTTGAGAAAAAACACTCGTTGATGATCAGAGCTGGACTTTTTCGATCTCTGAATGAATTGATTCGAAATAACTATTGGAGAGTGCGAAGGACTTACCGGTAGATCGAGGATGGGTGGTGATGCACTCGTAAATGTCCTGCGAGCACTTTTGTAAAAAAGATACCAATGTATATGCCCGAGTTTCACTGCGAAGTTCAAATCGTGGGAATCGCACTGTAAGTCAGTCCCTAAGACACCGAACACTACTGATTGTGTCGAAACGTATCCGCCAGCAATATTCTCTCTAGAACTGAGTCAGTGACGTGACACTTGTTGGCGCCCCACCATTCATTCCGCTCTTGGCATACGACATGACAGTAGATACGTACATTTTTCTCAGATCCCTCCTCTCGTTACCTTACGCCAATGTTTTATCAATTCAATATCTACATGTTTCGCAATTATTTAATTATACCAATGCAACGACCTGAACGAACGTTTCACGAAAGTGGAAAGTCCTGAGAGATACCGAGGAGCTATAACAAAAATTTTTATTTTACCTCCGAATATCAGAATGGATATAAAAAATGACGTAGAACATTGCGAAGGTGAGATTATGGCCTAGATATGACTTACAACTGCGTATGAAAGTAGCTATACACAGTATGTTGTTTATATCAGCGTATACGTATACGTATACGTATTCTTCGCAGTGCTTCTGCAATCCATACACAACCATTTCACAGACACATGTGGTACCGCGTACTTGGCTCAACCTTCGCTACTTTTTAAATCCTCGTTGGATATCTATACCTCCTAGTCTTCCATTGCCTTTTATTTATTCCAAGACACTAGGGCAAGGTGATCTGAATTGATCGACGAAGTGGAATAATTCTTCGATTTTGGATCCACGATTAAGGATTCGAAGATCTGGGTCTGGCGATTGTCGCTTTCATTACTTTTTCGGAGTACTAGTCCTCTCGGTGATGAACGAGGTATGAATAATTCCTAATTGGATTATTCTGTTACTATATTAGAAGTGATTAATCGTTTGTACGATAATTGGATACATTCAAATGCCGAAGTAAAATTAGACGTTTTTAAAGCTGAAACATTCGGCCACTACACGCCTGGTCCTTGATCTCCTTATATATGAGCAAGGTAATCAGGAATGTGACGAAGGTGAGGAGCATTGCCGTACAATGAAACAATCAAACGAATCATTTACCTAATAATCATATTCGTCGAATTTTGAAATTTTTAGGATATAATGATTGGGTCATTATACGAACTCAAAACGAATCGATGCCGTAATGTTAGGAGAGGATCTTGAAGTTCGATAAATCTTGAGATTGAAAAGATAGAGTATAATTAAAATTTGTGAAGCGACGAGGTCTCTACGATGACAGGATCTCATTGAGGACTTGATAAACGATAACTTAGCAATCAACTGTGAGACAAACAGTCAATTGAGTCGATATTTGTCCTCAATGAAGACGATTCGATTATAATCAACTCGTTTTTACTGCCTTGAAATTCTGAACACGAGTCAATACCTACTTACGACGATCAAGGAAGTAATAAAGTATAAATTCCCACCGTCGAAACAATTATAGGTTCCATCAGCCACGATATTTTCTCTGTCGAAATACTAATCACTATTTAATCATACGCGAATACATAATCGAAAATAGTATGGAAAGAAATAATTTCCGGATAGTTTTTTTGTCACAGAACGCTGAAATGAAAATAAATAATAATTTAGAAGTCCATATCCCCTGGAATCGCGACATATGGCAGATTAGCTAGCTCTGCAATCAGATAGAAGAAGTAAGAAAACTCGCATCATCGCTGACCCCAAAGGCCCGGAGGTATTTACGAGCAGCCTTGAAGGCACGTTCTTTGTGCGTTAGCACGGTAATATCTTTCCATAAATATAACCATATTTAAATAAAAAAATCTCCATTTGTTCATACGTAACGAAATTGCTGTTGCATGATCGAAAGTATTCGATCACACCGCCTATGATCATCCCTTGAATAAAAGTAGCGACAAAATCGACGATTTCTTGCACCGTACGTCATCTCCCTTTCCCATGGGATCAAGAATTCGATCATATCGCCATATACTTATTTAATTAACGCCAATTATCGACAATTTGCTAGAGAGACCACGGAGGTCGAAGGGTATCCACACAATAAGATATGTACTCACGTCTTCGATGTGGAGACGACTCGGTACGTTCAAACATTTGGAACTGTAGAACAAATACTGCGGTGACTCTTCTGACTGATCATGACGTCGTGTCATGTGGATATAACAGAACAGGGAAGATGTCTGGATTTTTCGACTGGAACGAGAACGTTGAATTATCAGAAGGAACTATTCTCACAGAGCTAAACGCTTCGGTCTGGATTATTTGTCTTCGAACTTTCACTGTTGGGGAAAGGCGATAGTGCGGTTTATAGTCTATAGCCTGGGGGTGTAAATGGATCCGAATATAAAACATATTGCGTCTTATAAACGCTGGAAGGAACCTTTTGAAAAACGAGTTCGATGTGTAATTTCGAACGGAGTAGAGTGGCCGCAGAAGTTTCTACGTTTCACGTTCCGCACATAAAGCAGTAAGATCGGAGAACAAAGTTAGCGAAAAATAAAGACTACACGCATCATCATTCGTGCGATTTTTTTATTCTCCTTTTCCCCGCTGCGGATTATAGACACACTCGACGACCGTAGACCACTTGGTACATACGAGTTGCTCATCGTTTACCAAGGCCTTCGAGATCCACCATCCAAGTATTTAAACGTACTGCGCCTTTTCGCAGGGACACACAAAGAGCTCTTCCTTCGGAGATGGTAGTTGTGTAATCGTATGAAAAGATCGACTAATAGATAAAACGTTAAATACATTGAATCGCTTCGTCGCAAGGCGATTTTTGCTACATCTGGGATATATCGCGAAAATACATCATGTGGTTCGGTGGTTGTAAAGTGTTGTTCGGTATTTCTATCGCCTCTCTGATATGCCTGACCTCCGGTCATCACTGGGACGATATGACGGTCCAAATCAACGACAGGACCCTCTTCGTCAGGAATCTTCCTGGATATCCTGGCTCCAGAAGTGACCTTTACGAAGTTTACATGGAACCGTATCTTTTCGTATGTATAACAACCTTTAGGCAATCATTCTGTGTATACAAGGATTCGTAGAAGCTCTGATGTCCGAAGCAGATTAATTTCGTCATATTTATGTTCCTTGTAATAAATCATCGTTGCTGTTCTCTAAACATTAACCCGTGATTACAGTCCGTTGGATTGAAAGGGGTGGTGGAACTGAAATCTTACGGAGAAGACGGTACCCCTGTTCCAGGACCCCATGGAGAATTAACACTCGAACAAAAACCCGAAGGAGTTAGAATTACAGGAACTATTTCTGGCCTCACCCCTGGATTCCATGGTCTTCATGTTCACGAGAAAGGAGATTTAAGAAAAGGATGTGCATCCGTGTCTTCTCATTTCAACCCTTACATGGTGAGAAGCATTTCAACTCAATCTCGATTTTATTATAAACGAAATGAATTTTTTTTCTTTTTCACGTCATACGAATAACAATCCAGAAAGTAGTATCTCACAAATTTACAATAACTTGACCACAGGTTAATCACGGAGCTCCAAATGACCCGCTACGTCACGTTGGTGATTTGGGTAACATCAAAGTTGGTCCTGACGGTGTGGCCAATATAGACGGAATGGATCATTACCTGACCCTAATAGGTGTCCGAGGTGCGATAGGCAGATCAATCGTGGTCCATGCTAAAGCTGACGACTTCGGACGCGGAGGAACTGATGACAGTTTAAAAACTGGTTCTGCAGGAGGTCGTTTGGCTTGTGGCGTAATTGGATTCTTGTAAATGCATGCACAGTAATAAAACTGTGCGGTATAAAATATTCAGACATTCACAGCTACTGCGTTACAGATTTATTCAACTGAATACATGTTTTTACTAAAATTATGATCCAAATGTCAAGGTATATTTTTTGAACACTCCTTATTGAAAAAAAATTCATTTCATATCAGAATGATGTATGTTCAATTTTTTTTTCAGTTCATTTTGATTAGAAATGATCAAAAAGTAAATAGATCAACTAATTGCGGAGTACTGGCAATCTATTGTGATAATCAGACTCTGATAATTATCTCTGATAGTTTTCTCTTTTGGCACTATTTTAAAATTGATCAACAGAGTGAATTTGCGATCGATTCTGCAAAATAAATGAATAAACAAATAATAACTACGTAGCATAAGACCTTCGAATTTTTTATTTCCTCTTTCTGAATTATATAGAAGATAAGCAAGTCTAGCTCTTGTTTTTGATCGTTGAAACAGCTTGCCTCGCGCAAGAAATGCAGAAAAGATTAACAATAATCTATTTTTGAACATTCTGCGTAGAGCCTTATTGTGTGCAACCTGCTATAAACCATTCGTTGTCCTTATACCGTATAAATAAATTTTAGATGGAGCCACCAATCGGTCCGAAACATTGTGCCATCTCGTCTCCCTTTATAAAACTACTTTAGCCTCAAACAGGCGGGTGGAAATCAATATAAATGTATCATTGCTGTATTATTGACCTTATCGCTAATGAACCCTCATAGCATAAGCTAAGGGTCTAGTAAAATGGTCTATAAAATAATCCGCGGGTTGCATGTAGTTCGGTGCGGCTCCACCACTTATTTAAAATCGTTATAATATCATAAAAAATGATTCTGATCAGTCTTCGATTCATGGTCAAATTAAATCGTCTTTAGAATCGTCAGTTATCGAATATTCAATCAGAATATATAAGCATTTAGAGTCCCCGTATACCATAGCTAGGTTGGCCGAGCGGTCTAAGGCGCCAGACTTAAGTTCTGGTTCCCGTCTGGGAGCGTGGGTTCGAACCCCACACTTAGCAAACAGTTTTTTGTTCTTCATTTGGTAGATTTATAAAGCTGCCAAGAATTGAATTTATTGGTTGGTTCTTTCGTTGTTGTTTATTAAACATCGAGTTAGTCATCGTGTTACATTTTTGACGATTTATTTATTTAAAAACATCGAAATAACAGGTCGGACTTTGAAACTGTTTCACACCACGATGCACAGTTCATTTAAATAATTCAAGCCGTTTAAATTACGTGCATAATTATAGGTATAGACACAATGGTCGGAATTTCAAGGATATCAAGGCAAAATTCAATCACGTAACAATATTAATCCTTCGTCAAGTGTTTTCTGCAGAGGATTCCTGAACACTGGATTGAAAAGTCAAATGATGGTCGCCCCGCGCTTTAGCCAAGGGTCTTTTCTCCCCCATTTCTTCCAGGGCTATTCGAACCTTTGACACTATTTCAGGGGGTGAACGACGTCTGAAACCCGGAGCGTCTGGTCTGTGATGCAAATCGTCCTGTCTTGGTACAAGCGAGGCACCAAATGACTGCGGTTGGAAATGAACTGTGAAATAAATTGAATGTAAAACCTGTGTCCCTAATTATAAACTTTCCTTTGATATATACACTCGATAATCTCAGCTAAAGATTTCTCTGAATAAATATAATGAGTTGAGGGATCAGGTAGAGTAGATTACCAGGAACATCGTGTAGATCGTATTCTGGAATATCATGTAAATCATCAAGGTCTAGGTTATGCCTGCCGCAACGAAATATAAAATGAATGCAATCGATAATTAGTTTCTTTGATGATCTCCACATAATAATACGCTAAACATTTTGATGTTTATTTTTAAATAAACAAAATAGTTACATCACATAGACGCGATCGATATTATCACATTTTTAATAATTTATAAACAATTTTCATCACTTGACGTTTTACTAATGTCTATAATTCAGGTTATATTACTATCAAATATACATATAAATTCCTCGACCGAAAATAAAACACTTTACAATTTCGATCTAAGACAATTTCAAATTTTAAACCTCTTGCGCACGCGCTACTCCCTCCACCTTGTAGCGCCATGCTTCAAAACACTTTCCCGGCTTTCCCGCGCCACTAATAAACAACATCAAGTGTTCAGCATGGCTGGTGCCGACGAAAAAGATGAACCTATGGAAGTAGAAGTATTACCGTCCACTAGCGGTGTTAATTTAAAAGATAAATCAGCTTATAGAGCAGCTCATCTACCATGGTAAGTAATTTTCTGGCTTCGATATCCCCGCAAACTTGTTCCGCGAGAAATAAGACGTAAAAGTTAGGTTAAGTTTGAGGTTAGATCAGATTGAATCAAGTCAATCTTCTTTCTATTCATACATGAATACATGAAGCATCGTTATAATCAAACAAAAACTGATCTAGATCAATCTAGTCTCTATTTTATTCATACATAAATACATAAACAGTCATTATAATAAAAAGAATAAATAATCGGACTTATAGGTTAGTTTTCGTTTTATTTCGACGCACGTATAGCTAAATCGACGTTAATTATAGTATAAAAAAACGATCCGCCGAATATCATAGAAGAATATTACCTCCTATTTTAGGGTAGAAAAATATCGGCCTCAAGTATTCTCAGACATAGTAGGAAACGAGGATACCGTAGCGCGTCTATCTGTATTTGCTCAGAATGGAAATGCGCCTAATATAATAATCGCAGGGCCTCCAGGGGTTGGAAAAACCACGACGATTCTTTGTCTAGCACGTGTCCTTCTCGGTTCATCCTTTAAGGATGCTGTACTTGAGTTAAACGCATCTAACGACCGAGGTATCGACGTTGTGAGAAATAAGATCAAGATGTTTGCACAGCAGAAGGTAAAAGGGGGCTCGGTGCTCGAAGTTCTTGAAAAAAAATCAACGAATCATTGTTAGAGAGACACAAATTTATATCTAGAATTTTCGTAATCGAAGGTAACTCTTCCCAAAGGAAGACACAAGATTATTATCTTAGACGAAGCGGACAGCATGACCGATGGAGCTCAACAAGCTCTGCGTAGAACGATGGAGATATACAGCAATACTACGAGGTTTGCTCTCGCTTGTAATAATAGCGAGAAAATTATAGAACCTATACAATCCAGATGTGCTATGTTGCGGTATGGGAAATTATCGGACGCTCAGGTCTTGGCCAAAGTTATTCAAGTCTGCCAGAAAGAAGGAGTAAGATGAAATCAACATTCTTTATTCTCTCGGTTTTTCTTATAGGATATTTATAAGCTTGAAATAACATTTTTACTTAACACATATCTGAATCACAAACGTTTTTTAAACTTTAGTCACTTTCTCTTGTCTCAGGATATAATTAGAACTGAATTGTACATTGTGATTGTTTGAGATTGATTGAGATCTTTCCTCAATTAGAACTGAAATTTTGTGTTCAACTTTTGTTCCCTTTTTTATTTTACACGCCGCTATTCTCTAAGTTTGATTATTTTCTCTCCAAGATATCCTACACAGATGATGGACTCGAAGCAATTGTTTTCACCGCCCAAGGAGACATGCGACAAGCTTTGAATAATCTGCAATCTACTCATAATGGGTTCGGGCATGTGAATGGGGAGAATGTGTTCAAGGTCTGCGATGAACCACATCCTCTTGTGGTGAAAGAAATGCTCGAATTATGCTCGAAAGGAAATATCGATAAATCTTTTGAGGTGAGATTGGAAGAGGCTTTCATTTACTGTCTAGAAACTCGCAGAAAATCTCACGCGGCTTTTTCATTGAGTCAAGGCTTTTTTCGTGTATTCCTTATCGGGTAAAACATGTCTAATGAAATTTAAATTCAGAAACGTTTCATTGAGAAAAGAATTCAGTTCTGAATTAGGAAATGAACCATAAAGATTCGGAAAACTCGAAGTATTCCAGTTCTCAGTCTTTCGACTTGCTTGATATTCGAATTTCGAATCTTTAGGCACCTTTCATGGTAAATAAGAATTTTTGAATCGACAGAGAATGGCGTATTTGTGGAAGATGGGCTACTCGGCAGAAGATATAATCGGTAACATATTCAGAGTCTGCAAGAATCTCGATATAGACGAAAAAATGAAGCTGGATTTCATCAAGGTTGGTTGGGAATCGAATTCCCTAATATTTCTGTCGAATTCTCGTTTAGACAAAAGAATCTATTGTTTCAGGAAATCGGATTAACACATCTGGCCATCGTCAACGGAATGAGGAGTTTGCTTCAGATGCAGAGTCTCTTGGCACGTTTGTGTCGTATAGCTCTTAAAAAATGATCATGAATATTGTCTAAAATAATGATAAGAAGAAGAATCCGCGTTATTCTACGAGTTCAATAAAGTAATTTATATTTTTATAACTAACTACCGTCGATATTCGTCATTAATTCACGTTGTGTTATCCTCGCTGAATTCTAAGCTCCGTAATTAAGCATGGAACACAGGAAATCACTTAACTCTTCTAAAAGCTTATCCACAAAGTTCTTTTTTTTTTTTTATTACTTTTATTATAAAAATGATACGACAAATCACAAACAGAGTAGAAATATACTTTAAACTATCAGATGCGGCATAAGATTATTTCCCCTGCGGCATCCGTAAATCAATTTTCTATATATATAAAATCGACGTTTTACCAAAAACTTCAGCTGATATAATTTATCGAAAGATAATCAATCTTGCGTGAGACACAGATGTTTGTTCTACCGCAAATAATTAACTTCACATAAATTTAATTTTGCTAAAATTAATAATACAACAGTTATAGATATGTATCCTCCGGATTACAATTCTGACAACTACAAGTCGATGTATAATCATTACATTTTATAATTAATAAACGTATTTTGTACAGAGACGTATTCGACGCTTTATGCGCATATCTTTTCATGGATTTCGTGGAAATATTTCATACTTTAATACTTTAAACGTGACTTTTTACATTTTATCTTTCATTATTGCTTATATTATCGCTAACTTAACTAGCTATCGTTATAAAATTATCAGTTAAATCCTGGGTAAACACTATGTTAAATATATCTAAGATAACTACGATTTCTGTGATTCATTACACAAGTTACGTTGAGAATTTGCAAAATATTAGTCTTCAGTACTTTTTTCTTTCTATATTCTACCGGCAAGTTTTGCAAATTACATATATCTATCAGAAATACGTCCATAAGATCTGAAAGAATCTAAAATATCCTCAAATTCTCCAAAATCACTAATTCGTTGGGAAAATCAAAGCGGATCATCTTTTTCCCGATCAATATGCAATAAAACAATATAAAGTCAATAAAAAGTCCAATCCGTCGAAAATTAGTCTACAATTTTCACGATGAAACATCAGGAAATAAGAACCCAGAGCTTCTGGTCCCGGAAAACTTTTATCCCCAATTTATTCCCGAATTTCTGATCAAACGTTTTCCTTAAATAAAATATTCCCGTTCTTGATCAGCACCATTTCTCCATGGGAACAGACGCAAGCTGTGGTCTGGGCCTAGGAGAAGGCCATCTAAGAGCACTCTGGCAGGACTCAGCCCTCGAAGGAGTACGAGGAGGTGGTTGTGGCGGTTGATTATTGATTTGATTAGCCTGAATGGTATCGGAATTCCGATCGGAACTATGCTGCGACAATTCACCCCTTTCTAAACCGATCGGTGGATCACCGCGATAGTTTCTCTTCACTGGTTTTCTGCTGCTGATATCATGCTGGGGGGTCGGTGGAGCACTTTCAACCGATTGAAGACTCGCTGCTCTGTGCAGAGACAATCTAAGCGGCTTTTTTGGGGGCGTAGGTCGCGTTCGCAATTCGTGAGAATTCGGGTACATCATGGAGACGTCTGACTGTTCCGATGTCCTCGATTGCGAGTCCTGAAAATAGGAAGGAAATTTGAGGAGCTAAACGATGAACAAGAATATTATCAGGAAAGAAAGCAGCGGATTTTCCTCTTTTTTTAAATTAATTTACCTGCAAACGATAATACGTTGGTTCCGAGTCGAATTCCAAGGATTGTAAGGACGGCGCGTTCCTCCTGCTCTTGTGAACTTGTTCCATAGCTGATTCCGCCCTCGGAGGTCGTCTCTGAATCTGGGAATGGGACTGTTTGCAATCTAGGCTAGCTGTGGATCTAGCGAGTTGATAACCCTGGGGTCTTTGTCTGGTTTTCGACTTATGGTGATGATGATGAGCCGTATTCCCATCCGATGCAAAATCTGAATCCTTAGAATTCCGCGTCTCGTTTACGCGCCGTTGATGATCTCCATGTCTCGTCCTCACCGTTGGTAAACTCTGCCTAAGTTCTGCGGGGCTTTTCACGCTCAAACCTGGAAGATTTGCGACCAAGGCAGTGACCTGGGGTCCTTTCTGGAAAACCTGTGCATCGAAAAACGCCAAAAATTAGACAAAAAAACGTTTTTTTTTCATTCAAAAATTAAAAACGCTTACCTGAACCTGTTCTTGTCTATTCGGCGGGGGTTCAGCCGGTGCTGGAGGACGGGAAGGGGTCAATAAGTCCCTGACTTGTTCCTCAAGGTATCCGATCCTGTGAGTAAGCCGTAGATTGTCGGATCTAAGGGTGCGAAGAGCGGCCAGAGACTCGCCCTTTCGTAAAACGACTATTTGAGCTGCGTCCGGAGCTACGGCGAGTAGTCTGGCCAGATCGCTTCTTCCGGCACCTACTACTAGCTTGCCATTCACTTCCAGAATTCTGAATCATAAAAAAGTAGACGTATGTAAGAGTTTGGAATATTTCTGACCGCTCACTGCACATCGGCAGGAAACTGGGATCGTTGACTGCGGGTTACTACTAACTGAAGAGTAATACCTTTACGCTAATGAGAAAACAAGCTTGCGGTCAAAGATAATTGGCCAAATTCATCTCCGAATGGATGTTTGGGTAGAAAATCAACCGAAAAGAATTGTTTTTCGTTATTTCGATCGAAACTCTCCACGCGAATTTGCTTAGACCGGGTTTTAGTACTTTGGCGAGTCTTTCATCGTCCTATCTTTGAATTTCGAGAACCAGAAAATAGCGCTTGTGGCTGTAAACGAAAGGCAAAAAATTTTGAAGAGAGAAGTCAAGTGACACGGTATTGTCATCGGATTCGTATATTAGAAGTTCTATACTAAAAGCAATTTGAAAACAAGACTTGTGCGGATGTTTATAAACATTATACCAAGTTGGGGACGAGGTCGTGCGAACGTTAGGCATACCGGGCAATTAGTGGAACCACATGGCGAACTTCCGGCGGATTCTATTCAGGCTACGCTAGAACGATTCTCTGGGAACCTGACCGCTAAGATTATTCCTTGTTCTTTGGGTTGATGATACCCGTGACTTATGTCCTGCACGGGCCATGTATACACGATATCGCGTGTCATTCATACCGGGCTTTGCACCAATCTCGGTTTTTGTTTCGGTAACTAGAGCAAGGAATAACAGACGAAGACCATAATCTCCGTGTTTGAAGTAACATAAGATAATATAGATAAGAAATGCCAGACACGAAAACACACAAGAAAACTGTTATCCATGTTCAAAAGACGCCTCATTTCTCGCTTACTGATAATAATCGAGGAACTGGATATGCAAGTTTCGAGATAATTAAGAAAAACGAACCATTCTTTCGGTCAATGATATTTTGGAAAGATCTTTTCTTCAAGTCTACTCAGTCCCGGTATTAACTAGACCTTGTATCGATTGCAAGAGCAATTATCACTGATTGAGAAAAATAAATTGTCGAATCATCAGCTGTGTGAACTTATCGCGAGAAATTGCATAAAAATTGATCGAAGGATCTTTAAGATTGTCAGCATCCGATCCATTGATTAATAATTTGGATTTTATATTCACCTATCGCCTTTGCAAAGTCCCGAATCTTCGACTGCCCAGTCGACGTAAAGACCCGGTGCATCGTCTCTGGGACCAGCACCGAATCTCGGACTTTTGGGATCCGCGCTAATTTCCAATGCGTGAACGGTGACCTGAGTGGAACCGGAAATGCAGCTGTAGAAGAGACGAAAAGAGACGAAATTTTTAGTTACTTGTATCGCTGAAGTTTGGTGATATCGATACAAAAATGGACTATATTTATACCCCACCTGAATATCGTGTGATTTTTCTGCTTTTCCTGAGTATCAGCGAGCTCGAGGGCTGCTTGAAGGGCTCGACTCTCTTCGCGAAGAGTTAGAAGCTCCAGTTCTTCCCTTCCGAGTCGATACTCCAATTCTGCTTGCTGAATTCTGACGTCTATATTGCTGAAAAGAAACAGAAAAAAATGGAAATAAAAATAGAAATGAGGAAAGGTCCCGATCAATCAATCAATCAATTTTTTTTCTGTTTTTTTTAAATTTGTTTAGTATTTGTTTTTCAACTCACTCCGTGATATCTAGCCGCTCGAGAGCTAGTTTCAGGTTTTTTATAGCCAATCTTTTGTTGTCCGCATCACGACGCAATCTTTGGAGTCGATCTTCGGCGGCTTTGCGGTCCGATTCGGTCAAGGAAGGTCCGTTCCGTAAGGATAACCGATTGCTAAGTGTATTGCACAATTGTCCCTTGAGACTGAAATCAGAGAATTAGAGGAAGAGGAGATAAATTATACGAAATAGGACAAAGCTACGCGAATCTGTTCAAATTAGATCCAAAAGTGATCCGGAAAAGTTTTAATTGAAAATCTAATTATCTGTGAGGCAAAGAGAATTTTCATTGTATTTCGAATATCGAAGTTTCAAGCAGCTCCTTCGGTCACAAATTTCCAAATCTTAATGTTCTAAACTTCAACGTTTCTGAAAATTCCGAATCGACTCGTCAAAGCAATTCGAAATTTTTACCGAAATCTAAACTTCAAAAATTCGAAACTTCATCTCGCGGCTCCACGGTACAAATGATTCTAGTACGTTATTGATGAGATAATAATTACTTCTGGATTATATTCTCTTTATCTCTAAGAGCTATCCTAAGAGTGTCCAATTCTTTCCCAACATCTCGAGCCCGATGTCCAGCAGCTGGTGAAGAGGTGACGCCGGTTATACTGCCCCCTTTTTTACGCCTCGGTGTCGTTGATAAGGATACCTCGATACTAGCCATCTGAAAAAATCATAAAATTCGCGTTTATCATCGATTTTCAACTATAAACTGCGAGCACATAGACTCAGCATTAAAATCGCTACTGTAGGTATAAGAATAGGAAAGAAATGCAGATTTTTTAGAGCTTTACGTACAAAAAGACCAGAAATTATGTATACCTCTATAGTTGAATAACTGTTTTTTTTTTCTATTTATTATTCTTTTTTCTCCTTCTTTGCAAAGTGTAACAATTTCTGTAGAAGGAATACGCGTGTACCGCGAACCGTGAAACAAGGCAATTACGCTCGTTTAGCATAAACGCAAGTATTACATCATAGTACGAAATTTCTCGACATTTTCCAATCATTTATTTATTTACTGTAAGGAATTAAACAATCAACTCTACAAAATCGGATAATACAAAGCAGCTTTCGCCAATATTCCCATGTGTATAAAAAAATTCGCGATTGATTCTAATGACAGAACGCGGGTACAGCAAAAATATACGTGCATAATTCACGTTTATAATAAATAAACAGCGAGCTATACATCTCTATGGAAATTATGCTGCCTCAATTCATCGCAGGTATATATTTCTCTCGTTGGATTAATTTGCTACTATAATAATGCATGAAAGATACATTAACTATTATAGAGTAAGACGAGTATCGAGATCCCGAGGCAATATGTCGTTCTAAAATATCTCAGTATATATTTATATATTACAGTACGTGTATAAGCCTTTAGTAACACATAAACTACGATAGGGACTATAAATAATCTGCATAATTAGGGCTAAAATTTATGTTAACCACCGAGCACTCGCCGAGGTTTATCTAATCGCGGCCCTAAAGCGATATTTATGTATATCGGAGGGATTAGGTACAAGTATACAGCGTATGTACACAGTTTAACTGAATTAGGCCTATCGATGATCGGTATATAAATAATATCAATAGAATTCTCATCTCCCTTGATCTCCGGAATCCAGAGATTCGATTTTGCTGTAAAACCCTGAATGATACTGAAACGATCCTATATCGAAAAAAAAAATTGCCGATAAGCAGCCTGCACACGCTGCGGTAATACAGTCGTTGAAATTTAATTTGACGTTTCAGCGATCCGGAAAAAGCTAGGCGGGTATATAAAAATAAGAAAAAATTCTAAGAGCAAAGAGTAATGGCTTAAACTATCCACTCTATCAATACACAGAGATTTATGGCTAAAAGATACGGCGTACGTTCTCCTCTGGATGTTTATGGACGAATTCATTCCTCGCTGAGTTATGGCTTTCGTATATCTTGGCCGTGGGACGCGTTTAAAATCCTGTTACGTAATAATTTGGCCTCATCCTATTTAACGACTAAGAATATATATATACGTATATTCTTATCCCATTTTTATAACGGGATTATGGCAAAGACATCCGGTTTATCCCGTGGTTTATTAGAGATACATGTATACTCGCTTTCCTAGTATATATATATATACAGATATACGGAGGACTCTTGAGGGCTGCCTTTGTGCCCGTGACGGGTAAACCTGGGCCCAAGTAACTAAGAGCATAAATTTGATATTCTATTATAGTAAATTTGATTTACGTCGATTACCGGAGGCGTTTGCCTCGACGGGACCATATCTTACGCAAAGTGCGTCCGGGGCGGTACCTTTGACCCAAACTCAACCCGAACCCTAAACCAAGTCGAGACTTTAAGAAGAAGGGTCCGAGCCGCGACCTTTGGGACCTCAGCTTCGAACTTTTCGGTCCATGAAACATGCCGGAAATTATATTAGGCCCGAGTCAAGAATCGGGACGATTGAATTCAGCCATGACCCTATACCGAGGCTTGGGTCGTATGGGGAAGTGATTGAAGGGTAGATGTACTTGCGATCTACACCGAGGAATTAGAATTCACGGTTTTTCTACCCTGTTTGATTTTTTGAGATTTTTCAAGCTTCCTCAAGAGTTGGAATTGCTCTTGCCGACTCTGAGCCGGATAATGAACCGAGATTTACGACTTTAGGTGAAGTTAATCGCCCTGATCCCCCTGCCTGTATAAAATCGTCTTATAGAAAAGCGCAATGTCCGGTTATGAACATCTGCTAGAATGTCGAAGATTCTTTTTTAATTTTTTTTAGCCACTTATTTCCGATCTTCGTATAAAAATTTTTTCATTCGAGAAATAATTGTCATGTGAAATACCACGACATGCGGTGTAATACGGATGTCCTACAGACAAGCGAAAAATCGAGAGGATAATTCCGGTCGTTATACAGTTTTAATGACCCTGCAATTTACTTTCGCAGGACTTTTAACGACTCGCAAAATTACGCCATGTCTCGCGTTTTGCGATGTTATGCGAAACGAAGCTTGGGAGGGGGAATCGGTGGATTTCCAGAATTTTCAAAAATATTCGGCATTCTTTCATCGAGCTGAAAAATTCAGTCTGTCTATTATTTCGCAGCCTCCGCGAGGAGCCATTCGTTCAGCCGCTCATTCATCCCCTGAGGAAAATTCATCGTTCATTTAGAACGTGAATTTTTCGGTTCAGTAGATGAAATTTAATTTGAAAATTATTCCTAATGAAAAAATACACCCGAACCGCGAGAGCTGACTTACGTTTCACATTTGTACGTCTTGGCCTTGCCTCGGCTTGCGCCGCTTTTATAAGCCTCGCAATTAAGATAATTTCTACCTTAATTTCCAGCAGCAACGTGATGAGTTTTGGGTTAAAAAAATGAAGAGAATAAAAAATAAATAAATTAGGAAATACAGAATGGAAAGAAAATTAAATTATCGAATTATTAAACCGGAAAAGATGAAAATTTGTCGTTTTATTACCTCACACTTTCTTGAACCGTGTCCACGGTGGACACGCGATAACGCACGCGCGTGTAAACGTAACGTGTGTACCTACACGCACGTTTCTGTATAATACCGGCTTGAAACAAAGCTAATAATCATCGTCAAGTTTCAGAGACCTGCTCGCTGAGGATTTCTTTCGTTGAAACTTCAACGTTCTCAGTTCCCACGGAAGTGAGAGTTTTCTCAAGAATCTACCCACCGCTTATATATATGCGATCTTACATATATGTACGATTTTAGTCTAGGTAATTTAAAAACGAAAAATGACAACGTATTTGCCTCAGATTTACTTTTCTCAGTTTATTATATAAAACTACAATTTGAAATTAAATTTACAGACATTTTTTTCTCCCTACAATTTTTTTTTTTTTTCTTCTTTTTCTTAAAGTCACGCAATTTTCTGATACTAAAAGATAACTCATATGAACTAATTTCGATGATTAAATATCCATAACCGCTTTGATTCCGGAGTGAAATTCATTTCGATATTACTAATGATTCGTTAGCCTAATGAACTTGAATTTTGTTTCAATAAAAAGCAAAAAGGAGAAAAAGGGATTCGAACATCGAGTGTCATTACGTCGCGGTTTTTTCTTCATAAACAGTTATTAACCTGCTCCAATCACAGCGACCTATATACCGCGAAGTTTCTCGATTGTGATAATCACGAGGATTAATTTTAATCGAGACTTTGCTCACGAAGCAATCAAACCGCGTCCCTCCCTAAATCACGAAAGGTCCTTATAACCCCGTTAACGAATGATACGTATATTTACGAATCTAAAGGATTGATAATCACACCCCCCTGACTAATTCCTCTCATTGTTACAGACGAATAATTTACGATCAATGAACGAATGAAAATAAAAAATTCAAACGCCGCGTTTAACGCTTTGTAACAACCGATTAAACCTTCCCATCATCAGCTACCGTCCCAACCGTTAATAAAACCCTTTTTTTATTTTTTCTTTTCTTTCTTTTCTCTTTTTCTCTCATATTCTTCTCCAGATTAAACGCGGCGGTTTGTACGCCGGCATTCCGTGGTGGTTGGAATTTTCTCCCGACGCGATGGCTTGATTGGGAAGAAAAACGGTGGAAAAGTCCCGATGCAAAATAGCCGAGAGTTTATAATCCTCGACAGAATCCAGTACTCGTGTCCGCATCTGACCACCAGGTTGTTGAATAAAGAATACCCTTATTTTTATATGAATAAATATTTAACGGCACGAATATCAAAGCGTCGGTATTCCTACAGGACAGGAATAATTGTCTCGTGTCACGACGTGTCTGCGGACTTCAGAGCACTTACTCAAATGAATTATACCTCGGTGGTAGTTAAGGAAGAACGCGGCGCGGCGGCCAGCTGCCCGGTGATTACTAAATTCTTAACTTTGACCATGGAGCGCAGGCCTCAGGGTTTGGGGTTCCAAAAACTGAGAACTTCGTCTCGCACGTGGTTACCGTGTTTGTTTTCTCTTATCAGTTACTCGCGGACGCGGGTTAACGAGATTCTAAAATGTATAAAATTTTGCGAAAGACGTGATAAAGAGATGTGCAAATCGGTTAAAACGTTGGGAGTATACGAAGGGCGCGTTTTGGCCCCCTTTAGAATTTTTTTTTAAGGACTTGGGATCCCCCGTCCTTGTTGAAAAGAGCCTAAGTTGGCACCACCGTCCAGACGGTAAAGGTCACTGACTTCCGCGGACTCACAATCTCCCGGGGCAGATCTGTCTACGTTCCAAGAACCAAGGGCGTACAATAAACCGACTTTGAATCTGGGGTTTGGCTCTGGGGTTTCTCGATGCTCAAGGACCTTTTCCACTTTTCCTAACACGAGAAAGTAGGAAAAACGGATATGGAAATGATTAGAAAAGACGAGGAGGAAGAGGTCCTGTTGCTGTTTCAACTGAGATGATAATCCTCGTGAAATTAAATCGCATTTTTATTAACCGTCTTATCGAACGTGTAATAAAAAAAGAACGAGAGAGCAAAAGAAACAAAGAAAGAAGAGTAAAAAAAATGAAATAATAAAAGAGATTAAAAAATGCTCGGATATTCTTTGAGCGAAAGGTTAATTATCAATTACTAACGCTCGAAGAAACGTGCGCGAGATGGTAACCTGTAATTAGACACGAGTTATCCACGCCTCTGTTGACACGATGCATCGTAACCCATCGAGGTGAAATAAAATGATCGGATATTTCGCGTTTAATTATAAGAGTGGCGATCGGTTTGGAATTAATGAATACATGCGAAAGTTATTTATTAAATGAAAAAAGAGGAAGGAAATATGGGAATAATAAGGAGAGGAACGAAATTGAAGAGCTGAGGATCAACAGGATTCGAATCCTACGCCATTGAGGCCCGATTTCGGGCGTGGGGCGGTTTTAATGGGTCTCGAGCAGACCCTCAGGTTCGGGCCCCGAAAGATCGGCGTTTGGTCCACGCATCTGCATATAAATCACTAGTTGGACAGGCCTGTGTGTAGCCGGGGGCCGTACAGCAGGCCTCCGATCACCGCTGAACATTGCCTTCGGCTGGGTCCAGAGACGGACAAAAAAAATTTACGAAAAAACGAAGGAAAGGTAACACAGAAAAAAAAAAAGACAAAAGAACACACGAAACAAAAGCAGGAACGGGATAAAAACGATGGAGATGATTTTCTCCGCTACGATCGTTTTTATTATACGAGAGAATATAGAGGGAACAGAAACGAGTCGAGACTGGGATAGAAATTGATTTTTTTTTCAGCGTTTGAACTTCTCGTTGATAATTATTGAACTGCAGAGTTTCGATTTCGCGTTTTTTGAATTGTAAAATCGTATTTCTCGCGGATTTTGATCTTATCGTTTGTTCAGCGGTTCATATTAGACACGCGAGACAAGTGGCTGGGTGTTTTATTTCTGTGCAAACTTTGGGTTAAACTGTTTACCTTTCTCGGCACGTTCTATAATTTGAATTTAAAAAACATTCGAGAATAAGAGAGGAAAAAAAGGAACCGGTCTCACCTTGGCCTCCAAAGTTTCTAGCTGCGCCATTCTTGGCTCCAGAAATTGTTGCTGTTGAATGTTACCGCTCCCCGTGTGCAATGCGGTCTAAAAACGAAAAGAAAAGGATATTAGTCACCCATGACGAAGATAATTCATCCTGGAGTGCAATCAGGGATCAACGTGTCTCAACTCAAAGACTGTCGTCGTATAAATTCTGAATCGAAAAGTATAACTTCGACGGGGTATAGGTGAACCGATATCTCAGATCCGAGGTAGGAAATCGGTTAGAAATCAGAAATGGCATTGGAGAGTTCATCGTCGGTGGATCCGGGACTGCGTGGGTGGTTTTTCCCGGCTCGCCGCGCCTGCGGGATTCGCGATAGCGGAAGGTTATACCTCGCATTGCAGTCTGGAGATATATAGGTATATATCTGGACATACAACGTTTCGATGAGCTGGTCACGACACCTTATTCGAGACCTTGAATAATCCACACCGTGTACAAAGCACCGGGGATCAAAGAGCAAAGTTCAAAGAAAATTTCCATGAAATATTCAAGACACGGAAAATCGCTTTTTCATTTCGCGAGGATAACGAGGAAATTTGCGAACGATGAATACCTCCTATCATTTTTTTTTTTTTCGTTTTCGTTATCGAGGAAACGATCGAGACTCGCAATTTTCGTACCGTTTAGGATTTGCGAAAAGCTACGGGAATTTGCAAAATTCATATAATTACGTTTCAGTTCATTTCTAAGGACATGATTCAATTCCGCACGCGTTCTAACGGGCTGGCAGAAATTATAATTGATGAAAGACAAGCGGAGATAATTACTCGTAGCTATCAACCGGTTGAACAGAGATAATAACGTAAGAGTTGAAGACACGAACGCTTGTATAAGAACCGTGGAATCGGACGTGTGGTATTCAGTCCTGTTTTTAGGAGCGTATCAATTTTCTGATCTCGTAACGAAGGAAGTAAGGTAGGTACGTGTTGTACGAGGGTCTTTGCCTTTCTTGAAGAAGTAATTACCCGCCCAGAAAGGAAAGACGGATAACGATTGCGCAAGAGCTGGTTGTTTCGTGCGGGTGGAAGAGCCTCGATAATCGAATTGAAAAACTTTATACGACGCGATCGGGTCTTTGGATTGAGAAATGAGTCAAAAAAAAAAAAAAAAAATTTAGGAGATTATATAAGTAATCGAAATTTAATAATCGGCAAAAATAATACTGGAAATGTGAGAGAATCGGGTGATTTGAATTTACGACATGAAACGGGAGAGACAATAAAACCGAGGGGTCAGAAATCAAGACGCATTCGTATTGTACTACAAAGCGGAGATCTCTGCTATCCGAGAAACAGGCACAAGGCACATTCTCGCTGACTCCAGGGTCGAAGGTGTTACTCGCGTGGGTAGAATACCTACCTTCCAAGAGGTGGAGGAAGTTCAGTAATTGTTTCCCACAGGAAGGTAGCTAGCTATAAATTTTCTTCCGCGTCCAAACAGAGTTTGAAAAAAACGAATTTAAACGAAAAAGAAAAAGATACAAAAACTGACTTCTTTCTTGCGGATTTACTTACAAAGTTTCAAATTTTCAGAATCCATATTCTGCTTTTCTTTTTATGGTACTACGTATAAACGTATGTACGCGATAATTACACGCTATGGTCAAGCGTCAAGAGTCTTGAAAAGCAGTAACGTCCGGTAGTGATAGTTTGCCGTTTGATTTACGGCGCTATTCCTAATAATATTTAACCCCGCGAACTAAACTTACTACAAAGCATCCATCCGCTGCAATTATCTCAAAGTATCTAACGGTACGATACACCAGCGAGGAGAAGTTATTCATAACTTTGCGAAGAACTATCGGTCCAGTTATCGTAATTGTAGTATCTCGAACGATTTTTTATTTTCTTCTGATTTTTATGCTGCAATAGAAACTTTAAAGTCTCGAGAACGCGGGACGATCCAGAGCATCGAATAGGCCTTAGCTTTGTCGCATGCATTCAATTTTTAACGTTTTACAAAAATAGAGCAGAGTACTACATTTCGAAGAGTTTCGTGAGGTAAAATGATTCGGGATATATTCCCCTAAACACAGGTGTGGAAAAATAATTATACACCCGTGTAGAACAAGGAGCGAAAAGATCGAACGAAGCGATAGTTGCGGTGGTCGATAGGGAAAAAGGTTGAGTAAAAACGTCGCAAGTCCTGACCCTTACGGAGCGAGAGGTTCGCGTTAAATCCGAAGAGTAAAGAACCACCTAACTGTACCTTCACCTTGATCATTTACCACGGCACCTCGTTTTCTCTTGTAATTGCACTTGGGAGTCGGGTAATTAATGGGAAGCTCAAGTACCAAGACCGAAGCCCGTCCGGAGGACGACCTGCTCCAGATCTTGTGAAACTTCGCCTTTTTACGTTTCTCTTAATCCCTCTTCTCGTTCCCAAGAACTTTTCACCCAAAAACGAAAATAAGATCCGACCTTCGAACCGGCAATGAAATTTCCATGAATATGATTCGCAACGATTTCAGCGAGCCAAAGCAATCTGCAATCTCATTTTCGCTCTCAGCATGAGAATGGCGAGGCAGGCATCAGAGACCAGAAATAATATCATAAAGTCAGTGATGGGTGGTAAGGTGGAGATGAAACAGGAACCGAGTGGAAGATAATACTCTAAGAATAATAAACGAGAGGTTCTAACTAACTGCACGGGGAGTAGGTTGTACGCACATGTAGTACGTATAATGTACCCCTTATGCATGTTTCGAATGTCCGCAATCCCCATTATTGTAAGGTTCTATTTTAACGTAAGTGGTCAGTAGATCCTAAAGACGGGGATTCCCAGAGTCTCAAAGATAAGCCCTATTTCTCTTCGTTCTTGGTTTAAATCGAGCACACGATGCTATTATACACGTATATATAGACGTAGAAGGCGCGTATGGGTTCAGGTTTGGTACCTTGCCACGGGATCTTATCGAGTATAAAGTCGCAAGTCTCGGCCGTTCCTTATGCCGTAGAAACACGCATAATCCGATTTCAGTTACACGTTGGTGTATAACTTCACGGTCGATTGGTGGGTAGGTAGTCAGAGGTATGTACATACGTATATACTACATACCTGGGAAAGACGTACCAACTAACTACTACAATTTCTCTTCACTGATGCCGAGACCGTGCGGTATATAGTTACATGCAAAGTGTATGAGCACAGATTTATTGCGCGTCTCTTATCACGCGTAATACCTGCAGGTCCTTTTCCACAAAAGTGGTAAAGATCTATCTTCAGACTTACCAGAGATATCGAACGTTGCTGTATCTTCAGTCCAAAATCTTCTTTGTTATCGTCACCGCAGTCCGTTGTGTAAAGAAGTACGCTTTTCTTTGATCCCCTGGAACACACACCTACCAGGAGATTAATCATTGATCAAACATCGGAGATTTCTGATGAAAAAAGGTGGCTTTACTCATTTTTCAATATTAACGAGACTCAAGCTTACCTGAGTGTCTTCCCATGCCGGTTGAAAGGGCGATGGTTCATGCGAGCTGGTAGGCCTGCGTAGCATCGGTTCCCAATTGGGTTTATCATGGCGGTGGCATCCCGGTTCCGAGGGAGTCCAGGTCTCCCAAATTGCACGTCATTTTCTGTAATTAGAAAAAGAATTCTCTAAATTCGAGTCGGAAGAATGGCCTACGAGGATTTCTTTTCGTAACGGAGTAAAAATCGGTGTTCTCTGTTATTTCGTTAATAGGATCACGGGGTAATCTCGGCTCGTACGACTCCTAGCGATTCTCCGAGCTCCGGGAGTCAAGCAGCCGCCTTTCGCGACTAATTCTATACAATCTTTGTTAAACTCGTAGAGTAGGTAATAATTAGTTGTGGACGGAAACCGAGCGGTGCATCAGATACACACTCTACGCACGTAGTACATACGCACGTACGTCAGCCACCACTAATTGCATACAGCCGGGATAGTTTGTTGCTAACAATACGCGATTCATGGGAAATTTTGCACCCACGTTTTACCCGCTCTCCTCTTTATCTCGGCACTTTATCGTTCCGTGTATTTCCTGTTAGGTCAAAGACACGGATTTATTCTGCTTAAACCTAACCGAGTTAACGGATTAATTCTCGTTTAATTATTACAAGAGGTAGTACTACTATCCACACGCATAAAACGAACTTTCAGAAACGTTTTGAAGTCCAGAAAATCAAAATTCCGGATTTTCAGCTCTCGAAATTTCGAACCTGCGGTGTTCTTCGTTTAATTTTTCAACACTTTTCAGCCTAGTCCCTCTCGTTCACAGTACATCCATACGATACGTGTCTTTTTTATCCGGTCTAGTATGTAGTAGTAGCAATTGCACAACCGAATGACTCGATAATACGAAAGAACATTATACGCTATGTAGGACTAAGAATCGAGGCGCCAGGCACGCATTATAATGTTCCCTGTCAGATAGAACTGCCCACGCTGTGAATATCCGATAAAACCAGCTAGACAATACTCGATTGCAACCAATTTGCATAAATTATTATACGCGCGAAAGTACATGCTTCTATATGGCTCTTCGTTTTTTCTATTCTCTACTCTTCGCGTTCGCTTTACTATTCGAGTTCATAAACCATTCAGCTATTTCTATATCACTGCGCAGAGTCAAGCTAGACCTTAGCTCCTCTTGGGATCTGAATCCTTTTTGTTCCTGTTTTTTTTTTCCCGCTTCCAAAATCCGGGGAATCTAAAGCCGTTGAATTCACCGCTAAATCGTATCTCCGCTGAAATATATTCAAAGCTTTACACCGTAGTATACCACAAAGCGACATAAGGCATCTCAGACGGTACCAGCCGACAATAAGCTCTTCGGCAAGTCGGAATATAATTATCTCGACCTAAGCCAGGGCCGAGTATAATTCCGGAATAAAATTGGCTACGAAAAATGGTTCTAAATTGTTTTTTTTCGAAGGATTGAAACGTCAAAAACGTACGTCAGTCCGTTTTTCTTCCCTTCGTTTTCTGCCCTTCCACCAACTTCCTCCTCAACTCGAAATCCACATCCTGGAACCGATGTGAGTTGACAGAAATGACCGTCACGCATCGTACGCGTCGCGGTTCTTAGGGGGTCAAACGAGGTTCAAAACCCGGGGCAATAACCGTGTCCAAAAACCGTGACGACAAGAGTTGCAGCTGTCAGTCAGGTGGCAAAGCCAAAAAAATTTCCACCAACTTTGGGTCCTCTATATCGAGGAGATATACTTTAAGTTCTCCAAGATCGAACGACTGACTCACCGGGACTAAAAACACGAACCAAAATAAAGAAAAAAAGAAAAAAGAAAAAAAAAAAAAACGGCCTGCCATTGTCCGCAGAAACGTTTTCCTCGTGCAAAACGATCCCGCAACGAGATTGGAACATCGCCAATACGATCGTGCGGAATAAGATACACATTTCTCTGCACGTCTGGCCAGTGAGTGGGATAAACAGACTTGAAGATAATATGCCTGAGATGAGGGGAAAGTTTCGTTCAATTTTTTGAAAAATTTAATCATTTTTCGCTCGGTCTCGGTCGTGGAAAATTACGAATAGAGACGGTTTTCGATTTTTTTTTTTCTTAAATTGATACATCGGTCCTTGCTAATTGATGAACTTTTTTCATTTTTTCAACCTGGGGGAATCCGAGATCGTTGCATCGATATTCTAATTCAGTGTTGGGAACGATAGCTCGTGTATCGATATCCCCTTGCCGATGTTCTGTCACGCGAGTCTAACGATACCTACGAGTTACAAGCGTGACGACTGTGGGTGGTGCTGAAAACCACAGACGGGATACCGAGTCAGGATCGTTTTCAACGGGTGTTTTAAAAATCGTGTCATTTGTGATACTTTGCGGTAATGGCGATGACGATCACCGCTTTCAACCGCTTCAGTTCATTCAGCGAAGGATTTTCAGTATAATCGTCGCGATTATACAAACGAGGGGAAAATTGTAAGATTAAACTTTTCCCATATCGTGAAATTTTTTTTTTTTTTTTATTCTCATTCTCGTTGGGTTTTAGAAAACTTTGTACCGTCCCTGGGGATCGGGGTTCAGACAGGAACTACGCGGTACAGGTTTGTCGTTCCGAAGTACTGGATGTATACATAACAGCCGCAACAGCCACGCAAAGCGTTGCTTCGCCTCGAGTAGGAGGAGAATAAATTCTTATCCGTTAAATTTACAATAATTATACTCCCCGGTCCCCACGCAATTAATTAATACATTACGCTCTCTCAGAGGCTGTGCAATGCAGAACTGGTCACATTTTTACCTTCGGAACATATCACGACGATATTTGTAACGCACATGTGTGAAGAATAAAACAGGATTTATTAATCCGCAAATAACGCGCGGAAAATTTCGAACTACGATATACCCCTTCACTCTAGGGAAATACTCCATTCTCATTGCCAATTAGGAACCAATCTATAACCCTGTGACCCTGATAATACCAAATTGGTTTACTCGATGAACCGGCCTAGGAATACACAATTTCGAGTCTGGATACATGCAGGAATTTTGGGGAGGTGCGATGATTACTGTTTTCTGTAGAAGGCTGTAAAAGGAAAAAAATGCTGATGGGTTCTTTCCATCGATTCATAAAGCCCCGAACGTTCGAATTAATCAAGAAATGATGTAAAGTAAAAACTGCGTCATTGTCCAAAGCGTTTATAATTAATTGCGGTCAAACGGATAGCCGGATGCTGACCATTGGCTCCGTTCTGCGGAGCTGACGACCTTTGACGGATCGTACGTTACGTCGAATCGTATTATAAAATCCGCGACACGCAATCCCGAAGAGTTTCTGAGCCCGAGGGATCTGATATTAAATTAAGATCAGGATGTAAAACTCGAGGTTCCCACAGGCCTCGATTCTTACATGGTCAGAAATTCTGCGCCCTCGGGACATGGGATTCGTGAACACGCTACGCCGTTTATCTACTCGAAAATTTCATCCCATTTTATTTTCGCTTGATTCCATTATTCGAAATCTGTGAATCCTTGAATGGCGATAAATCATTCGTTAGGAAGTTAATATAACGACGAAAAATTTCGATCCAGCAGTCGACGAGCTCTAAACGAAGATGAAGTCGTTTCCTCTTACGACTACAAGTGCATTGTGTAACTATACGGAATTTATTACGATGTGAGTTTCTTCGTACACGAGCCGGTGGTAAAAGCTTCGAAATGATTGGGTTACCGTACGCATATCGAAGCAGCGTCGTTCGAATTCTTTTATAAATTCTTCACAATTTTCTTGGACATATTTTCGAGGATATGATACACCGATTTACGACCATTACTTATCCCGGTCCCACTTTCTACCCTAAGGGACTCGACGAATTGGTGATCGAGTATTCCGAGCCGTTTATAGTTCTTTAACCGAACTGATACGCGCTTGAATACATTTTTTTGATCATGCCCGATTCCGTCGAGACTCGAGAACCTTCATTCCCACCAAAATTGCAAAGAATAACGCAATTTTCATCCTCGCAAAGTTTCGGGTTATTTTTAGCACAGGCCTCGGTAGCGCAGTAGGCAGCGCGTAAGTCTCATAATCTTAAGGTCGTGAGTTCGATCCTCACCCGGGGCATAATTTTGCACCCCTAGGACTCCAGGGGTTGCTTAAACCCCGGCCAATCGCTTGGCGAGGCACGAAATTCTTGTTCCAAGCGGAATAATGTCTCCTTTTTATTTTTCTTCACGCTGTTCTTATTTCCTAATCGGTGATTTCCTGCTGATTTAAACATCGTTAATCTCTTCGTTTCCAAATCCCTCTGCCTTGCCGAATTTCTCGCAACATTTTTGCTTCCTTATTCAAGACGAAAGAAATTCGGACGAAAATCAGAGCCGTTTGAAGCACATGTGTAAATATAGATACGTAGGTAGATTATTTTAATCATTTTTGCAGCTCACATCGAGTTCGAGATATCCTCTCAGTCAGCGAGATAGTAATCGAGTGATAAAACATCTCTAGCGATAAAAATTATCCCAGAATTTTCGCCAGCTAGATAGGAATGGGAGTAATTGGTATCATGCCGCGGTGGCAAGGTGCCATACGTTCAGCAAGTTTGATTAACTCGAAAATAATAACTAGGAAGAAAAATGTGGAGCTGGGTGAACACATGGCTGTCATTATTCGTGGTTTTGGCAACTGGTGTATACTGGTACGTGAAAAACCAGTTTAAATTTTGGGCGAAGAGGAATGTCCCCTTCCGTGAACCACACTGGTTTTTTGGAAGCATTGAGGAATTTCAGAGAGGTAGACTTTCGATGGCTGAGGTAACGGTGGACATGTACAAAAATTTCAAAGGCGAAAGATTCGCCGGTGTTTGGGAGTTTTACTCCCCGAAATTATTCGTCATGGACCCGGAGCTGCTGCGGGATATTTTTGTCAAGGATTTTACCTCGTGGTCAAGTCGCGGAGTGGTGGTGAACCTGGACGTAGATCCGCTGGCCGCAAATCTCGTCAATCTCGATGGCAAGAAGTGGAAATCTGTCAGGACTAAACTGACGCCGACATTCACCTCGGGGAAGCTTAAACGGATGCACTACCTTCTTCTGGAGTGCGGAAAAGAGTTCGAAAATTATCTTACCAGCGTCGTGGATAAGGACGAAGACGTCGAGGTGAGGGAAATCAGCGCCAAGTATACAACGGACGTTATAGGCTCGTGTATCTTTGGGATTCAAATGAACTCGCTGATAGACGAAGACTCCTTGTTCCGTGTTATGGGGAGGAAGATTTTCCAGCCCTCGAGATCTAGAGCTGTGACTAAAGCACTGCAGTTGCATTTCCCACGGTTGTTTAAGCTGCTCAAATTATCTTCGAGGAGCCAGGAAGTCACTGACTTCTTCATCGATATAACGAAGGAGAACTTTAGCTATCGAGAAAAGCACGATATCCAGAGAGGCGACTTCATGGACCTTTTAAGAAGTCTTAAAAGCGCGGACGACACAGTGGGCGAGGATGATGTGGGTTAGCAGAATTCTGGTTACACCTTGGAAATGATTAATTATTTTTTTGTAAACACTTTGAAGAAATATTTCATTGACTTGCATATTTTTCAGAATTTGATGATAAACTCCTCGCTGCCCAAGCTTTCATTTTTTTCGGTGCTGGTTTTGAGACCAGTTCATCGACGATCAGTTTCTGTCTTCACGAACTGGCCGTCAATGAAGATATCCAAAATCGTCTCCGCGACGAGGTGCGCGAAACGAAAGCCGCGAATAATGGAGAAATCTCGTGGGATGACCTGAAGAACATGAAATACCTCGACATGGTTTTTCAAGGTAAAAAATCGGCTGTTTCAGGCTAGCAAAAGCAATTCGCAGAAAATTATATTTTCTGCCTTGTGTCGCAATTTTAGAAACTCTCAGAAAATATCCGCCCTTTCCTGTCATTGGGAGGACGTCTGTTAAATCCTACAGGATTCCAGACACCGATATTGAACTGCCCGAAGGAACGGGATGCATGATTCCTATCTATGCCTTACATCACGACCCGGAATACTATCCAGACCCAGAAAAGTTCGACCCGGAAAGATTCACCGATCAAGCTAAGAGCCAGCGATTGCCTTTTACATTTATCCCGTTCGGTGGAGGACCCAGAATTTGTATAGGTGATAAGTTTGCCTTACGATGATGAAAAGAACCGCTGTTTTCACCGATCTGTAATTAATGCTGTGCAGAAATTTAGGAAACACTGATTAATTTGCGATAAGGCGTCCTTCGTAGATCAGGATTTGATGACGATCATAGAAAACGATTTTTTTTTCAGGGATGCGATTCGCCGAGCAGCAAACGAAGCTGGCTCTCTTTGAGCTGGTGAAGAACTTCAAGGTTTCTCTTTGCGAGAAATCTAAAAATCCACTCCAGATAAATCCTAGGGCTGGATTTCTTCTCCCGAAGGGTGGAATCTGGCTTCGATTATCTCACTATTCATCGACGACTTCCAGCATCGCTCAATCGAAGTGAAAATTGAATTCTAAGACCGCAATTTTATCGATCTTCGATACCAAACAATAAATTCTAACTCCTAATCATATCCAAGCAATTAAGCAATTAGTAGCTCTTGTAAAAATCATAGCTATGACAGAGGAACCGAAAACCGCGCATGTGTTTCACCGATCAGCTTCCATCGTCCTCCTCCCCTTAGTTTAAACATAACTGATTTATAAGTATTTAATATCGCCTGGTGAGGTTCTGATAATAATTCTATGGCGTTTCCCCCATCCCTCTTGCTCTGCTTTTAACCCGTTTGGTATTCTATGGCTATGTGACTCGTACCGCGAATAAAAGGGGGAGAGAATTATTGTTCCGGAGGTTCGAACCCTTCGGTACAGATGTGTGGAGTAGTAAAGGTTAACAATGAACCCCCTGTTCTTATATTTTGATGAAATATTTCACCTGGGTTAACCCCTCGATGATCAACAAAAGCTTTCAGAGAACCAGATCTCCCGTCAGCATAGGTACACATATGTCGATATTTGTATTATGTGTATTCCAGACGAAATCGAGCGCGTGTATGACTCAGTTGGAATCGTACTTAACTAACGACGAAAAAACTTCAAGTGAGACACAAACATGATTACCCAATGTTACAAATTCGACTCTTCAACGAACTCGGACATCTGACCATGACATTGATACCTTGTTTGCACCGCGCTGTCGAATCTCGTGTTTACCTTGTGCCTTTGACTCTCGGTACGCGCACTTTCTTTCTGTATACTAGATATCGTTCTCTCTCTGACTCGCCAGCCAGTATCCTGATCACCATCGAATGGATTGGACGTTTTGACTTTAGCTGTGTATAATCGATCAGTTTACGTTGTTTCTGGCCTTACAGAAGAATCAGGAAATCATCTTTTATCCTAAAACTCAATATTCTGATCGGAGCTGAAGAAAGTTTGAAGAGAAAGCTCCTCGTCAGCCAGTATCAGAATCAGCGGAAAATTTCGTAATGGCGGTTTTAGATCCGTTGAATTTGTGGATACCGCTGGTTGCAGTGATAAGTGTACTTTATTGGTACGTTAAACACCGGTCTTCGTTCTGGTCGAAGAGAGGAGTTCCGTTCATAGAACCGCACTGGCTTTTCGGCAACTTCAGAGATTTCGTGAAAGGTAAATCCTCCTTGACCGAGATCACCGTAGACATCTACAGAGAGTTCAAGGGCGAGAGATTCGGGGGTGTTTGGCAGATGCAATCGCCTACATTATTCGTCATGGATCCAGATCTGCTGCGCGATATAATGGTGAAGGATTTTCCCGTCTGGTCATCCCGGGGGATCGCTGCGAACCTGGATGTTGACCCGCTGGCCGCACATCTGATAAATCTCGACGGTAGTCAGTGGAAGTCGGTGAGATCGAAGCTCACGCCAACTTTCACCTCGGGAAAGCTTAAGCAGATGCATTACTTGCTTCTGGAGTGCGCTAAGGAGTTTGCGAAGTACTTGGACTCTGTCGTCGCGAATGGTGAGCCAGTCGAGATGAAGGATATGGCCGCGAAGTACACCACGGATGTCATCGGCTCATGCGTCTTCGGAATTCAGATGGACGCGCTTAGCGACGAGGACGCTCTTTTCCGCAAAATGGGAAAGAAGATATTTGAACTGACGTTCAGAAGCAAAATGATCAGGCTGCTGCAGCCCAGCTTTCCACGATTATTCAAGCTCCTGAAGCTCTCATCGATCGACAAGGAACTGACGGAATTCTTTTTGAGGATTGTCAGGGAGAGCTTTGAGTACAGAGAAAGGAACAACGTCCAGAGACACGACTTCATCGATCTTCTCAGGGAGCTCAAAAACACGAGCACATCGTCGGGCGAGGAGGAAGTGGGTGAGTCAAGGATTTTTTGATCCGTACTGCAGGAGCTAGAGGAAACAGATATGATCTAGCGAGAAGCTGACTACCTTTTTTCTCTTTCTACAGTGTTCGACGACGCTCTTCTGGCAGCTCAAGCCTTCGTATTTTTTGGTGCTGGATTTGAGACCAGCGCTGCAACGATCAGCTATTGTCTCCACGAACTGGCCGTTAACGAGGACGTCCAGGATCGACTCCGAGAAGAAATACAGATGACCAAAGCTACGAACGAAGGAGAAATCACCTGGGATGCACTGAAGAACATGAAGTATCTCGACATGGTCGTTCAAGGTGCGTTAGACAGGTTGAACCTCTTTTAACTTCACTTCTTCTTCTTCTTCTTCTTCCTCTGATCTTGATGGCTATAACTCGCTACGACTATATCTCACAAAAATAATGAAACGATGGAATTTCGCGAAGATTAATCTGAACCCAGATATGATATCCGATATTTTAGAAACATGGAGAAAACACCCTCCCATCACAATATCGACTCGAAAGTCTGTGAAACCCTACCAGATTCGGGGCACGGACGTAAAGCTACCCTCTGGGACATCCTGCCTTATTCCGATCTACGCTCTTCATCACGATGAACAGTTCTTCCCTGACCCCGAGAAATTCGATCCGGAAAGATTCACCGATGAAGCTAAGAGCCAGAGATCGACACCGTGTTTCATCCCCTTCGGAAGTGGACCTAGGATTTGCATAGGTGAGATATTCCCATGATTTGGAGGCCTCGATTCACGCCTCGTGAGACCTTCGTCGTGTAACTTTAAAGAATTAACGCCATTCCATTTCTTTTACAGCCGGTCGATTTGCCGAGCAGCAGGTAAAGCTCGGACTATTCAAGACCATTGAGAACTTCAAGATTTCCCTTTGCGAGAAGTCGCAAAATCCACTGCGACACAATCCTGCGTCAAGATTTCTTTCGCCTAAAGATGGAATATGGCTTCGCTTGTCTAAAAACTCGTCCAACTAATGAACGCGTACGTGTTCGTTATACGTCGCCGAGTGATCAAGCAATTAAGAAATTAAAAGGATGATTGGAACGATATGTGCATTGTAATTCCTGACGTACACGAGCCATTGCCGTGAGAAAAACAGAATCAAAAAGAAAAAAAAAAAGGCTGGTTACAGTATAATTCACTTTTTATAACTCATTTTACATTTTTATCTAAAGTCATGAACGATACGAAATAAATAATCCTTTCTATGTTCATCAGTAAGTACACTCGACGTTTATTTCCCACCGTGCATCCCTGATGCTTGACTTGATGATAAGAATATTGAATATAGAGAGTCGTATCCCGTTATCGCATTGATTGCTAAATCAATTATGTCTGCCGCTGTCTCAGATGTGAAAAACATGATACAGCCGACGCAAAACACCGTCATTCGAACAATGATTGTCTCAATTTTTCAGCATTAAAGGATTCCTAGAGATTCGGGTAAGAGTATCTATTCCACAGCCTATGCAGTTTCATCTCACTAATTGAACCGCATTCATAAATTTGGAGCATTTCACGCCCCTTGATTTATGTTGAAATGATTTATACGTGTTTGATGTTGATGGTGTGCTTTGTGAGCTCGAGTATCATGATGATCGGTACGATTTCACGACGCCGCGTATACGATGCCCGCGATTTCTACCTGCGCCGGGTGTCTCGTAGAACGTGAAAGGAAAAAATGAATGATTGAGCGAAGGGTTGAAACTCCGTAGGGTTGATACTCGGCAGCGAAACTTGGCAATGAACACCCATTATTCTATTTCTTTATCAAATAAAACGTTGGCACGAACCCCTCGAGTATACAGAGTCCTCGCCCCAGTTGCTAAGAGTCATTTATGCCCTCTCTCTTGAAGCTACGAGAAAACCGGAAGTGGTTTGAACCGGAATTGTATTCCTGACTTAACTAACGCCGGGATAACATATGGCTATACAATTAAACGCCATACTGCAGAAGAGGGTACTATGATCTTTAATCTTCTGTTCTGTTCCCCTAGACGAGAAACGGTTCATCGACTTTTGACAGTCGAAAAAAATCATTTCACCAAAGTTCTGCTCGGTTCGTAAGCGAGAAAAATTTCATCTTGTTCTAGAGCTGTTGAGAAATCAGCCTTGTGACCACAGACCACGGCCCTGAACGTCTCAATCACAACAACAAATGTATATAGTACATTCGCGAATACGATCCACACACGCATTCGTATGAAGATAAACTCCATAATTGCAAAGTGGCATTGAAACTTTCAAGTGAGAGTTGATATCTCGTTGTTCACGGAGTGATACCTAGTTCAGATCCGAAGTAGGAGTCAGAGATGTCGAAGCTAATGAACGGTGAAGAATAATTTAAGCTTCGAGTATATTTTTACTCGCCGATCTATGAACTGCAGCGTTTACCTACTTTGCAATTATTTGTATCTTGTGTAAGCGTCGAATGGCGTGGGGATTCCGTTATCCGAGTGAGACGAAGCTATCTCATCAGTACAGTCACGACTCACATTGAGATCGGTCGGACGTTTGCGATCTCCGTTGTTATCGAGACGTGAAAATGTGGTTTTTCAGTGCTTTGCATGTCTGGGTATTTCTGGCTGGACTGTTTACCGTTGGTTATTGGTTCGTTCGTAATCGGTTCTCGTATTGGGAGAGAAAAGGCGTCCCGTTCATAAAACCACACTGGCTTTATGGCAACTTTGAAGATTTGATTAAATCCAAGATTTCCTTGGCTGAGATAAGCAGAGATATCTACAACTCGTTTAAGGGCGAAAGATTCGGCGGAGTCTGGCAATTTTTCACGCCAAGATTGTTCGCCATCGATCCAGCGTTGATCCGCGACATATTGGTCAAGGACTTTGGCACCTGGTCGAGCCGCGGTGTTACTATAAATCAGGACGTTGATCCGCTGGCTGCTCATCTCGTCAACCTAGATGGAAAGAAGTGGAAGTCAGTGAGGGCGAAATTGACGCCAACATTTACCTCTGGAAAACTGAAACAGATGCACTACCTTCTGTTAGAATGTGGAAAAGAGTTCGAGAAGTACCTTGACACCCTAGTGGCAGCCGGTGGGATCGTTGAAGCAAGGGAAATGAGCGCCAGGTTCACCACTGACGTGATAGGTTCCTGTGCCTTTGGAATTGAAATGAATTCTCTTGGCAACGAGGAATCTCTCTTCAGAAAGATGGGAAAGGAAATTTTCGAACCCTCGCTAAAACTGACGATAGTCAGAATGATGCAAGCCAATTTTACGCCCCTTTTCAAGCTCCTTAATCTCTCTACCCACAAGCAGAAGCTCACTGATTTTTTCCTACGGATAACTAAGGAAAACTTGGAGTACCGGGATAAAAACAACGTACAAAGGAATGACTTCATCGATCTTCTAAGGAATCTGAGAAATGTGGGCGAACCACTGGACGAAGACGAAGTCGGTGAGTCGAGGTCTCGGTTACGTTTCACCGAAGATATTAAACCTCCAGTATTGTTCACTTTTAGAGTTCGACGATAAGCTCCTAGCCGCACAAGTCTACGTCTTTTTCGCCGCCGGCTTTGAGACCAGCTCAACGGTGATCAGCTATTGCCTGCATGAGCTGGCCCTCAATCAAGACATCCAGAATCGACTTCGAGAAGAAATTCACGAGACGAAATCCGCGAGCAACGGAGAAATCACTTGGGATGGCCTGCATAACATGAAGTACCTCGACATGGTCGTTCAAGGTGCGAATCCATTTGATCGTATGTTCGCGAAAACGGAGAGACTTGAATCTTGAATACATTTTCAGAAACTATGAGAAAATACCCTCCCATTTCAACCGTTGGACGAACTTCTGTCAAGTCGTACCGGATCCCGGACACAAACGTGGAACTATCATCGGGAACACTGGTCATCATTCCCATTTACGCCCTGCATCATGATCCCGACTACTATCCTGACCCGGAGAAGTTTGACCCGGAAAGGTTCACCGATGAATCAAAAAGCCAGCGACCGGCCTGCGTGTTTCTTCCCTTTGGAGGTGGACCCAGAGCTTGCATAGGTGACGTATTCTTTTAATCATCGAACAGTGTTCTTCAATTTCGATCTACGACCAATGGACGAAAGCCAAACGTAGAAATTCTGTCTCTCGTAATTATTGGACCCTTATTCCCTTTCTGTTGAATTAAACATTGACCCTGCCATATAAAAACAAGCAACACTGATTATTTTTCAGGTTTGCGATTTGCAGAACAACAGACGAAAATAGCTCTCGTCAAGCTGATCGACAACTTCAAGATTTCGCTCACTGAAAAGTCGCAGAATCCCCTGCAGCTCGAACCGAAATCAAAATTTCTTTTTCCTAAGGGTGGCATTTGGATCAACATATCTAAGACCTCTTCCAGCTGATACGAGACACTTTTAATTACGTTCGTATGCATACGTGCATACTCATAAAAATCATCAGAACTATTAAATAATTTGTATGTTTAGTGGAAACTTAGGTCTACAAATTTATCCATTTATTTGTAATGTGCATTGTTATCTCAAGAATAAATCACAATTGGTTTATGTCCCGCTGTCTTATCTAACAATACTTTTAATCCATGATTAAATATTGGCTGTCATCTTGGCTTGAGATTAGAATCAACGACCCCAATCTGAAAAGTTTACTCAGGTTCATCCATCAAGATTTGATAATTTTATCCAAAACAAGATTTTCTGAGTGACTGATGCATGTATGGCAAATTCAAGTGCGAACGATTCTTCAGGATCCGGAAGTTTGTAACTAAAATGGAAATCGCTGTGGTTACAGCTTAGTCGTATGACCAGGAAAGAATTTCCTCGCTTTATGTCAAAAGGCTTCGAATCCCAGTGAATATTCATCTCTAGAAAATTGCAATCTGTAGTTCCTATACGGAACACTTGCTTTATCAGTAACTTCAAATTGCTAGCTGAATCGGTCGCATATGCCTATCAGCGATTCTGATAAGAGTAACACGTGAGTGTCACCCACTAAGCAGACCAGAAAAATGAGGTGAGAATTGAGATGATTTATATGTACACAGTAATTTGAGGTCAATAGGTATGCGCCTATTTATCTTTGCCATGTTTCATCATGACCATACTCCACGTTTATGACCATAAGCTTCCCTGCCTGACGAAACGATGACGATATTTGACACCAAATTCCATTCCGTTATCTGATCAGTTGGCAGATTAGTTGTCTACCGAGGGTCTCCGAAGTCAAAACACATGATGTGACTCCCGGAAGGTTCTGAGATTCGAATATCGACAATTCTGCGATCTCTGACTTTGGGCTGCGTCTGCATCATTCAAAGAATCTTTTTGGGGTGGATAGAATGAATGAGATTCTGGTGGGAGCAGAACGCTGATGAAACGCTAACGATGATTTAAAACCGAATAGCAGTCTGCTTTCGAATTATCACATCTCACGATGACATTGCACGATACGGTTCATGTTCGAAGAAGCCCGTTGGCTGGCTAGAGTTGTGTAGGACCGTTTAATCAGTAGAATCGTGACTCGCATCGAAGTCGGTCGCTGTGATCTCCATTTCTAACGAAACGGAAATATGTGGTTTTTTAACGCTCTGAACGTCTGGGTGCTTCTGGCGGGGCTGTTTACTGTTGGTTATTGGTTTATCCGGAATCGATTTTCGTATTGGGCGAAGAAGGGAGTTCCGTTCCAGGAACCCCACTGGATTTTTGGCAACTTTAAAGATTTGATTCAAGCCAAGATTTCCTTCGCTGAGCTGAGCGTGAACATCTACCAAGGGTTTAAAAGCGAAAGGTTCGGCGGAGTCTGGCAATTCTACTCGCCAAAATTGTTCGCCATCGATCCGGCGTTGATCCGCGACATATTGGTCAAGGACTTTGGCACCTGGTCGAGCCGCGGTGTTACTATAAATCAGGACGTTGATCCGCTGGCTGCTCATCTCGTCAACCTAGATGGAAAGAAGTGGAAGTCAGTGCGGACGAAATTGACGCCAACATTTACCTCTGGAAAACTAAAGCAGATGCACCACCTTCTGTTGGAATGTGGAAAAGAGTTTGAGAAGTACCTCGACACCCTAGTGGCAGCCGGTGGGATCGTTGAAGCAAGGGAAATGAGCGCCAGGTTCACCACTGACGTGATAGGTTCCTGTGCCTTTGGAATTCAGATGAATTCTCTCAGCGACGAGGACTCTCTCTTCAGAAAAATGGGGAAGCAAATTTTCGAACCCTCGCTAAAACAAAGGATAATCAGATTTATACAAGGCAATTTCACGCCCCTCTTCAAGCTCCTTAAGCTCTCTACCCACAAGCAGAGGCTCACCGATTTTTTCCTACGGATAACTAAGGAAAACTTGGAGTACCGGGATAAGAACAACGTACAAAGGAATGACTTCATCGATCTCCTAAGGAATCTGAGAAATGTGGGCGAACCACTGGGCGAAGACGAAGTCGGTGAGTCGAGGTCTCGGTTACATTTCACCGAAGATGTTAAACCTCCAGTATTGTTCACTTTTAGAGTTCGACGATGAGCTCCTAGCCGCACAAGTCTTCGTCTTTTTTGCCGCTGGCTTTGAGACCAGCTCAACGGTGATCAGCTATTGCCTGCATGAGCTGGCCCTCAATCAAGACATCCAGAATCGACTTCGAGAAGAAATTCACAAGACGAAAGCCTCGAGCAACGGGGAAATCACTTGGGATGGCCTGAATAACATGAAGTACCTCGACATGGTCGTACAAGGTGCGAATACATTCAATCGTAGGTTTGCGTAAGCGAAGAATCTTCTAACTTAAACACATTTCCAGAAACTATGAGGAAATATCCTCCCGTTCCAATCGTCGGACGTACTTGCGTCCAGCCGTACCGGATCCCAGATACAAACGTGGACTTAGCCCCGGGAACAGAGTTTATCGTCCCCATTTACGCCCTGCATCATGATCCTGACTACTACCCTGACCCGGAAAAATTTGACCCGGAAAGGTTCACCGATGAATCAAAAAGCCAGCGACCGGCCTTCACGTTCCTTCCTTTTGGAAATGGACCCAGAAATTGTATTGGTAAGGAGGCATGCCTTTAATAATCGACTGCTATTCTTAATTTTGACCTTCGCTATCAGCTCGAATGGAATTCCGTTTCAGTGGATCCAGAGAAACGTAAAGATCCAGTCTTTCGTAATTATTCGATCCTAATTCTTTCGTGTGGAGTTTTGCATTTGAAACAATCAATACCGATTATTTTTCAGGTTCGCGATTCGCGGAGCAGCAGACGAAAATGGCTCTCGTCAAGCTGGTCGACAAATTCAAAATTTCACTCACTGAGAAGTCGGTGAATCCTCTGCAAATTGACCCCAAGAACTTATTGCTTTCTTCTAAGAGTGGAATTTGGATTCGGATAACTAAATACTCCTCCAACTGAATTGGAACACTTGAAATTCCGGTTGCAATATCACATATACGTACTATATATATATAAAAATCATCAAAATTATGCAGAAATTTGAATAATGACTTTCGGCATGGAGAGGATCAACGAAATTTCAGATGACACCTGGCACTCAGAGAGATTGACCTGCATTCATAAATTTGGAGCATTTCACGCCCCTTGATTTATAGTGAAATGATTTATACGTGTTTGATGTTGATGGTGTGCTTTGTGAGCTCGATTATCATGATGATCAATACGATTTCACGATGCAGCATATACGATGCCCGCGATTTCTACCTGCGCCGGGTGTCTCGTAGAACGTGAAAGGGAAAAATGAATGATTGAGCGAAGGGTTGAAACTCCGTAGGGTTGATACTCGGCAGCGAAACTTGGCAATGAACACCCATTATTCCATTTCTTTATCAAATAAAACGTTGGCACGAACCCCTCGAGTATACAGAGTCCTCGCCCCAGTTGCTAAGAGTCATTTGTGCCCTCTCTCTCTCTACGCTGTGAGAAAACCGGAAGTGGTTTGAACCGGTATTATGTACCTGACTAAACTAACGCCGAGATGACATATGGCTACACAATTAAAGGCCATTCCGTGTCTGCAAGATACGGTATGAAAAGGTAGGTTTTTTTAGAATTTGATATAGCAAAGAAAATGACTTCAAAAAATTTCCTCGAGGTTTGGGAAATGAAACGAAATTTTTAAGACGTTGCAAATTTTTTTCACATTTGTATGGTAATGAGATGTTTACTTGGAGAAGGCATTGGTACTTTCGAGTTTCAGTACAGAAATGTTCTTGTTCAAATATTGATTCGTAGTTCAGAACCGGAGTTAGAGTTCGAGATGCGGTAGCTGATAAGAACAATCTAAACTTTGAGCTAATTGCCACATGGTGAAGAGTGAACTGCGGTATACTATGAAATTATCTTTACCTCACGTCAACACGAACTATATATAGCAGATAATTAAGCCCTGAGGAGAATGCTACAGGCAGACCAATTATACTAACCGATAGATCAGCGTAGTCAGCATAACAAGCAATAACATTATCGATGCCATTTCTAGCTCAGGCATCGCAAGTCTATTAGAGCTTTGAAAATTCCGTCAGCAGATCAGCGTGAAAGAAAACTATTCCGTTTTACTGTTGGTCATTTTTACTACATTTGGAATCGGTTCTCAAATCGAGACTCTTCGTATTCCATGCATCAGAATCGTCTAATTTATTCGCACGATGTAAATCTGTGATCTATTTTCCGTGTAACGACTGATGCGAGTAGAACTCGCTCTCTTATACGCACACCATGTAGTACCAGAGTGAGGAAGCACTTCGCCTACTATAAGAAACTCCTCTAACCAGCTATATTTATTCAGTTAATACGATTAGCCGTGATTAAAGTGTAATTGCAATACTATAGCGAGAACATTTTGCTGTTATAGCAAAGAAAAAAAAAAAAAAAAACTCAAGGACACGGTGAACACCTTGCTCCGATAGTATATCCTACTCGAGGTACTCCATTGACAGAATACTTATCCTAGGAGCTCAGTTTTGCTTGATGGATCAATTTGTTCCTTGCCAAACCGGTCTCGCTATATTGACGGAACAACTCATTTCCTGTGTGCTAATTGAAGGCTACTCGTCAAGGATGTATATGCACTACCTCTTACCGGATCGAAATAGAGTCTTGAATCACTTTCTGTGAACCTGTGAACGTCGATATTTCGTTGCAATCGATGAATCGTTATCTCATCAGTCGCAACTCAACGATCGTGATATCGTGGACAAAGTTGAATAAAGTTGAACAACAGTTGACGAGTGTGCGGATTTTTTATTCAGAAATCATTTGACTGGTTGATGTCCAGTTATCAATTTCTGAAACTCAAGGCCTTCCGTATATAAATATAAATATATTTACGTCCGTTTACTTCACTGACAGTTTAATATCATGCGCAGCACTTGGGACTGAGGTCTAGCCCCTTGCTCAACGTCGCGAATCAAATTAAAATTGAAGTGCGTGATCTAATCACTCTATAAATATGTGGATCTATCGCGCATTCAACGTGTGGGTGATATTGGTGGGTCTGGTGATCCTCGTATATCACTTATACAATAGACAGATCTCATTTCGGGCCGAAAAGGATGTTCAGTTTATAAAGCCACACCTCATTTATAGGAACATGGGTGATTTCATTGCCGATTTGTACAACTCTTTTGAATGCGAAAGATTCCGTGGGGTCTGGGAGATGTTTTCGCCGAAATTATTCGTCGTTGACCCAGACCTTGTTCGCGATATCTTGGTCAAGGACTTTGGCACGTGGTCGGATCCACTTCGTCTCCCAAAAATAATCCGTAATGTGGTCAACCAAGACTGATCTCTTTACTTGCAAGATAAGTTTTCGGGACTGATGTGCGACTAATGTATAGTAATAATCTATATTTTGCGTTAACACCTACCAGAATGGAACTTATCCCATATTTGGATTCGCATCATTGCTTTTTTACGTGCAAATCGAGAGTATGAGAAGGTAAATAAGCGATCATGGTATCCACCGAAGCGACAAAATGATGGGCGTGTATGTCTATACGTTCGAGAGACTCGTGTCGATGTTTAAGTTCGGTCATAATGTGACCACATTAGTTCATTAGATGAAAATGAATAGTTCAATCAAAGGAAAGAAGTACTTCAGTTGCTAGAAATGAATTGTCGATATTTTCTTGGCTTTGAATCCTACGAGAATCAGATAAATGCCATCGTTGGGTTTCTCCCTAAGTTATCATTCAGCCAAAGCGACGAAATGAAAATACATCAATACCTGATAAGTTGGTGTGCTTATTTATTTTGCAAAAATCTTCTCTCCGCGATACTGTTGGCTGATAAACTGCTATTAGCCTTGCAGAGTCATCATGACGAATCAAAAATCTTACATAAATGTTGACGTTCACTTATTGCACCGATAGTTCATTCTCTTGCTCATTGCTCGACGCTGCAGTCGACTGCATCCTAGTTTTTGATCAGCGATCGTGAATTGAAAAAATGTGGATCTACCAGGCGATCAACACGTGGGTGCTGATCGTCGGTTTGCTGACCGTCGCGTATTACTTATACAGCAAACGGAAATCCTCCTTTTGGGCCAAAAAGGGTCTTCCATTCGACAAGTCTTATTCCAATTTTGGAATCTTCGATAGTTTCATGGCGAATAAGATCTCCCCGGATCGAATGGTGATGGACTTGTACACCAGCTTCAAAGGCGAAAGATTCGGCGGGGTCTGGCAGCTGTTCTCGCCGAAGCTATTCGTCCTCGATCCAAACCTTGTGCGCGACATTTTGGTCAAAGACTTTGGCACATGGTCAGACCGCGGATTAACCATTAATCCAGACGTTGATCCTCTTTCGGAGCACCTAGCAAGCCTCGATGGCAAGAAATGGAAAGCGGTAAGAACGAAACTGACGCCGACCTTCACCTCGGCGAAACTTAAGCATATGCACTACCTCCTGTTGGAGTGTGGAAAGGACCTCGAGAAGTACCTGGACACTGTGGCGATGAAGGGTAAGCCCGTTCATGCCGAGGATATGAGCGCGAAGTTTACTACTGACGTGATCGGCTCATGTGCCTTCGGGATTCAAATGAACTCACTGAATGATGAAGATGCTCTTTTCCGCAATATGGGAAAAAAGATAGTTGAAACGTCGCGCAATAGATGGATAGTTATATTGGTGCAAAGAAATTTTCCACGGTTGTTCAAATTATTAAAACTTTCTACAATGACAAAGGAGGTTACCGATTTTTTTCTAAAAATCGTCAGCGAGACGTTTCAACACCGGGATAAAAACAATATTCAGAGACACGATTTCATAGACCTTCTAAGAAATTTAAGAAACACTGGTGAGCCACTGAGCGAAGATGAAGTGGGTGAGTCTGACCTTGATTACAAATGAACGAAAGTCTTGAACTTCCCGAGAATGCTGACTTCCTAATCGCTTACTTTCAGAGTTCAACGACAATCTCCTGGCCGCTCAAGCCTTCGTATTTTTTGCTGCTGGTTTTTCGACGAGCTCTATGACAATCAGCTATTGCCTACACGAGCTGGCTGTCAATCAGGATATCCAGGATCGGCTACGGCAAGAAGTGCATCAGACAAGAGCCGCGAATAATGGAGAAATTTCATGGGATGGTCTGAAGAACATGAAGTACCTCGACATGGTCCTTCGAGGTGTGGACTCTTTCGATCTTGGTTTACAAAGTCGTGGTCGATAGTGATAAAGCATCACGAGACTCAGAGGTGATCACATCGTGGTAAAGATGGAACTCGACATTTTTCACTTTTCCAGAAACTTTGAGAAAATATCCGATCGCCACACAAGTTGAGCGATTGTCTGTCAAGCCTTACCGAATACCAGAGACGGACATAGTGCTGCCGGCTGGGATAAAAGCCATAATTCCCATCTACCCTCTTCACCATGACCCGCAGTACTATCCTGACCCGGAAAAATTCGACCCTGAGAGGTTCACCGAAGAAGCTAAGAACCGGAGACCGGCTTTTACTTACATCCCATTCGGAGGTGGACCCAGAATTTGCATAGGTAAAGGATTTACATTTTGACGTGCAGAGCCAGCAGAAAGTTCACTCCCAGGGTGAAAATAATACTAACGTTACTTTTCGCAGCCTCACGATTCGCCGAACAACAGACGAAGATGGCTGTCGTCAAAATAGTGGCCAGCTTTAAGGTTTCTCTATCCGAAAAGTCGCAAAATCCAATACGCTTTCGGTCTGGTAACGGACCACTTAGTCCGGAGGTTGGAATTTGGCTGGACATATCTCGCAACGTTGTCAACTGAATCTCGTCTCTCCAGCTGTGAGACGACTTGCTAACCATTTTCTGACCATTTTCCGAATAGGATATAAAATTTACGTTATTTTTCGCAGGCTTGCGGTTCGCTGAGCAACGGATGAAACGGGTCTCGTCAAGATATCTCGTCAGTGGATACCTCAAAGATTTCTCTTTGTGAGAAGTCGCAGAGTCCATTTCGTTACGATCCTAATACCCCATTCCATTTTCCAAAGATTAGAATTTGGCTAAAAGTATCAAAAAAAACGTTGAAATTATTCCGGAAATTCGTATCAGCTAATTTCATCCACCTTCGCGTCCCTACATCCCTTTTACCTATGTTGCATCAGACCGCAACAGCGGCAGTCTAACATTGAGCGAAGCTGACAACGAATTATCTTCATTAATAAATAATTGCCCGTATACAAACTAACAGAGTTGATTACATTTGCATGTAATAACAGGTTAATAACGCGACGATAAAATCATCGTATTTCCGCTAATTACACCTCTAAATAATAACCCTCGATAAAAATAGCTACCAATCGTTAGACTCGCATATTTCGAGGGGTTAAAAAATTTGCGGATTAAAATAACCGCTAATTATTCATCGTTTGGGTTACCAGGCCTTCCACGTCTGCTCGACAGGTGCGCAACGGACTAAAAATAAATACCTTAAACTTCGAATGCAGATAAGATGATCGTTGCCAACAGCAGGCTCGTCGGTTTCTTATCTTTACCACTACCCCATCTAACGGTATAAATAATACGAATACAAAAACATTTTTTATACAAGAAACGATAGACTTTTCTAAACGAGTAGTACCCAAAAATGTCCAAAGATTTCTCAGACAAGAAATTCAGCGAATCAAAACCCATCGTATAGGGAATTTCTTGTACTTCTTCTTCTTCTTCTTCTTCTTCTTCTTCTTCTTTCGAACGGACGAATCTCTGACGATCTTTGGGCACCTCGTGACCGTTGAAACGTTGACCTAGAGTCACACCTGTCGACAGGTGCAACAAGTCCGAAGTTTAACGACCATGGAGTATTTTCTACACCCTCACCCTCGAGTCACAGTAAAATAGACAGTACAAATAAAATTCTGAGTCGAAATTTTTATTGTTTTTTTTTTTAATTTTGACGATTAAGATTGACAGTGGTAATCGATCGGCTTTGAATATTGTTTGAATTACTTTAATCGAGTGATTTGATTCATATGATCGGGGGAATTTTTCGCACGTCGAAAAATAATAAGACGATAAATATAAACGAACGCAGTAATTCTTGTTCACGCTTATTAAACTGCAGTGGTGAAGTTTGAATCAATTTGTCTCGGCGATGCAGGCGGTGCAGATCGAGACTACGATACATTCGTAATATTTTCCAGCGGACTGGTTCCTCGAGAGAAGATTAACCAGTTGCGTAACTTCTTTGACGATTTTTCAACCAGGCTACACGATCTCTCTCTCTTTCTCTTTCTCTCTCTTTCTCTCTCGGCATTCTGTATCCACGCCTTTCGATACAGGATATGAATTACGTACCGATGTTATTAATTACCGCATCTGCACTCGACACTGATCCCGCCTCGCGAATGCAATTAAAATATATTTTTTCGCTCGCAATAAGTTACGCACTTAAATATTTATCGACTATTTATGTTCTCCGTCGTAAAACTTGTTATCAACTAGCCTAACGATAAAAGCTCTTTCCTCGTCGCTCAGGGCTTCATTGGAAATAAATTCCGCGACATTTCCAGCGTGTTTCATGATCAATTTTTCCCGCATCTCTTTAACCCGTTTCCGGAAAGACTCGCCGCGTTTTCTCTCGAGACGAAGAGATTCTTCGAGCTTTATCATCTCCTGAACCCGTCTTGCCCTTCGTTCATCGATTATCTCGTCCAGAGCCGTGCGATATTCGATTTGCTTTCTCTTCCTGGCTTCGGTGGTCAGTCTCTCGACCCTCCGGTCTTCCAAAACTTTTCGCATAACTGCAGCCGCGAATTCTTCCTCCTCGATCGCGTGCCGCAGCTTCCGTTCCTCGATGATAATTCGATGTCTTTCCATATCGGCCAGGGCCTCTTCCCTCGCTAATTTACGCCTCTCTTTTTCCTCACGAAGCTTTACTTCCTCCTCGAACAATTTTTCCTCGACGACAAGGTCCGCGATTATCGCCTCGATTTCCACACGTTTTTCCCGCGATTCTAGAAGACTTTTCGACACCGTTTCTATCACCGATTCTCTCGCCTTTTTCTGTTCAATTTTCGCCCGTTTCACCTCCTCGATTCTCCTCTCGATTTCATCCAAGTAGATCAAATCTCGCTTTCTGGCAACCTCCAAGACTTCCGCCTCTTTCTGAAGCCGTATTTCTTTCACCTCTTGGAAGATCCTTAACTCCCGTGAAATTCTATCAGCTAATTCAAGCTTCTCGTTAATTTTCCTCGCCTCTTCGGTCTCCTCGATAACCCTGGATACTTCTTCAATGATCCTGCGCTCTCTCCGTTCAATTTCCGCTGCTAAATCCCTGTCTTTCTTCCTGGAATTAATAGCGGTCTGTAGTTCGATCCCGTATTTTATTTTGGCCGATTTTTTGGCACGATTTTTCTCCGCTATTACTTTATCAGCCTCTTCTCCCGCGCGTTTTAACATCTCATTTCTCAACCGTTCTCGAGCCTGCGCCGCGACTCGCGCAGCCTCCGCTTCCACGACCTGGGCTTTAAGCTCCTTAGCTACGTAGGCTTCGCGGATCGCAGCTTCCAGTTGCCTCAGGTCGTCGTACTTTGACTCGCGAATATTAACTCGACGATTCGCGACACCGACCTGATCATCGTCGATTATTTTCATCTTCACACCCCGCGAGCTCGTCATCTCAATATCCCGATCCACGTACAGAGTCCGGTGAAAAGTTTTTTCGACCACGCGTCTGTAAGAGAAAAAAGTAAAAAAAAAAAAAAAAAAACGAAAAAAAAATAAAGAAAAAACATACGGTCAAAGTCAAAAAAGAGATTGATACAAGAAAATCTAAGAAAATCATATACTGTATAGAAATTTTTTTTTTTTTCTTTCTTTCTTTCTTTCTTTTCAAACTTGACCGAACTCTGTACGAGATTCAAAGGACTTATATTATACATTCCCAAAGTTTAGGTAAATTAATAAATTGATTAAATTTCTTTCTTTCTTTTTCCTCACCTCAATTCAACGCCGTGATATAATCCCTTGTGTCACTTGTGTTATTTCGATGTAATTGTAGGATTTGGTTCACTTTGGGTAAAAAATGAAAAATAGAAATAAAAATAAAAAACGAGGAAGGCACTGTATAGCACTAACTTTTGATGAGGTAGGTGAGTTTCTGTTCATGGGTTTAGTGTACGTTTCGTGAGGTTTGGGTAAATTTCTCGATCCCATACATTTATGTGTATATTATACTAAGATAATAAAAAGAAAACCACGGGTTTAAAATACGGCAGACAATAACTGAAATGTTTACTCGTCTACGGATCAGATCGTACTAACCCGACCCTCCATCCTGCGGGCTTGAACGGAGAGGGGCTCCCCAACTCTTTGAACTAATCCCGCCGAGGAAAGGTTCCTGAACAAGCCACCAGGTATACCTACGCGCGTGCCGTAAAGTCCGCTTTAGGATCGGTCTTTCGAGAAAAAAGAAAAAAAGAATTTGAAAATAAATAGAGAAAGAGGGGAAACGAAAAGGAAGAAGAAGAAAAGGTAAAACCGATACTAAGAAATGTAATTATTATACAGACAGGATCGTAGACAAGTTATAGAATAACGATCGGGATTCTAGACCGTTAGAAGACAGAGATTTCAGTATTTCTTTTTTTTTTGTTAGCAAAAATTCGAAGCTAATTTGTCGATGAAAAAAAAAGAGAAAGAAAATTCAAAATTCACGGTGTAGAAATCCCGTCCGTTAATCGGTAGTAAATCATCGATGTATGCGTTGAAGGACGGAAGCTAATATCTGTCTTCTCCGGTATGCGTAATAAAGATAACGCTCCTCCTAATAGACTTGAAAGTTGGGAAAAAGAGAGAAGAGAGAAGAAGAGAAGAAGCTACCTGGATCCAATCACGGTAAGGTGATACTGCCTACCTCGTACGAGGATCGGTGTTGCAATAATATTACTATACGAGCAGTTGCTCAAGTTCGGTAACACTATACGACCAAAGAAATGTTGACGAAAAAATAGAAGAGAAAAGAGAAGAGGAAAGTCGAACAGATTTCCGGACCTCACTCTTTTAAGGCTTTTATACGATGGGATGCATTTTTTTATACGATAACGTTATCCTCGCTTTGCGATATAATATCTATACTAGGGTGATTAAAAAAAAAACGAAATTTTTTTTTTCTCTTCCAAACAGGTTCGAAAGTTTCATTTAGGTATAAAAATACGCCTGTTCAAATATTTAAGCTCTTAATATTAATATTAAGAGGAGGCGCATCGCGAATTTCTATTTCCCATTTAAATAACACGAGAAAATTTGTTTTTGCTCCTTCTGATTTTTATAACTAGCTAACGATGCGTCATACAGAAAATCTGTAAACATATTTTTATAGGGAATTGAATGCTCTACAAAAAAGGTCTCTTGCACTTTTTTGATAAACTCAGCCATTCGACTGATATTCGAGTTCAAAGAACCACACAAAGAACCAATAAATATTATACACACAGCGAGTGTCAAAAGGCAAAGAATTAAAGAGATGGTAGAGAAAAAAATGCAGCTGCTTTAAATTCGACATGAGGGTAACGTTACAGCTCCGTTCTGTATAGTCGTTCCATCGACGCCCTTGCTGGCTCGCTTTACCCCTCGTCACGGCCGAAGCACTTCCTTTTTTTCCGTAAATGTAACAGGGGTGCGATCCTGAGTCCCGCGAGGCATGGGCCTCTACGTATGAAACGATAATGTGTAAAGTTACGGCACGGATGAATTAGTGAAATAATAAGGTAATCTTGAAAAAAAGGACGAAGTTTTCTTGCTCCTCGGAAATGGCATCAGACACGAGTACTGGAATAAATTACATCACGAGATATTTCGGATCTCCTTTTACCTCGACTCTTGAAATATATTTAAACGATTCACTAATACAGCGTATAGAATAAAACGAGGCTCTCTTCCTCTCTTCGTCTCTTGGTTATACATGCTGTAACGAGGTTCGCGTGCGGCTCATGCTCTGACATATTAAATAGCTCGTTATACTATATTTTCTCTACGATATAAATATTAACTGCAGTATATGAGTAGATTGATCACCAACTCCTAGAGGACTTAAATTACTCCGATTAATCATACGAAATTAAATTCTTTTTAGAGAGCAGTTTAAACCCCCTACCTCCGCTACGTACTTACATTAGTCTACTTTTCGTATCTCTAGAGAATTCTGAAAGCGTAAAAGGCTATAATAGTCGGGTATAATTCGCAGCAACGTTTCTATACACGTAGAAACTATCCCCTAGACTCCCGGCTACGAAGGTATAGACACAGAATCGATTATTTATCGACCCTTCACGTACCGCAGAAAGAAAATCAACAACCTCTTCGTATCTAGGTGCCTGTATAAGTATTAAACTTTCACGTACATATAGTCGTAGTAAAAGGGATATCAACTGTCGATAATAACACCTTGAGTAGCGGCTTAACCGCTTCGTATAGATCGATCTCTTTCCTCGATTTTTTTTTCTCCCTCTTTCTCTCTCTCTCTCTCTCTTTTTTTTATATTCAACCTGAAATCGGTGGGGATAGGGGGAAGCCCCCGAAAGGTGAAGGGCGAATTCTTCAGACCCAAGTTTCGGGCCCATCATACGAGCCAGGGAGTCCTTGTGCTAGGTGGACCTTCACGAGTTCAAGAATAATTTATTTACTCGCCAGTCGGGTCTCTGAACCTTGTTTACACGCCTTGTTGTACATATTTAGGTATATCGAATTCAATATTTGTGCCTTCCGTCGAAGCATTACCTCGTTCTTCTATTATTACGTTAAAAAAACGTTCATTTTATTCGGTTCTTTAACGTTTACGAAAATAGCTGGTAAAAACGTCGTTCTAATTTCGTATTGACGAGTTCTTCGCATTCCGGAGATTCGAGAGTTCGGTACCAGACAGTTCCAAATCGTTTTTTGAATCCTGCGTTATTTTCAAGCGTTCAAAAACTGCGATTTTTGGCAGAAAAATTGATCGATTGAGGAGATTTGAATATTTCCGATGAAAAAAAAAGCTAAGAAAAGTTAAAATAGAATCACCCATCCCTTGCGGGGATCGAACCCGCGACCTTTGGATTAGAAGTCCAACGCGCTATCCTCTGCGCCAAAGGGACAATACATCGGTAAAAAAATTATAATCGTTTTTAAATGAGAGCAAAAAATTAGCGACGGTTTTATTTTTGTACAAATTTGTAAATCTCGTATTTTAAACGAACCTGTGACGTCACCTCCTTCATTGATTGTATGATAATAATGAAACTGGAATAAAAAAATAAACGAATTGAAATATTCTGGCGATTGGATTATTGTTGTAGAAATGAGTCATTTTTCTTTTTGTTTTAATATGTGTAACGCAAGGATAGCGAAACTTTGGAAGATTAACCGTCTTCCGCATATCATTGTATGATACCGTGTAGTACGTATGACGTAATACATATTCTGGTCTAGACGTATTTCAGAATTGAATAGAACGTGGGGGCCGGGTTGATGTTTCGAATTTTAATATCACCGGAAACCTTTGAAACAAAGAACATCGGAGGTTCAAAATTCCGAATGCTAAAGATGCGAACAGCCGAACCTCAAAAACTTGAAATTCGCGCATGTATTCATTCAATGTTTAATAACTCGGGCTGTATCGATCGTGTCGAAACGAATAAGTGGTCAAATTAATCGTCCTGAGATTTACTTTTTGGAAAAACAAGTTTCAAAATCCTATCAATTATTTATGACACCGTGAAGTTGTCGATTAAAGCAGATATTAAGATGGGTCTCCGTGAAGAGGGTCTCGATCGGAATGAACTATTTTTTGCTTTCGCATCGTGAGAAGTAGGTCGGATTTTAATGTTCTGAACTCGAACGTTTCTGAAAATTCAAAATCGTCTTAAACGAATTCGGAATAAAGTTCGTTCGGAAATTTAGAAATTCGGAGCTCCAACCCAGCTCCAGAACGCGTTGTATTACTTCTTCTTTCGTAACAAAAGGTTTAAATAAGTTGTTGTCCCTATAGGATAAGAAAACCGAGAAGAAAGAAATAGCGAAAAATGTATATAAAATCGCGATTCTCTTATCATTGATTCATTCACTGTGGCATAGAGTCGTATAGATCATTTATAATTTCGCAGATAAAAACCATATACACACACGAAAAATACCTACAATTGCCCCAAAGGAATAAGAAAGAACTAAAAAAATAAAAAAGTACAAAAAAAGAAAAACAAAATAATAGTGTAGGTACCTATGATAAATTGTCCGAACAATGGACAAATACACAATTATTCTATTTCTATACACACATTATAGGTATATGTAGTATGACATATATGTATAAATCGAAGAACGCTTTACGGTAAACTTTGTTGGTTCAATCTATAACATTTTTTTTAACCGTTAGATCTTAGATTAAAAAATTAAGTTAAAAAATAGATTAAAAAAATGTGTACTGGTATATATGTATAAGAGGTACGATTATATTCTAAAGACCAATCTATCCACTTTAATAATGATTAGACAAATTATCATCCCCAGAAAGAAAAACGACTGAAACTGTAGGCTTATACCGGTCCGTAAAAAAAAAAAAAAATCTATGTATTAATAATTCACACGAATTCCTCGCGGAATTTAAATCCTGCAAAAATGATACGCTGGAAGATAAAGTACGCAGTGAAATATCGGAAGAGGAATTTGAAAGATTCATAAACGCCATTTGCTTCGAGAATGTCTTTACTTAATAATTTCAAAGGGTTCATATATCAGTTTGACTAATCGAATACGTAACTTCATACATAGTTGGGTGTATACAAGAATCCAAGTGTCGTTAATCTCTGTATAAAATAACCTTAGATCCTCATAAACAGTTTTCTTCATTGAGTTATAAATTCTTCAAATTATAGTAATTTTTTATTTCATTTTTTTCTCTCTTTTTTTTCTCTATTTAATTCTATTTTTCTATTTCATCACGGTCTGACCCCACTTCGCTGTTAATTCTTCCGTTGCTAATATATACCCGCTACTCTCTTGCCTTGTGGGTAACGACCGGTATACGATATGTACATAAATACATACGTATACACGCCGTACACCTTGTTGGACATAATTTTTCTAAATATAGAACAACTTCGTGGTTAAAAATCGATCACTAACCCTTATACTATGCTCGTTTTCATAGTACACGCGCTCGCTCAATGGCGTTTTGCGCCTGGCCCACTTTTACCCGTCACACACCGACACAACTCTGGTAATCGGGCGTTTGATCGATGTCTAATCTTTCAACAACGATCCCGCGGCGTAGAACGAGTCTTTAAAATTTGTAATTACACGCTATTCACATGCTCGATCAATCCTCGTTCCTCGATCGTTATCTCTTTATCTCTACAGCCATTATCTTCGCGACAAATACATGTCAGGCTAAAGATAAGCTTGAAGATTGAAGCTTGCAAGCTTCTTCGTTAAAATGAAACGGAAATTATTTCTAAAAATAATTTTCCGTCTATAAAATTCTTCAAATTTATATTTCTCGATTCTTTTTTTTTTTTTTTGTATTAATTCTCGCCAGACTCTGATACCTCACATTTCTTAAATGGAGCATTTGAAGTGGATCGTTAACCGCTCTGATTTTTATTGCCGTATATCTCGCATCTGACGGAAGATACCCTCAGCCGTAAAAAATAACGTGTAAAACTCGGATATCCCTATACTGATACCATCAGACACAAAAGTCTTGAGGTTTTTTTTTTTTTATTACCCATTCGTTTACTAGAGTAGATATATCGTCGCAAATAATTCACTCGAGTAATAAAAGAATTTCTTCAAGATAGTCTGCAGCTTCGGTGAAGTTGATTAAAGGATCAACTTGTCTCCTATACCTATATATGCAGCTGATATCGATTATACCTATATTTTATAACTATTAATAATACTTGAGACGGAAATTATATCTAATGAATCGTGAAAAAATCTTAGATGGGAGAAAAAATCTGTTCACGAATTAAGTTTGAGTTTAATAATCGATATTGGAAGAGCTGGATTTATTCTGTGGGAGCATTGTACCGATTTATGGACTCGGAGATGGAAGAAATCCCTCAAGTAATTATTTGTAATAAATGATAATTCAGTTATCTTAAGAAACAGAAAATAGAAGAACTATTAAAAAAAAACTATATCAATGTTGCATGGCGATAACATTATCCGTGGTATAAATAAAATGAATCGCAATTCAAAGACGTATAATTTAACGTGTATAATTACAATGTGGTTCTCTATTCTCTGCTTGTTAATTACAGTGACTATTGGGCAGTCGGAAAATGGTAATTTGAATAAAAGTCGAAAGTTTCGAATCGATCGAAAAATCGAATAATTTAATTTCAACGTTCTTTTAACAGGACTCAAGGATTTTCCGAGTATTGTGGAAAAGAATAAAGAGGATTTTGAAGATCGTGTATTAAAGGTAAGACCCCCATCGAAAACGCAAGTGAATTTAATTCACATTTTTATTTAATTTTTCTCCCCGCACAGGAGTTCGACGGTAAAAATATTCCGATTTCCTCTAGGGAAGAGGAAACCCTCGAGGACATCGCGGCAATTACAAAAGACAACAATTTTATGTGGGTTGAATTTTTGATCATTTTATTATTTTGCCCTTCTTTCTCAAACTTTTTATTTTCTTATTTACTTTTCTCTCTTCATCTCGAGAGAATGAACAAATAACATTTGTCTTGAATGTTTATCTCCTAAGTATCCTGAGGGATTTGAAGCTCGCCAAACAGACAAACTTCAGAATTTTGTCGCTGAATTCAACTCTGAACTTATTTTCGACACGTGTCAGTATCGACGTTGAAGACCTGGTGTTTTCCGGTAAAATTTATATCAACCAAGATCCAGACCCAGCTGGAAATGTCAGGTGAAATTTATCTCCGCGTTATATCGTCCAAATTATATGAACCAATCCATAATTCGGAAATTTTGATTCTCTTCCAGATATACACTGAAAAACGTAACAGGCTTCGGATTCGTTGGTCTAGACGTAAATCCCGACGGAAACTTCGTGTCAACAAATTACTTCATCAACTACAACCAGGAGTATACGAAACTAGAATTTTCATGGAAAGACACGAACTTGGTTCAGTACGAACTAGATGGCCCTCAATTTTCCGGTACGTTCTATTCTTCCCAATTTTTTTTATACAATACTTTCAATCCGAATCATGAATCAAATAAAAGTTCAGTAAAATAAATATCACCGTATACTTCCCTAAAAAAATAAATCTACAGAAAAACGGCTGAAGGCAGGAATTCGCAAAGCGATCAATGCGCTGTTAAAAGAACGGCTGGACGCAGCGTTGGCGAAAATATCCGCAAACGATGTTTTCGGTATCGAAGAATCGCACATTTTGGAAATAAAGTCAGTATGTCGTGTAAATTGACGAGACAGCTCGATTACTTCGGCTTATTATAAACCCTGTCTAATTATCTGACGACAGGGAAGAGTTGGGCGATTTTTACAACGATCTTTTGGACGAGCTACTGATCGAACTGAACAAAGAAGTCGAGCGTAGAAACATGACTGAAGTCGAAATACCTGATTTTGACATACCCTTATCCTACAAGGTCTTGGGAATTACCGTTAATGGACGGGTACTGGGATCCGAAGGTTGGCTTAGGAACTTAGCTACCTTTGTGAGACGAGGGGCTGTGAGCCTGAGCTACGAGTCTCTGAAATTCATTATCTCCGGCAGTTTAGGGTTGACGGAATTGAGGGTAAGCTTTCCAGCCAATTGATACACGCCTTAAGATATATCGATTTCGGTTTCACGGTTGTGCCGATTACTCATTTAATCCCATTTTTAGCCAAGATATGACGCCTGCTCGATTAAGATTGCGGGAGTCGGTCCTACCGGCGATATTTCCGGGGAAATTGGGAGCAACTCTGCCGATTTAGCCATACTGATAGACCTGAGAAACCGATCGATAAGCCTCGTGAATTTCGAAATAACAGACGTGAGGTATATGGATGGATTTTAATCAAATTCTTCTTCCCTTTATTTTTCTTCAAAGAACGAGGAAATTCTCGTCATTCGCCCTGTGATAAACCCGCTCCTTTTACCCCAAAGCGTATAAAATATGAGGAGCTTTAAGTCGAGCGGTAAGAAAAAAAAAAAAAAAAAAAAGGAGCCTCGGACTTTGCGGTGAAAAATTTCAGCCCGATTTTATTTCCGGTAATTTGGCTAATCGAAGAGAACTTTTGGTCTAATTTTTCTTTCCTTTTTTCTCCACTCAGTGATATCACTGTCAAACTGACCGGATTTGGACCGTTAAATTCGCTGGCGTCGATAATCACCGCTAAAATAATTGACGCAATGAAAAACGAAGCTGTACCAGCGATCGAGGCGATTATCAAAGAGCAGATAGACCAAGCATTGGCAAACATAGGTATTGCCGGAATAGTAGAAGAGATGGCACCGTTATCAAGCACTTTGAAACGATCGCAAGTGCCCGTGGAAGATACGATGCACAATTTTTTTTAAAACTTCATTTTTGATTCAATTGTCGATCACGGTTTCAGGAAATAAAATCAGATCTAGTTGAAAAGTTACCCTCTAAGTTTCAAGAATTAATGTGTAACTCGGTGTAAATTGAAACCCTCCGTCTCCATGCACAGTCCTGTTCCAACTCTCATCCGACCAGTGTCTCATATATCGATTGAAAATAAAGATCAGGGGATGAAATCGACCCGAAATGAGTTTGCAAACTATTTTTCAATTAGCTGCAGTAAATAATGGGGAAGTGAAGAAGAGGATTAGGTCTGAAGCGACGAGGGAAACGTGTCGAGCGATAAGAACTCCTTGACAAGTATAGGGTTGACCTGATATCTGTTCTTGAGTTCCGAAACTTGACGATGGAGCGGAATGTGAAGATAAGGTAAAGAGAAGACGCTACTGAGCGGAAGAAGAACATCTTTTTTGGTTCTTTTCTTCCTTTTCTTTTCGCGAATCGTTCGGCACGCGTTAGATCGAAGTGAAAAGCTTATTGGACACTTGAATAATTGATTCTTGATTATAATTATCGATAGGAAAAAAAACGAAGGGCCTAATTAGATGGAAAATTGAAGTAAAAATGAAAATTACGATTACTTGCGGTTCATTTTGAGTACATAGAAAATTGAGAATGGCTCGACTACGTTACACAGATCGGAGTACCATCAGCGAGCCGAATTTGAGCCTAAGATAAACAACCCCTAATTAAATGCTAATTAGTGGCTCAATTAAGCTAAAGACTATCTCCGTACAACAGAACTTAGATCGTACATGTGAGTCTGCACTAATTATCAGAGGGTATAATAATTTCATTTCCAAATCTGTGAGCCCGAAAGTTTTTCGACTCACAAAGGGGATGTTTTCTTTCATTCTTTCTTTCTTTCTTTCTTTCCTTTTTTTTTTATTTCAAGAGAATAAAATCTTTCAAATTGAGAACCGATGCGGTTTACCTAAATCTCAATATCCCGTAACATATATCTTGATACTTCGAGGATGAAGAGCGGCTTTACATCAACGAACGAGAATATCGGCTAGCTAACGAAATACCTACGACGTACCCGTACGGTATGGTGACTCAGTAATTTCCGGAGCCTCTCAATCCACCCTCTCGCGTCGAAGAACAGGGTTGGTTCGATGAGCTAGACATCGGGTAAATATTAGATGAATAAACAAAATTACGTACTGGGATCTAACATGTACACGGATACAGGTTCAGCTATCGCGATATCGCCTCGAACGGAGGAATCTTTTCGTTCAATTGAACGAAAACGGTGAAAACAATCTTCGCCAATCTAGAGCAATTCTGTATCCACGAAATGAACCGACCAACGTTTCGTCCCTGAGTAAATTGACACTTGACACTAATTCCCGTTGTTATTATTGCACGCGGACAAAGCTACGTCATTTTACGTGCGGCGGTTGGGGAAACGGGAAATTTTACGAATCGAGTAAAACGAGATTTATTGCGGCCCGAAATCCCAGAGGACACTTTATTACCGAAGAGTACCACGTAAAACCGAGCGATTTTAGCCCTTCGCTCTTGAATCGGAGGTAGTCGATCCGAAAATCGTTATTCGATGGAAGTAATATAAATTTTCCTTCGATTTTTATCGATACGGAGATAATGGAGATTAGGGAATGAATACATATTCGATGGTTAAAGCCGAAACGAGATTTGTCTTATCGTTAACTCTTGGCCGAGTTTCTTCTGCTCATCGGAGCGTTATTTCTTTCATATAACTCGCAGAGCAGGGAAATGTGTTGTGTAACACACCCCGGAATTCTTCTTCGAATTTTTTTTTCGGGGTCTTAGGGATTTTCAGCGAGAAAAGATAGCTATTTGCGTAATACCTATGAGTACGAGCCTAGATAACCGGAACAGCTGTAATCGTGCGGAAATCAAATCTTCCGTTACGTCAGATGGAAAATCTCTCCGTTTTAATCTGACCTGATTACATGTTGGTATAGACTATACAATATACGGGATTACAGGTGAAAAAAATTCCCATTTCACCCACACGAGAATTCCAAGGGACAAGACCGACCAGACCCGTATTATACCTACCTATACCTACCTACCTACTTAACTTCGCGGGGAGGAAAATCTAATAAGAGGGAACGCCGACACGTAGGAAGAATTTTATCTGGACCAACTACACAGCAGCCACGACCGTGTCGTGGGATGAAATCTCTCGTGGGTCGAAGCGTATTTTGTCATTGTGTGTTTCCCCGTTTCTTTTTTTCTCGTTTTTCTTCCTTTTTTTTTATTTTTGCTGCTCTGCAGTTTTACGACGCTTTTGTAAAATTACGTGAAATTGCAACGAACGCGACCTTCTGGGAGATGAGGTAAAGAATGATGTGAACAATTTTTAAAATAGAGGTGAAATTTTGAAAAAAATCATATTCGAAAGCTTTGCATTAGCGGTATGAGCTTCCGGCTATACATAGGATCGATGTGTGATGCCAGGAAGTCACAACGCTCTTTACTTTTTCAACATGGTGATAAAAACCGGCGAGGGTTTGATACGGAAATTTTTGGGAAAAAATTAAAAAATGGAAAAGAAGGTGATGCTGTGTTTGAAAACGAAAGAAATTTTAATCGGGGAAATTTGCGACCTTAAACTTGAATAAATTCGCGGGAGTATTCCGTGGGACTTGTATGCACAAAACAGGTGATCCGTTTAGCGGAAAAGCTCGGGATGATAAGAGGAGTAGTTCTCAGACGTCAGACCGAGTAAAAGGTAGATAAATCCTGTGAAAATCCTCTCTTCTGGCACAGCTAGAAAAAGCATCGTGTCACTCCGTTGCTTTGAAATTTTGAACGCCTGGAGGAAAGCTCGCGGTCGTGCTTTACGAGTATAAGAGATTGCAGTGTATTCGAAACCTTTTTGCGACGATTTTCAGCAAAGTAAAATTTTTCAATTTTTGTAGAAAATTCTTGAAAATGTAATTAGGAATAACAGTTTAGATAGGAACAGTAAGAAAATGAGAAATGGAAGGGAGCCTATCGAAACGAGAGTCTTTTCACGAGGAGAATTAGGAAACTGATCATCATTTCCGACGAGTAATTAAGTGATAAATAATTTTAAGTTTATTGAATGTATATATACAAAGGAAAGTATATGGTTTAAGAGCTCAATGAATCCGTTGCAGAAATGAACCGTGATTAATTATTACGGGTCGTGAATGAACCGATTGCGAGCTTTAATCTCTGGGCTTGCTGTCGCTCAATTAACCAAAGCAGAAGCGAAGGTTAATTTCTTGGATTAATGAATCCCTGTGGAAGATCATTCGCAGAAATTAATCGCTGGAGTAATTGGAGCAGAAAACAAGAACGATATGATTTTATTTTTGATTCATATTATTATAATTTAAGAGTGATTTGATTTTGGTGAAACTCTAGGAGCTGAGTGGTGAGGTTGAGCTTTTTTTGGAAAATTCGGGTAGAGAATCTGCCAGGAAACTTTCGCCTTGGTATAAATGGTGATGCGAATAATGTACGAAATTTTTTCATCGCTAAACACAATAAATGATCGAACCCCCCAGCGACAGAAGAATTAATGTGTCTGATAATTGTATACGAAACGAATTTAAACGGTGAATTTCTTCGAGGGATATTTCCTCGAATTTTCAATAGAAACCAAAAGGGATGAACATGAGGACGAAGTACTCCCCCAGGAGTTGTATATTACGAATTAAACGAAGGAGCTTCAAACGATCTGCAAAAATAATGGAATTCTCATTCGTTGTAACGTCAGATGAAGATAATTCATCTATTTGCAATAAAGCAGTAAAATGTGCTTTTCAAAACCCCATATCGGAGAGGCGAAGCTTTGATATATATTTTTGAACGGAGCCAGAAAAGGAGCCAAAAGGCAGAGGAAACAAATATTGTAGAACATAAACCGTAAAAAATGTTTATCCGTTATCGTCAACATTGTTCCTCTTCCAACATGTAATTCTTCCTGTTTATCTGGCCCGTTCCTATCTTCGCATGAGCCATATACCCAAAGACGAATAGTGATTCGAGGAGTAAACCCAGGAGTCGAAACGCGGATCGTCGCGATCGATGGGCCATAAAATCAAGACGGAAATTGGCTGAGGAACGGGATGAACTTCCTTGAATCAATCAGGACGAAGCATAGCGGTAATAAATGCTTCATAGTCCCGATTCGATAGATCGAAGTGTACTAAAAGCTCGTATTCGCGATAGAAGCTTGAAAAGAAATGAATTTTTGTTGTGTTTTTTTTTGGGCCAGAATAAGGAAAGAAAGAAATCGAAAAAGCTGTCGGACTTCTCAGAGTAAAACGGGGATGGTTATGTACAAAAATAGGAAAAAACGATGTGAACTGAGAACGAGAAGAGGAGATGAAAGATCGCTTCGTTTGGAAGGGAGAAAGAGTTGAAAAAAAGGAAGAGAATTCTTCCCAGCAACAAGTTGACCATTCGATGACCGACTCCTAATATAAACTGAAAAAATAAGGGATGAAAGAGGAGTCGAAGTGGTGGCAATTTATATGCAAACTAGCGGATAATCGATCGTGTTTTCTCTTCTTATTGTAATTCAATTTCCATAGGGGTGACCACCCCCCGTGGACTGGACTCGTATATCCATCGACGTCGGGACGCGGGCTAGCAGGTGGCGCCGTGCGTCGGAGCGTCGTGACAATACGACCTCCCCGACGGTGATCGTCGACGGAAAGTCTGACTCAGTGCTCGCGTACCCGCCAATCAATCCGTACCTGTTCAAATTCCGACGATAATGATAAACAATTTATGGAATTATTTTACTCGACTTATTTTTAAATGAATCGAATTTTCGCCTCGATCAGTGAAGTGAATCGATCAGAAAGCGCGTTTAAGCGGGACTGCAGTTGCACCGGTTCGCGAGTTTGATTAAAAGTTCCATTTCTAAATTCCACCCTTTTACAAATTCGATCTAATTAATCGATCGAAACCATTAATCGACGCTTGAATAATGAAGAAACTTAATTTCTAACCAGTGAACTTTACGTGTTGAGATAATATGCGTGAGTGATCCTGGCTGCGGAAGAAAATAGTCAGGTAAGAGAACGGGCTTTCATCTTTCGCCTCAATATCGCTGTAGAGATTAATTAAAAAGATTGGGGTTCAGGAAGGGTGTTAAAAAAATGGTCCGTAATTGAATATTTAAAACCCCATCGCTTCGCTTTACTTTATTTCACTCTGCACCCCTTTAGCGCTTTTTCGTTCGATGAGTAAACGCTGCGAAAACTATTGCAGAATGTCTTACACCTACCCCTTTCAATTCTCGTACGAATTTCTGTCGATTCTTTCATTTCTCGAGGTAATTAGAATCCGCAATTAGCATGGAAAATAAATCCGACTGTTCAAACTACTGTGAATATCTTCCGAATGATTTACTTGATTTCTTGATTCATCCCTCGTTTCTAACGAAGATATGTTTGAGTATGGGATTAGGGTAGCATAAGTATACATATGTGTGGGAATTTTCGTTCTACGTTTTATTGAAATAAATTCCGTTCCCGATGGAGCCTGAAATTAGAGATTGATCAAAATTCGGAGGTCCTTGAAGTATAAAATATGGGTTGATTGCAGGGTAGAGTGTTTCTCGCAACCGAGGCTCTCACCCCCGCGGCGTATTTCTTCCCCTAAAATTGAATCCTGATTTGAAAATCTTCTCTCAAGTCCAGAGAAAAGGTAGAATCTTTATCTTTCTTTGGTAAAAAAATGAATATGAACGTTGAAAAATTTTTTGAAGAGAAATTAGGGAAGGAATGTTGGTGACAAAAAATCAGCGAGATTTCAGCAGCGACATCATCCCCCGCGCTACGGTCCTTAAGTCCTTTTCTCGCGATACAATGTGACCCCGTGTTAATAAATGATGAAACAATTCGAGGCTTGGAAAGGGCAAAAAAATGTACAACCTACAAAGAGCGATATTAATCCCATTACCAGTCCCACGAGACTCAGTTTGCGTTATTAAGCTCGTTTTGTACCGTTGGCAAGGTCGTTTTATTTACTAGACACACAGTTATACGAGCATGTATATAAAACCCATCAGAAATAACCAGGGAAAGAAGTTTTGTCATATCCATATAAAGAAACGGTGTGTATCTAAGAAAGACAAGTACACGATTTCGCATTCAAATCAACAACAGAAACAATCGAAAAGAAAATGCATAAAAATGGGTCGTCGATAGTTTTCAAAATCAAAGAATCGGGCTTTGAAAAACTGGGAAAGAATTAATTTTACTGAAACTTTTCACACGTTGAATAATCCCTCTAATCTCTGTACGCCGCAAGTATTTCTCGTATATCTGTACCTGGCGTAAATCCATAGTACATAGATACCAGATACGTGCTTCTGGTAGCGCGACATGCTTATGCTACGAAACCGAAGCTACCATGTGTTGCATCGCATCGATTTTCGCGAGTAATAGATAAGGCGATTTCTCGCCGATATTTATGCCCAAAAATTTGAACGTGGGTCAGGAAAAGACTCGATTTTATCATAGAGCGAAGAATCAGGGTGCGAAGTATCGTCGAGTTTGCGCTAAATTGCAATCGAAGTTTCCCCAGACTTTGAAACGCATACGCGAGGCAATAAGCCGCCGTCTGTTACCAGAATATGAATAATTGGGGTGGAAACTAGAAGTGCCTGTGCGAATGGTAGCTAAATAGAATTGCGAATTGTAGTCGGCTAGCGAAGAGCCAATGGAAATGATGTTAGCCTCGTAAACGTTGAGTAGAGACGATTTTGGTGGAAAGATGTGAAATGCGAGGGCCATTCGTCACTGTACTGTCTTGTATGTTTACGGTCACCCTTGACGGAGTCACCCCTGAATTTTGATACTAAAGTTAGGAAACTGGTGAGGGTATAAAACCCGTGGGTTAAATCCCCGAGTCGCGTTACTCGAAACTGTCAGATTTATCTCGAGAAATTTGGCCCGGACTCGTCCCGAAAATTTTAGAGAAAGGAAACTGCGAGTAGAGGAGAGAAGAGGGAAAAAGGGACTCGGAGGGCTTTGGTATCTACAGCGAATCTGCAACTTCGGAGCTTTCGCTGTTTGGGGAATGAAAGCTTTGAGTATTTCGAGGATCAGTCGAATATTAGGAGTTGGATTCGCGCCGTTTGATCGCGACGTTATTTATGAGTGGTTTAATGTCTCACAGCGTATTGCCTAACGGGGGTGAAAAGAAACCGTGTATTATTCTTTTAGGGGTGAGTTTCGTCGGGTATAGAAAATCCTGAGCCCCTACGGTGAGATTTCACCGCTTTCGGGAAAGTACATCGTGTCGTTAGAGCCAAGGACGACTCGCGAAATCGATTTCCGTTATCAGCGCGTCGCCTGGAAGCCATGAGTCCCTCAATTCCCGATTCTGTAGAAATTCAGTATTGTCGTACAGACAGCCGCGGAGCGAACAAACTTTTCTTCCCTTTCTTCGCTTTCTTTAAAAACCCGAGTTCATATAAAATCTCGGGGAATTACGAGCCGGATAAAATCAAGCCAAGTAAACACCGCATCGATTTTCACCCCATCGTCGGAAAAACCTACCCCAACCCTCCCCATCGGGGTGAAAACTTTCGCGCGGACTTTTACGGCCGGATTTTCTCCGGACTCTGAAATAAGGGCTGAGAAAAAAAGAAAAAAAAAAAACCGAAATTGATTTCTACTATTCGGAATTCGGGAAAGATCGGAATTCTATTCGAATCAAAAATCGTTATTCGAAATTCTATACAATTTTTTTCTTTTAGTTTCATTCATTCTCTGAGCTGGAATAGTAGTTCGTCAGCTTGAAGATCTTTAGAATTTTCGACGTCGATGTGACTCATACATATATCTAGAATTTCTGTTTCATTTTTAAAAGAATAGAAGATTCTGAATCGTTTCGAAAGAGAATATCTCGCGTTTGTTGAAAGATGTATATACGAGAATAGAAATCGCAGAGGCAGTTTCTTTCGACACCGATTATTTGAAAAGTTGTGACAACTATTCCGAGCCCTAGATCTCATTTTATGTCTCAAAGAAACGGAGCAAGTATAAGATACGTTCCGGTGATGGTCAGACGCGAAGTATATTAAATATAGGTACGAGTGTAAAACCGTTTCCAAGATTGAAAACGTCGCTTGAAATTCCACCCTCGAGATCTTTACGACCCTAACAATTTCGCGGGCTGGTACATCGGTGCAGTGAAACAGAACAAGACAAGTAAAAATCCGAGACCATTGTCTGGGCAATAAATGGGCGTCTGTCTGTATCCGATAAATTTTTTCCCCCGATATCTTTCGATACTAAGAAGTTTAACACGGCCTTCGTTCTTCGGTGAAAAACCCCCGAAAATGGGGACAAGTTTGACAGCTGGAAAAAATATTCTGTGTAATAAATTAGAACCATTTTCGAGGATCACGTTCCTCTCAATTATTTGAGAAACAGTAAGTCGCCGTTTTATCGTCACGATATAAAAGTTACTACCGAACATTTGTGTGTTTAGGATCGAAGAAATTCTGTGCTTCGTACAACCCTTCGGGCTTTCGTGTTACGAAGAATAAGATACGCCTTGTCGGGCAGAATTGAGACGCCAAGATCGCGGAGAGACTCTTCTCTCGGCTCCTGTCAGTCGGCTGCTTTCCAATCTTTGATATTTTCTTTATCCGGTAGTCTCGGTCGTATAACAATGAGAATTTTTTTCAAATAAAAAAAAACCCTCGTTTCCGATTCTCCGCAGCTGAGTAAAAGCGAAATATTTTCGGGGATTAATTCCTACGTGGAAAGAAATCCCGAAAACGTCGCTTGGACTGACCACCAGCTTTTTTCCTTCTTTCCCTTTTTTTAACAAATTTTTTCTCGCCCCGAACTAAGCCACCTGTCGCCGAATAAAATTGCAAAGTCCTTTTCGCGCGCCGTTGAAAAAATCTGCGAAAATCCCGATGATTGAAGAACCGCGTTTACACGTACTTTCATCATCCGAAGAGCCGGTGCACTTGGCATTCCTTGGCACCTAGATCCGACGAATTGATGCTTTGAATTCATCCTCCTTTTTTTTTTCTCCGCTAAAGAATGAAAGTATAAAACGGGATGTACGATTCGCGTAACGAGCTTCGGGCCGTATGCAAAAGCATTTGTCTGATGAAACTCTTGGGAATAAAACGCGAACGTCATAAAACCGCACCTAGCTACCGCCGCGATTTTACCTTGGACAAACGAGACTTTCTCGAATTGCCATTTTGACGTCGGGGAGAAATTACTCGTCTTATATCCCCCGGCTTACGGTTTTATTCCGATAAAACTTCGCCCGGAATCCTGGGGAGCGAATCTCTCGGACTTCCCTTCTTCATTGTTTCCCTGCATTTTCCCTTTTCCCCTATTTACTCTAGTCTATTATTGTCCCGGTTCAAACCGAGGCGAAAACCACCCCTGAAATAACTGTCTCACCTAAGTAAGTAAGCAGAATACATGCCACATGCCTACAGTACAGCAAACGTTAAAGTCGCTTCGTTTATATTTGCAAAGAGTTTATATACGGGTCGAGGTGAACGACATAACTTATGTGCAGATCGTCAAATAGGTCCTAGAAAGTCGTAAAGAAAAAAGGAGGGAAAGTCAAAGCTCAAAAAATTCTCAAACAAAAATTTCCATCAGAATAAAAGCCGAAACTTTAACGCCAGGGGGTTGAAAAAGCTCGAGACATGTGCGCAGTCTTTGCTTCGCTGTTTTTCAATTATTCAGACCTAATACACCGCGAATTCTGAGTCTTTTTTTCCAGAGTGACGGAAAGTTCTTTGAAAAGTGAGAAAAATAATATAAATTTGGGGTAAAATTTGGAAATTCTTTCCGAAGTAACAGCGGCGATTAATTATTTATCCACCGTTATACAAAAAGCGAAATTTCATTTGAAAAACTGCCCGGGTTTCGGTTCACCACTGTGTAGATACTCGTTGTTGGAAGAGAGTTATTCTATTTCTGTTTGACTATGTATTGTCGATTGTGTGTAGGCATTCCGTGTTCGAATATAGAATACGAGTTAACTCGCGAAGCTGCATGAATAAAGAGACGGAATTCAAAAGGCTGCGGATATAAAGTAGTTCGAATTTTCATAAATTCTTTAACGTTTCTCATCATTTTTTCATTCTCTTGAATACGGGAGTTAAGAATTCGTTTTCGATTTTCTATTTTTCGTCTAAAATTTCTCAGTCGCCTAAGCGCCTCTCAAGAATTTCTCGGATTCTTCAAGTTTTCGAAATCGTTTTTTTTTTTTTTTCACAAGTGACGAATTCGAATATAGTTACGAAAATCAGAAATTCGTCGTTTCGTCGCTCACCCTATTCGCAAATTACCTAAATTTAGTTAGGATATGGATACGGATAGACATACCCATCCCATCTATTGCTACATCAAACTTTGAAATTAGGAACTTCGATATTACCAAAGACATGCTCAATTACACTAACCCCTGCTCGTGGTTATTCAATTATACGTACATGGGAGAATCTATATGCTGGATTATGCATATAGCTTCAATCTCGCCCCGAGCACTTTGGCAACTTGAAATCGTGAAATGAGACAAGTCAGATTCGATTCGCAATACGAGAATTAACAATGAGTATATAGACATTGTGTCAATCTTATCGAAGATTTTTTTTTTTTTTTTTTTTTGAGATTTCGTGGCGAAATTTTACTCATAGAATTTGACAAAGATTCGTATTTCGATCAGCTTCGAATCAGCAAATCCAATTTTGGAATCACTTATTCAGCGAAACGATTTTCCTGTTATAAATCCGAAACTCGAAACCTGCCGGACTCCGATCGTTTGGAATTTTACATAATAGATTGGGAACGAGAGACCGATTCGATATCAGCGTAACCAAGTGCGATATTGTCTCCGAGCAACCCTTGATAATTTCCAGCAAACGTCCCTTTATCCGCAAAGAGCTTTATCCACCACACGAGGTTCCGGCTCCTTTTTTTATATACATGAAATAATGAAATATTCAGGGAATCGGAAAGCCTGGAGACCGGATTTATCGTACATGAGAAAGTCGTTCTATATTAATCTGTGAAAATCTCATCAGAAAGTATAATTCGAATCTTGAATATAAATTTTTTATTTTATTTTTTTCTAAATAAATTAAAAACTTCTTTCTATCTCCGGATAAAGTACGATCCAAAAGTATATACATGTATATTCAAAGAGGTTCGAATCTACGCGAAAATAAATATCGCAGGAGTGGTGGTTTATTCCCAGTGATTCAAGTAACTCTGCGTGCGTGGTTGACCGGCCTTGGTAGAAATCGATTAACTAGGAATGGAAATTGGAAATCGAACGGTTATATTATACAGCCTATATACCTGGACATATACCCGGAATCGAATAATCGAATATGGAATAATACGGACTCAATCATCGCTCACACATTCTTACACATTCTATCCTTATCCTTATTATTTATAAAAGAACATTGGTGTACGATACACGCGAGGATTCCTCCCCGAAATCGTATCGCTGGCTAATAGACGGTACCGAATTACTCCGAGAAGGTAAAGGGGTTAATTAGTCAGGGGTGTATCGCCACGGGACGAAATAACTTAGAACAAACAACCCCCGGACCCGAAACTTACCCCTAGTTTTCGCCGTAGGTTGAAAGAAAGTCCGAGAAACTAGGAGAATTGCAACCCGGCGTTAATTCACCCAAGTCGATCGTAAGATCGGCGAATTATTTCGCGAATTTAATTCAGTAATCGCCGATGATTGGAGAATCCCCGTTTTTCATTCCTCTTTTGTAAAAATGTAGTAAAAATTAAAAATAAAATAAAAAGGTAGCACCTTCGGCACTCGATCTAATGATAATTGGCCGCAAAAAAGTTTCCCCTCTAATCCCGAGTCGCGATTAATTTTAGGGAAAGTGTATACCCGTACCAGAGACGAGTGACGTCGCAGCACGCGCGAATGCTCGGACACGAGGCAATTCCGCGGACCCACGTAAAGGTGGAAAGGTGAAAGGGGATGGGGGTTAGAGTAGCTGGTAGGTCAGCGCTGAATCAATACAACTAATTGGCCACAAGAGATGCCCTGCCCCCTTGATTCGTTGAACGTCACAGTACCTTCGCAACAAGTTTTTTCCTTCAACTTTTCCACCCCTCAGCCCTTGAGACTCGGTAATAAAATTTGAAATTTTTTAGGGGTAGGTAAATTTTTTTTCTTTTTTTTTCTTTTTATTTCATTTTTATTTTTTCTTTCCGTCCGAAAATAAATAAAGGGGAGTGAGGCTGGATCCCCTTGGGAATAAAATTCGGATATATATGCATATCAGGGTAACGCGGTAGTCATAAGAAAGGAAGGGAATATAATGAGTTAAAAAAATTCTACGATTTACATATACATATATATATATGTATTTGTGCGGTTGCCTCAAAAATATGGAATCCAATTTTATCGCCAACCCGCGATCGTAGGAGTCATATATTTTTTATACGTCTCACGTTTTCGCCAGCTGCTTCGATACTGACGTGTGTAATAAGAAAGAAAATAATCGCGAGCAAAATTCGTGACGCGAAAATATCGAGATATCGTAGAACGTTGCGTATAATAAATAAATTCCCAACTTTGAGAGAGAGAGAGAGAGAGAGAAAGAGAGAGATAAAGTAAAAGCTTAATCGCACGCCTCCGTATATGTTTGATTAATTAATATCTTCGCTAAGTTGAACCAGCTAGCATTAAATATGAACTAGGCCGATAATAATTCAGGACTTATCTGCATTGAGCTCAGAAATAATCGTGAGATTTTAATTCTTTGAAATCAATGTTCAGATTATTTTTGACCACACAAATTTCCAGGGGAAAAAATATGAGCGAGTCACGTCCGAAAGGTAAGTGTGGAAAAATCAAGGTCCTCGATGTTGTTATCCGTGTGCTTTTAAAGAAACGCACACCGGGTGATTTATGGAAGAGGTAAAAGATGCTTGGGTTGGTAATCTGGGTTGTATATCGGCCCAGTTTTGTCGCATGCCGCATTAAAGCACGAGCAAAAGGTATAATAGTACTCGTGTCGTGCATGGGTCTATAGAACTACACGTAGCGCATAAGCAGCCCATAAGAGAATCGATAAAATCGACCTGGAGAAATCGTAACTCGAGGTTTGCGTAATTCGCGAAAATTTTCGGGCGAGAATTAGTGGGAAAATCATTTTTTTACTCCGGTATCTAATTAAATCCGATCTGTAGGAATCGCGACGTTTCAAGTGCGATCAGCGATAAGCCGATTACCATCGTTATATCGGAATTAGCATAACAATTTAGAGTATCGGTATTATCGACCCCGGCGAACAAAAGGAAGACCATTTTTGGTTTTTTTTAGAAACGGGTGAAAATTCAAAGCCTATTGATTCCTGGCCACCAAATTTTCGCCGTTTCCCCCCGATTCTGATTCGACGGACTTTATTCATTCCTAATTTCATACAGCGGGACCAACGATCCTGGGGTGTTAATTAATTAAATCGGTTCATTTCAGGAAATGTTTCGGACAAAGAGCTGTGAACAAAAATGAACATCCGGGTCCGCGTATATCCGAGGTAATTTGCAACAACCCTAAAACCAAAAGTCTGGTCGAAAAATGAACCCGGCTCGTACAGAGATACTCTGAAGTTTATTTCACAAAGCGTATAATCAACCCTTGGGACAAAAAGCTGGGCTGTTGGTTCGTTTATACCGATAAATAATGAGTTAGAAAATGTTTACGAACACCTGAGGAAACTGGGTTCAGAAAATAAATTCACTGACAGGATCCTCGTCGACTCTACGAGGGTAAGAAAAAAAAAATTCACCCGAGGGGGATGAAGCTGCATGTTCGTTTACGCTGCCTCGGGCATAAGACAAAATTTTTTACTAACTAGACGGTAAAATTGTTGACCGACGTCGCAGTTTTCCTCTTAAAAAGATTGTTGCTATACGTTCTCAGAAGACAGGAAATTTGTGTATAGAAATTATCAAACTCTACATCAGTCTGTTGTAACAAAGACGTTAAACTATTTCCAGGTAAGAGGTAAACGGCTAAATTTCACCGTCGAGATCCCCAGGGAATGGATCGAACCCAAAAGCACGAAATTAACCCAGTAGATCCTTTGATATGTAAGAAGTTCTTCGGGTTCATCGGGTTCTTCGATACCCGATATACCTTCATTGAAATTGCCTTTTATTTCCCGTCACTAGATTCGCTCCTTTCCCTCATTTTTCCAGCCTCCGAATCTACCCCGGAGATAAATGATCTTGAAATAATTTGTGCGGTAAAAAATCCTCCGGGAATTCGTACTCAAAGCCGTCGATTCCCTTCGGCAGCAATTAAAATTTCTTTTACGATTCCGGGACAAGAGTTTAATTATTCACTTCCAGAAAACCAGAGCCAAACGGAGAGCCTGGAAGGTAGTTAAGTGTATCTTTGCTGTGGCTTAAATATCTCCCTCGAAAGACAGAGCAGCGCGAAATACTTGGGAGAAAGACAGGCGGAACGGGGATGCTAAGGAAATGATGAATTTTCGCGAACTCGATGGGGTAAACCGTTTCTCTAAAAATTCATCTCAAATATAAAAAAAAAAAAAAAGGTGAAAAGAAGGTATAAAACAGAAATGTTTGATGTGCCATTTTTTAAGGCAATACATATACGGTGTGAAATTTCGTTAGATAAATGATGGTGTTCTTTTTTCTTTCTTTTGATTTTTTTTTTTTTTTTTTTTTTTACGAGGGAGGGCTAAGGGTCGTGAAAAGGAAGAATTGCGATAAAGAATATTCCGGGAGTCACGTTATCACCGCCGTTATCCGAATTCGCGACAATTTTCGCACCGCTTTACGCCTTCATCTTTCTAGCGCGGAAACCCGGTTTTTCATTTTTATTATTCCCCAGGTCTCCCTGTAATTTTTTATCCCTCTTTTTCTCTCTTCCCGTTTTATCTTCGGAACTCCCTGCACAGTACCTACCTCATCGCTAACTTCGTTTTGACTGAGATAAAAGCGCGATACAAATACTGCCTGGGACTCCGTGAATCTTCTTCTCTCTGTGTATACGACGATCCAGCGATGGACGGACACCCCGAAAACTCTGATCAAATATAAAGTTCAAGTAACAAGTTTTACCCGACGTCAAATTCAATCCAAGTTATACTTATCGTCACTTTACAAACGAGCCGGGACTTCACTTTACTTTACTCTACTTTACTTTACTTTCTTCGGTACTTTCGCCGAATTTATATCGACGATCTAGTCGATGGTGTACAATCTAAAACAAGCTCTTTGCTAAGTGGCCTGAAAAAGTGTAAAAGAAGGACGAAGTGACTCGAAATTTGTAAAAAAAAAATGACTAAAATCACGTTTTTTATTTTCGTTTTCAAATATTAGAGAAAATAGTTCGATTCAATTTCCGTATCGGAATAATGACGAGTGTTACTCGACACAGAAGTCTTTGAAGATCGGTTTTGTTCATTCTCGGATATTTCCTCTTTATTATCTCGTTTTATTTCGCTATTTCCCTCGGGGGTTGGAGAGACGATAGTCCGGCGATCTTCTCCGCTCGATCAAAATAAATTGTAAATATATTTCCAATTCGTATAAACTTTTCCTTTATTTTTATCGGAATCCGTAAAACGTTTCCTTGCCTCCATATCCTCGGGCTTTTCCGAGACAGAAGAGGCTGAGAGGAACACTTGGCATATCCTCGGTAGTTATAGGGATGATTTGAACCCGGAATTATTCGATTATGTAAAAATACCGCGAAGTTAAAATCGTTATTTAAATTTTTTTTTTTAGGGATCCAAAATTTGGTCCTTCCTCTATTTTTTTCTCTCCCCGTTTCCAGTTCATCCCCGAAGATGTAAATAATCCCAGCCACGTCCAATTCGAGAATAAAGAGGGAGAGAAACCGTCGCGGTTGACCTCGGCTGTGATTATTCGTAACACAAAGTTTCAGGATCTAATTAGGATTCAGATTTCCCGAGAATTTCGAGCTCCTCGATCCCGCGAGTAAGGAACTCCGCGGTTTCTCCTCAAATATTCAAGTGTCAGAAAAATGGGAAAAAGTCCCGCTGCAGGCTTTCTGATTACTCGAGAATGAGAAAAGCTCCTCGCCCCTACGCGTGTATACCTTAGCCTCGGCAATCCTCTCAGGTTTTGCTCATTTTTCACAGGAATGGCCTCAGCGAACAGACGTCTCATGAACTTTTAATATTAGATGACAAAAGGTACTGTGCGTCTAAGGGTGGCTGAACAAAAAAAAAAAGCGGTAAGGCCTGCAGGCACCTAGCCGGAAACCTCGAGCCACGGCTACAAGGGATTCCCAAGAAACTGCGAGAAAATATATTCTGGGAATAAATCCGAAAAGCAATTCCAAAATGGGGGGAAAAAAAAATTCACCCGTGTCAAAGCGGTAACACCATTCAATTTGCACGAGAAAAAAGGGTTGAACGAAAAAACTCACGACGTCACGTCCATTTCTAGAATTTACCTATGAATTCATTATTTTCTTTGTCGCAATAAATGATCCAAATTAATTAATCCATAAATCTAATTAACGTTATAATACAATTCATAAATAAATTATAATACAATTCGTAATAATTTTTCCGAAGAATGTCTGCCAAATTTATTTTACGTCAGTAACGTGGATGAACGAGTCGGTACCGTGGGTGGCACTGAAAATTTGAAATTTGATTCTCATTCTCGATATTTTGAAGTTGCAGCGAAATTCTCCCGGACTTTAATTTTTAAAATAAAATAGAGTAATGATATGCGTTAAAAAACTAAAAAAGTTTAATTATAGAATCAAAAAAATGTTGTATCAAAAATAAGTAACAGTTAGAACGGAATCACCGATGTGTAGGTATACGTATATAATACGTTATAATTACATAAGTTAGTCCGGTGAACAACTGTTCGTGATTATTTTACCTACCCAGTTTCTTGAACAAACAGAGACAATATTGCTGTAGAACAGTAATACTATACATTATTTACCGGAGGTATGTAGCGCGTTTACAGGCCATAACAAAACTCGCGTTTACCTTATACCAGCTCTGCCCACGTATACACATACTTCGGTATAAGGGTCTTTACCTCGGGGTTACTTTGATACCATAATCTCTAGCACAACTAGACCCCGAGCTAGAACCTCGCAAGTTACATTGCACGCCAATTAGGAGCTTTCTCAAACTTTTTACACCTTTGCTAGTCTGACCTTAAACATAACGCGAGTACCGTCTCACGTAGCTATTTTAATCAAGCTCCCTAAATAGCTAAACATTTCTCGCTCTTTTTTATTTTTTTTATCCAAATTCGGAGACTCTGTCTTCAGCTGCGATCGGTTAGTTTCCATAAAAAAGCACAGGAATCAAGGAAATTAGATCGTCTTCTTATTTTTCACATCTGGTCTATAAGATCCGGGACTTCGAACTTCGGTTATAATCGAAATTCGCTGGTAACAATATCCGGGGATTATGGATAATTGGTTGTAACGTCAGAGGCTCGGGTGTTGATTGGCAAAGTTGTGCTAATTAGTGCCGAACGAATTTCTGCACTTGCCTTCGATACAATTTTCTTTCTTTGTCAAGAAATCTCGATGGTTCCTAATTTTGTCGAATTTGTAAGTAAAATTCGCGCCTATTTATCATCGAGGAATATTAATCGTCGATAGCTGTTGCACAAAGTGCTGCCTCACGCGGTTAATTTTCTGAAAGCATTGCAATTTCCAAGCCTCGTATCGCAGCGGTATAAATTTGCTATAAAACTATTAAAAAATCGTATCGACTTTCGCATACAAGGTTTCGCGTCAAGTTTCTAATTTAGAAAATTGAAAAGCTCGATGCGTGCTGTGGTGTACGTATCGATATATTTCGCAAACGTGACTCCGCGTTTTTCGGACCCAGTATAATGCAATTTATTTTCCACAGCCCTAGCTGTTGTCCGTTTGATTTTCTTCCTGACTGGTCACTCGGCCTGCGTGATGTTCCATATTGAATTGGCGAGGGCCAAGCCCTGGTCAACATTGGAGATAAATGAACGACCGATAGGAATTCGTCGTGTCGTGTCATTGGGAAACTCGGATACGTGAAATTGCAACTGATCTAGACCTGGCTGAAAATTTTCCTCCCTATTTGCGAATACTTTCATTTTTGTTTTTTTTTTTTTTTTTTACGAACGACGTAAAGAAATCGATTCAATTTATCAGAGGTGTTTGACATTTTTTTGTACACCAAGTCCGAAGTCGTATTGCCAGGGTTTTCTCCCTTCGTTTTAGCTCCGAGTTAAAGGGAAAGGGGTGAAAATAAAAAGACGAAAAAAGCCTTTGTAATTCGCCCTGAAAGTCGTTAAATTCAACGCTGACACAAACTGATCATATTAACAAGATTAACGACGTAAGCCGAATTAAACGATGTCCAACTCGGGCAGGGCTCCCTGTTCCGTCGAGGGAGGAAGATCCCCTTGCGTGAAATTCTTCTTTTTTTACTTCTCGTCTCTTTTTCGCTTTTTTCGTACGATATACAAACGACTCTCGACGCCCCGACGGTCATCCACTATTTATTCAAAGCCCAAGTTTAACTTTCCCTAATATGCACGCTGCTCCGAATTACGAGCCTCGGGTTTGGCCTCATCCTATACAACTAATCCCGTTTCTTCTAACCCTTTGAAAAATTGACTTTGAGCCGACTTTCAACCCTTCTTGTTTCTCCCTTTCCGCCTTTTTTTTTTTTTTTTTTTCTTGTTTCACTTCGTAATCATCCGTTTTCAGCCCTCTCGCATATCGAGACCAATTTATTCTACGTCAAACGCAACGCTTCTACCGAAACGTCGAAAAAGTCAATCGAGTTTCGCTCATATACTCGGCAAAACTGCGAGAGAGGAATTATAACGAGTATCGATCATTTTTCTCAACGGCCATTCCACGATTTATAATTATTTTCATTGTAGCTAGAAGGGTAGCTCGTTATCGGCTAATTCCAACTCCAAGTAGAACAATACGGTCTTCGTTTCGGACTTTCTCAGACTCTCCCAATTCCTCGCAATGCTTACCTAGTCAACGACGAAAAGTTTCGACTCAAGTCGGAGGACAAGTACTTCCCTGAATCACTGAAGCGTTAATTTCATAAACTACTTTCCTAACTTCAGTAGGAAAGTAATTAAGCTCTTATTCGCTCGTGACGATCGCATGCATATTTAACGAGACGGAGAATCTCCGCTGAATAATTTCCAGCTTTGCAGTTTTTTTCGAATTCGCTGAACGTCTGTTATTCCGTAGAACAACACCCCCGATGATCTATAATATCGTGCGAGTGCGTGTCGTTTGCTTAAACAAGCCATTGACTTGTGGATCGCGTGCGAATAGGCGATGAAACGTTCGCTTGATCCTCGGTTGAAAATTTTCAACGGTAAAGTTATGACCATTACGCCTGAATTCACGACCCTAAATCAACGCAGTGGAAGTCAATTTCGCGACCCTTCGCATATCCGATGAGTTAGAAACGCGAAAGGCTGACCAAAGCTGATAAAAGTTCTCAGATTCTCATCGCGAATGATACTGCAATTAGCTTTCCTAGTTCGTACAATGCATCATAAAAGTCTGCTAAGAGGGTAGCGAATTTTGACACGTACGCGGATATCTAGGTACGAAATTCAAACATATACTTAACGAATTCTCGCGGAACACAGCTAACTGTGTAATATACATGTGGATACACGCATATATGTACAAAAGCAATGCTTATCCATCGGATTATGCAAATCGATTCAGCCCGCTCCTCGTTCCCGGGACAGAGAGTAAAGGTGTGCGTGTGTATGTAGTAGATATACATGGAATATACATACGTTTCGCATCACATTCTCTGATATTCCCCATATTCGATAATCGAGATTCAATGATTTTCTTATTTGTATCAAAAAAAGATAATTTTTATTCGATTATAAATTTCCGAATAAAAAGAAAAGACATTGATTAGAATATGGGGCGATTAATTTGTGAGAAAATCTGATTACGAGTAGCTGGCTAAATACGAGAGAGGAGGTTGAAGTTGGGCTCAAATTGACTTAGGAGGTAAATCTTTCCCTGGACTAATGAGAGGTTAAAGGTTTCATAAGTTGGATTTATTGCGTAATAAATTTCCACCGATTTCCCTCAGACCTTTACGACGGTGTCATAGCTGTGAGATCGTGATCCACGGTGCGATGGCTAATGTTCGATTTAAGCCCGGATTGAGGTCGGACAACCATCGCTATAGAGCTTTCCATATATGTAACTGAAAGACACAAAGCTGAGTATATGTATGTATGTACTACTACGTTTAGACCTATACCTGTGTATACAAAGCCAATTAGTTACGCTCAGGGAGTTTGATCACGTGTCTAAAGAACACTATAAGCAATTACTTTATATTGATAATTTTTTTAATTCTTCTACGTCGTACTCGAGTCTTTTTTTTTACCTGAAATAAGGAAAGGAAGCAAATCGACAAAAACAACATATATGGTAGATATTGCATAAACAGTAGCTACAGACGTTTGATGTATATAGTATATATGTATAGTATATGTATATGAATAAAATAATGAATAAAATTTGACGATGAGTAAACTAGGTGCTATTTTAAAAGCTGTTAAGGGAATGAAATTTCTCTGTATAATGTAGTAGGTGGATACGTATGTATACATCTATGTATATAGGTATACGTCATCAGCTAATAGCCGTGTCCGGTTATTAGATGCTTATACACAGACGAGTGGTCATTTTTTGACTGATTAATATCGATTTCAAAGATCGTTGAGACGTCGCAATTTCCTACCTGTCAACATTTCCTAAACAACGAATGAATGAATAATCAATTTTCGTTTCAATTAGTTTATAGGAAATCGGTTTTTTCTTTGAAGATAGAAAAAAAGAGAAAAAAAAAAAGAGAAAAAGAGAAGAGAAGAACGAATCTTTCAAGTTAGTATCCGAACAATTTCCTGCATTCTACATATATAAATTCATACACGCCTCGTAATTCCACTCTCAATATTACACCTTCGTACTTATAATTATACAACATGAATCTAAAGGTGTAAACCACCCTCGCGTGACTAAAAACGAAAGAAATACTTATTCATTCCGTTCAGCCTTTGCGTCACATTGCAGAATTCGTGTGTAGAAAATGTTGGAATAATACCATACACATATGCAAGTCCATTCTCGGTACAGCTAATTGTTTCATGCGCGATTACGGTCTCCAACAAATTTCCTAATCGCTAGACACGATCCAGTTTCTTTCTCTCTGTCTCTAGGTTTTTCGAAAAAAAAAGACAAAAAAAAAAAAAAAACCGAAACAAAAAACAATGAAAAATTGAAAAATCGTTAACAAGGGGCTTATTCGGTGTATCGGTAACTCGCAGCTTTACTTTGCGATATTAACGATTGAAGCTGACCCACGGGGGCTACAAATCATTCCGTACCACCGCCAAGTTTATTATTTCAGGGTGTTTGTTTCTTCACCACAGGCGCCTTGGCAGTTAGTTGGCAGCTTCGCGTATATTTCATGTGTCGAACACATGGTGTATATACAGAAGCACAAATAAACCACTGAAAATAACTGTAGGTCAATTAATCACAGCCCGGATATATATACCTATATATCCATCTATACGTATACTTCCAGTCTATTATATTCCAGTCCATTACACGAAAAAGCACACGTATGAAACCAAAACTTACCAAAGAAAAAAAAATATCTCCCATTTTTTTTTTCTCACGCTAATTAATACGAAGGTACTAATTTCGACCGAGGTGGGCTTCTCGCTGTGGAAAGAGAATAAAGTCGAAGTTTGGACGTAGTTAAATTTTCTGTTTGAACAAATTTAGCGAAGAAAAAAGTGGCGGTGTATTACACGCGTGTGTGTGTGTAGTTTTATCTCTTTGGCGAGAATAAATACAGCTGATTTGTGGATAGCAGCTTCTTCGAGCCTCGCGAATCCGAAAATATATATAAAAAGCCACGAGTTATATGATTCCGCGGAATAAATCGCTGCGAATTTCTAGTTTATCGTCAATATCTGTTACAGTCAGGAGAGATTTGATATTTCGTTTGTTTCCGAAAGGAAGATAGATAAAATGCAGTTTTTATTTGCTTTCGCGATATTTCTGGTAGATATATAGTATATTCACTTTATTGCTCTTGGCAATGGTCGACAAGCGATTTCGCAAATTTCTCGCACTTTAAATAGTGCGGATTACAGTTTCCGAAGAAAATAAAAGGGGACTGTCAGAGACGAGTGAAACACGAATCTAATGGATATTCAGTCCTTTAGTTTCCTCGAATAAACCCACCGACGAAAAACGGCCACTTCGGGCCACTTAAATTTCGGCACGAATTATATTCGCCAAAGGCAAAATTTCTCCTTTACAATATGCATGTGACGATAAATAATGGATTTACCTACGTACCCCTAACCGCAGTCCGGTGTCACCACTCTCCACGGCAAATTACACCCTCCGTTCGTATCGATTGTCAGAGTCCGCAGGGTGATTCTCGTACCTGCGAACCTGAGTTACGCGTCGATATAGTACATCGGCCACCTCTTCCATGCCTCGTTTTCTCTTATACCTAATAAATTCGAACACATAGGTTACATAGTTCATTGTTGATTTAGCACGAGGTCTAAATAAAGCAGGAAAGTATTGACCCCAAAGTGGACAGAATCGTCCCAGGGAAATCAATCCGATTTGGTCCGATCGCGATCTCGTTCGCCTTTCGTCTTAAGTCCGCAACTGGGCTCCTCGGTATTCGGAAAGTGCGAAGAAATGAGAAAAACGATTTTTTGTTTCAGGTGAAATAGTATGAAGAAGTGCAACTGGGGATTCAAGGATTAATATCGAGGCATCGGAGGATCCTGGGCGCCGTCACGAGTCATGAAAAAATCCTCTGATATCATCAACGTCTAGGAGACCCATAGGTGGACCATTTAATCTCAATGTCCGAGTCCGACGAGATCGGTAAGCGCTGGTCAAAGTGGTCATTCGTCGGGATTTTCGGCTGACCGGAAGTGGCAGAGCTGAAGTGAAGGTGGAAGTGGTGCTCCAAGGAGGCGCGGTCCAGTCCTGGCCCGCCACCCTGGAGGCATGGTCCTCTTGGCCACCATCCTAATTCTGCAGGGAGTTGGCCTCGTCGGTGAGTCAAAAATCCAGATGAGGAAATCGGGGGTCAAGAAAATTTGGTAAAAATCCATTAACCCCGTTGATTTTTTCTCGAAAGGTTCGATGCCCGGAATTCCAGGGGTTCCAGAGAACATAACTGTGATGTTCGTTAACCCAACATCAGTCCGCGTGTCGTGGAGCACCAGCCAGGTCGATCAGGTCGAGAAATACGACGTAACTTACAAGCCTACCGATGCCAGGTGCGTTCCTAATAATCTGTTTATCGATTTTCACCGGTTTTTGGGATCAGGCTTTAGCAACGAGCTTGGAAACTGATTGCGAGTCGAAGTGCAGCGCAATTCTTGCACGAATGCTTCCGTATATCACGGTCTTCGCTGAAGAGGACTTTGGTGAAAGAAATACAGAAAGACCATTGAATTCAAAGACCCATTAAAAGTGAAAAGGGGCTGAAACCGTAGGGGTGAAAAGTCTCATTTCATCTCAAACCGTAAACTTATTTTCTATTCTACCTATGCAGCCACTTAGAAACGGTAATAGGACAGAGTTGTGGTTGTGGAACGGAAGAGTGGCCCATATTCTTTTCAAAGAGTCAATTTGCAGTGAAAGAACCGCAATTTTTATCTTATTTTATTGTCATTGAAATAATGAGTAGAAAAGTGGAATAAAAATGAAATGTTTCGAGTCCATCCAGAAGCTAATGTTAATTACCTTCTCATTAAATTTCATTGCCTTTATAATTACTGACTAAACATATGTATATACGATCTGTGTTATCCTGCCGCATATTAAAAATAACGGATTTTACCTTCATCGATGGGGGCAACGCGTAGCCCGGACAGGTACCTAAAAAAATATTAAAAATTGTGACCAAAAATTCCTAGCATCCGTTAGCCAGCTTTGAAAAGCACGTTAATTATCATAGTTGAGCTAGAATGGCTAATTCCGAGACGTAGCTATTCGTTGATTTCCTTATTTCTTTCCATATTATCAAAGTTTTTCATTCTTTTCATAGGGACACGATATTCTTTCACGAGTTTCGTCGATCAGTGTCATCATTTTTGAAAGCATATTAATTCGCAAGTGATAAGATATAATATAAATATTAAGAGGTGGCGCATCGCAAATTTCTATTTCCCATTTAAATAATACGGGAAAATTTGTTTTTGCTCCTTTTGATTTTTATAACTAGCTAACGATGCGTCACACAGAAAATCTACAAACATATTTTTGTAGGGAATTGAATGCTCTACAAAAAAGGTCTCTTACACTTTTTTGATAAACTCAGCCATTCAAATGATATTCGAGTTCAAAGGACCACCTTTCTGACAAAAAATGAGTTTCTAAAATAAGTTTATCAAAAAAGTGCAAGAGACCTTTTTTGTAGAGCATTTAATTCTCTACGAAAATATGTTTGTAGATTTTCTGTACGACGCATCGTTAGCTAATTATAAAAATCAGAAGAAGCAGAAACAAATTTTCCCATGTTATTTAAATGGGAAATAGAAATTCGCGATGCGCCTCCTCTTAATATTAATATTAAGAGCTAAAATTTTAACAGGCGTATCTTTATAACTAAATGAAACTTTTGAACCTGTTTGGAAGAAAAATAAAATAAATTTTTTTTTTTTTTTTGAATCACCCTAGTACATACAGTGATGTGATCCCATTTCCTCATAAATCGGATCACTAACCGCGATCATTTTTCACCGAATTTCGATACTCTCCTTTACGTATCTCAGGGTCTAGGCTTTAGTGGTTTCGTCAGAAGCACCTGGGATACAAAATATATCGACGATAACCCGGCAATCCATCCCTCGCTTCGACAGAGGGTTGAAAATAGCCGGTATCCTTATAGCCCGGAAAGTTTGTTGAAATCGTGGACATTTTTCTTACAATATTTCACCGCATACTTGAAATTTTTTTCAAAATATCGCGGCTTTATTTCCTCGAACACCACAGATACTCACTCTGAACGAAAACGAGCCAGAAATTCCAAGTGCACATAGAATATAGAGGGTAGAAAACTCCTAAACACATATAGACGCATTAACTGATCAGAAAGTTGACCGTATCATTTAGTGGCGAGTTTTTACCCCCACGTATATATCCTACACAAATTAAGCCTCATCCGAAATTCAGAAAATATTTTTTTACTCCACCCCACAACAGCCAGGACATGCCCTTAGGGCGGACGAAACTCCGGTCCAAACAACCCAATTTACATGCCAATTAACAAGTTGTGGTTGGATGTTTGCAGTACATACATCACTGCGTCAAATATTGCTTTAAAATTTATGATGTTTTTTTATGGTCATTAAATATTGTCCTGGGCAAAGAAATAACAATTTGTGGACCCCGTTTTCTCCCCTAATTCCTGGCACAAGCGTGATAGTAAATTTTGGTATTATTTTATTTTTCATTTTTTCGTCCCATTATCCTTCGAAGCTGAAAATTTCAGCCCCGAGATCCTGGTACTCAAGTCATCAAAGATAGCATAACAATGTAAAAGTGGTTAGTTACAGGGTGGTGGCGGTTGTTGCTGGGAACAGCGAAGCAGTTACACTGAGTGGTCTGCGTGCTGATACTCAATATCAGCTAGTGGTCACCGCGGTACGTGCAGGAAAAAAGCTGCGAAGTCGTCCCATCGTCTTCCGAACTTTAGGTGAGACGGACAAGGGTGAAATACCCGTTGGACCCGACCTTTAGATTGAATATATCAGGGGAAAGAAGGGCGTAGATAAGTATTGGGGTTGAAAATGGTGAAATATTGAAAGGGTGGCCGGTGGAAGAGGATAGAAATCGTAGAAATAGGGTAAAGACTAAGAATGGGACCAGCGTAAGCGTTCCGGGCTTTTCTCACGCCCGCAAAAGATTCCCGCAGCGATATTCTGGATCGTAAATTCTTCAAGACGGCTCGGGTACTTTAACAAACTTCTCCGAGGAACCGAGTGGAATCTATAAATTCAAGGAGCTATTTTTACCGCGTTGGCCTCTGATCCTGGACCCACGTTATTCCAAAGGTCCGAGGTCGGTGGATGTCTCGGAATAACTGATACCTTTAGGATTTGAGAGAAAAAAATTGGCATCATACCTCGAGAAATATTGCAGAGCTTTTATCCACGTTTACTTAATCGATGAAAAAAAAAGAAAATAAAAAAAAAGTTAGACGAGTAACGAATTTATCACGCTTTTAGAACCCCCGAGAACTTCGCCTCAGCAAGACGCGGCTGGGGCTGTTACTGGAGGTCCTACCCCACCGCCTCCACCCTCGGCGCAACAACCTCAGCCTTATATTCAGGTCAGTGGGTTTCGAAATGTGACGTTTTTTGACCTTTTCATTTTTAGATATTCTTTGAACCTTTCGTACTTCCAAAGATATATCGTATTTCGAGCTTGAAATAGAACGACCCTTGTTTTTTTTCTCGCGAACTTTTCCTGCCAATTTCTTCTCTATCTAAAAGGTCATGGTGTGGAAAATTTAAAGTATGACAAAGCGTGCTTCGATCTGTAGAATCTCACCCTTAAAAAGTAGTTTTTTATCTTCTACGAAACACAGCGAAGGGATTTCTCTTTGGTCACTTTGTGCCAGAATTTGGGAGCATCGAAAGACCGGGTCCATTGGTTAAGGGCTGCTTTTTTTCTCGAGACAATACTCGATGGGGTAACTGGAAGGAATATGTGCCACGTTTTTCAATCAAGTACGGTAAAGAATGATAAAAGATGATATATTTTGGATAGCAAAAAATTCCACATCTTCTGAAAATTTATTGAATAATAGAAATTCGAAAAGTTATTTTACGGAAAATCGATCGAAGGAAATCTTCTCGCTGTAAATCGCAGAACATCGAAAGTGACTCTAAAGGGTTGAGACGAGCTTGTAGAGACTTTAAATTATGAATGTCGGCAAAGTTGCGAAAAAGGAATGGGGATGGAAAAGCTCTGAAAGGACGGAGTGCTGAATCTCAAAGTTTCAGTGGTCGACTTCTAGAAGAATTTGGGAAACTTCGAGAAATCCAAGCAAACACAAATTCCTGGGGTCTCCGGTTCGAAATTCTTGAGCTTTGCCCACCCACGTAAATCCCGCCGTTACACAAGCTCGGTATTCCTGTTCCAGATTCGAGGTGTAGAAGTTGGGATAGTGGTCCTGGTACTTGTGGTATGGGCCGGTGCTATCGCGCTCTTTTTCAATCGTTGGGGAAAAATAAGAATGCTACTTCCCTATCAGCCGGATTATAAGGAACAACTTAAAGTCCCGGGAACCGGAGTCTGTGCCACTACTACTACCACCTGTAATCAACACTCGACGCAGCACGCCTGCTCTCAGGTAGCAATCCAAATTTTCTTATCTTCCCTTTGAATTTTATTTTTATTTTCTATTCATACTTTTTTTTTTCAATTTTTTTTTTCAGTTTTATTTCCTTATCAGTTTCCAATTTCCCCAAAATTTTCTACATTCTCTGTTCTATTATACCTCTTAAGCTTTTTCGCGAGTTTCGAAAGCTCTCGTACGTCGATGCCTTTCGAATTCCATTTTTTTCTTTTCTTTTCTATTGACAGGATACATATAGGTGCATAGGTGATTCGACTTCCGAAAAGGGAGAAATTTATCCGAAATTAAAGTCAGATCGAATTTTCTTTTTCCTCACATTTCTATAATCTCTCCTCGTTCCCTATGTATCGTTTTTTTTTTTTTTTGTTTGCAACCCTTACCTGTATGAGATTAAAAAATGTTGACTATACTTCTATAAATCAGAATAACGATCGAGCCAGATTTTTGTTTAATTTTTTTCATCCCTTATATTGATATAACTTCGACAGGAATAATCTTCCCCTGAAATTTATACGACTGGTGCAGATTCACGAGTCATATAGGTATATATACTATAGTGTATTAGGTATACTATATCCTCGATTCAACCCTATCACGCGAGAATGACAGGTAATACAGAGTGATCTGTAGAATTATTTCCAGCGATGCCTGAACGACGTCTATCAAACAAAGCGAGTCTCATTCCGTTTTTTTTTTTTTTTTTTCTACTCTTTCTTTATTATCATTGTTTTTTTTTTTTGCTAATCAACTGATATCAACATATCAAGATATATTTGAACAAACGATCATTCATTATGTGTTCTACGTACGTTATGTACAACATATATATTTGTTTTCTTTTTTTTTTTTTTTTTTTATGAATGTAAAATAATATGCGATTATTGTTATATACATATGTATCTATATATAGATATATATATACATATATTATATACATATGCATATGAATCTTTTCCACTATATATATATATATATGCTTATTAATATTGTGAATTATTTTAATCGAATTAGGAGACGAAGAAAAGAAAACGAGAAAGGTTTTTTTTTTTACATTTTCTAAATGAGGGTTTCGAATCGAACTTTTTTTTTTATCATCTCAGATCTGTAACTGTTAGAAAAAAAAAAAAAAAAAATGATAGTTGTAAATCGATATATTTAATTTCATTTTAGAGAGAGCGACCGGGTTTTCGTGGATGAGAGGAGTTTTGAATTTGACAGACGCAGTTGGTAAATATTACGTATCCTCTACGATATGTCGCTTTGTGTTTGCCTAAATATACATTATTATATACTATATATGTATACATAATATTGAATATCAACTCTGTATTACATGTCGTTATATATATTTATATAATTACGTTAGCTTTACTCGTCATTGTAGAATGTGTGGAAATTACAGCAAAGATACAATACATATAGTATATAAGTATACGTCTACCATATACATAGCACTGAGCGTTATTTATATAAATAATTTTTCAAAAAATTCTATCATAACCGTTAATTATTCCACAAAACGGTCGCACAGGTTTATTATCTTCTCCTATCAAAGAAGAATTCTTTTTCTTTCAATCGAATCATCCGTATTATAGTCTCTTCGAAAACGATTTTTCTTTTCTTTTTTTTTTGTCGTCTTTCAAACTTTTTCCCTAATTGGGACAAATTTCTTTTTTTCTTTTTTCTCTCTCTCTCTCTTTCTCTCTCTCTCTCTCTCTCTCTCTCTCTCTCTCTCTCTCTCTCTCTCTACGTTCAATATGAAATAATAATCAAGTAGGTAGAAGGTAACCACTTAACGTATCGGGTGTGTGCTGATGCAGTGCGGCGGCGGAGGCTGCTGTGTCCTGGACCAGTGCTTCCATTATCCAAGACGCGCGAGGGATCCGCGCGATTGCGGCTGTCAATTCGCTCTACTCCACAGGGCAGACATCGCGTGACCACCGGTATATTCAGTATTCTTTAAAGAGTATTGAGTATTTTATACACACACAGTCCAGTATTCAGTGTTTTCACTTAAATTTCGTACATCGTATATTACTCTCTTACTATTATTCTTGTATCAATACGAGAACAGAATATCGATGTCCACTTTTTTCATATCCACTATACAATATCACCCAGAGAAAAACTTCATTATAGATACATATTATGTATGTCGCAGAATCTTATAAAGTCCAAACTCGAATTTGAGGAGAAGAAAATTGAATTGAAAAAAAAAAAAAACATATATATCAAATACACCCTTGCTTTCCCCTGTCTGACTTCGACACTGCAGTTTTTTCGAAGCACTATATACACACGTATACTTGTGTGGGCACTCGATCGAGCACAGCACCTGAGCCACGCCGCAGCTGTTCGTTATTTTATCACGATGTTAATCAGCACATTGCATAATGATTTGTTTCACCGAAAACTAGAAATCGACCTGATATATTATATATATATATATATATATATATATAATTATATTTTTAAAACATCGCACGGAAAAGTTTTATTTTCTGTTCTTTCCACCGTTTATCTTCGATTTTATATACTTTGCTTTTTTGATTCGATGTTTGATTAATACAACGATGATATATCGGATTTTGTAACACGGACTTGTGTCGTATATATTCGTTATTCTGCACCGATCGATGTGTGAGTCACATTACATAGTATAGGTATAACGACACGATAAGCCAAAAAAAATTTAAAACCTTTATATGATAATAATTTTTCAGTTTTATCACTGAAATTAATCGACGGTTGTTCCACCTCACGAAACGGATAAAAATATACCGAAAAATATGATTCTAGTTTATGTCTTTTCACCATAATGTGTAAAACTGAATTTTAGTCGATCTGATGAAAGTAAGTAATAGGTAAGAATATTACGAAGCTATAATCAATCCTCTCGTTAATATCCATACGTCAACTAAACGAAGAATAAAATATATTATATATTCTTCGATAATACCGAGGTATATCCTTAATCGATGAAAATATCGATTTCCCTGAGGAAAATTGCGGGAATTATTTTAACCCTGTATTCGTGTAACGAACGATAAATAAAAATTGAAAATCTTACAGCATCTGCACTGGTCGAACCATCACGTAGATTCTTTGGACAGCGGGGGTGGCTTAGGTTGGCCAAGACCTACCAGGCCTCGTGTTAACAGCGCGATAGACGTCGCCGGTTTCCTGTCCCAGGTAAGGCTTTTCTCAGATTTCTGATAAACCGGAGTGAAAAAAAAAAAAAAAAAAAAAAAAAAAAAGAGAGAAAGAGGAGAGAGGATGAATAAGTAAAAATCTGAAAAATAAAAAGTGAAAGATTCGGAGGAATCTGAGTCTCGCGATAAATCTTGCAGAGTCTATGTTTCTTAGCTCGCAACTCGAATCTCGAGATATAGGGCTGAGCCGATAAATATTAACGACTGACTCTGATCTCTTAATAATTAAAACTGAAACATTAACCATGTCGAAACTTCTCTGCTACTTGGGGCTCGGGGCGATTTAATTCGATACCAAATCTCGTTATAGGTAGATACACACGTAAGCCTCTAAAGCATAAGTAATTATCTGGAAAGAGCCAACTTCGGTAACGAACTCTGAATTATTATTAAACGTGTGAAGGGAGGACAGGGATTTTTAATTTTTGTTTGACCAGGCTAAAGGCTCATACGAAAATTTCAACTCCGAGGTTGAAATTCGGAGCTCGTGTCGTTAATTACCCCACAAATTTTCAGGTCCCTAATTATACCTAGATCGTTGATTAATTTAATATTCCTAAAGGAATTTGTGCGTCGTCACGGTTCGACTTCGAGACTTTGTCGAAAAGTTCGCAGTGCAGATAATTTGCCATTAGCTGCTTCAAGCGGTCGGCCACACGATCAAAGGGAGCTTAGAAACCTCCACGACGATCTAGGCGAGGACGATCGTCCCGACGACCACGAAACATTTATCAATAAATCGACGTCGAAGGACTCGAGGGAGAGGAAATCCTGTAGAGACGAAGAGGTCAATTCGTACGCACAGATTAACCAGGAAAACGTCCCGAAGGAGGCGGATGTAGCCGTGCAGGAGTCGCCCTATCAGCAGCAGAGTTTGAGGTGAATTAATTCGGACGATTAAAAGTTGTACAATTTTTATTTTATTTTTCAATATCTTCGTTTACTCAGTCATTTATTTGTGGTTTTTGATTAACGTTAAATCGCTGCCTTCCCCTACGTCTACGGAAAGTAGAAAATTAAGAACGACCGGCTGCCAATTTCGCCTGGCGTCACTGAGCCTCTTCTGGTACTTTTCTACCTCGAAGAAAGTTGAAAATCTTCGATTAAACCGCTTGAGAATAACTTCTCGAATCAGTGATCGCTCGAAAAGGTGCTAAAACGCTATTAGTCTAATTGTAAAACGAAGCTCACGTCGGACCTAATACCGAAATTTAACAAAAGCTTTCTACCCACACTTTGCCTCAACCCCTGATGAATAATTCGCGATAATGTATCTCGGCCGAAAATCTACGGCTGTATAACTCCAGCTTTTGAATATTCGACCTCATTGAATGCTCAAACAGAATCCTGATCGATATAAATTAATTAATTAATCATTTGATTAATTAATTTCATAATTCAAGGGTTTAGACAAACTACCGCACTTTTATCCGATAGCAAAAATGCCTAAATATCGAGTGACGATTTACAGAGAACCTGGAACAACCTCGTCTCTGGTGGCTCGACGTTTTGGCGGCTGGCGCGTCGGCGGAAGCCACGAATACGTACGATGTCCGGTGCGTCAGCCAGCCTCAGTGGACGAGAGGTGAGACAGTATACGAAAAACGTGTATCGTAATTAACTATTTAATTAAATTGAGAAAAAAAATTCCGCTCTGAATTTAATTAAATAATTAATTAAAAAAGGGAATAAAAAGTTTATAATCCCCGTTCGTCGGATCAAAATAAAGTTGTTGTTTTTTATTCTTTCTTTTTGTTGTTGTTTCGATTTATTTATTCGTTACAGATAATTGATAATTGATCATTGGTTTGATTAAAATTATTTTTTCCACAGATTTTATCGCCGTTCCTGCGAGCCTGATTTCGGACGTTTGAATGGTCACCACAATCATTCGACAACGAGTCATCATCACCACGGTGAACATCATTCGAGAAGTTGCGATTACGCGCGACGTATTACACCCGAGACAAGTGTCGATACGCAGCAACATTTCGGTCTGCCGATACTTAGCATATCCGAACCAAGTCCACCCGACGAAATGGATAGGGTCGACGAATACTTGTAGAATTTGCTTGCCGAGGAGTTCATCGAAGAACTCCTCGTGTGACAGACCAAATATCGTTATAAAGTCACGATTTATTTACTCCTCTGTATCTTATATATACATATATATGCGAACCAAAATCATCGAGTATATAAATAAATAATGTTTATTCGAGCTTGACAATTAATATAAATAATATATACCTATAATCATCATATCATAAATCGAAAGGAAATATGAACGATAATTAACGATAACAATAACAATAATAATAATAATAATAATAATAATAATAACAATAATAATAATAATAATTTGCGGTGAATCTTAAGGACATGTATATCTTATCGTGATGTGATACGTCGTGTTGGTGCGTTGATAATTATTATTCGAAAGGGTATAATGATAACAAAAGTAACAAGTAATAGAAAAAATGTGTGAAAACAGAAAAAAACTAACGAAAAAAAGAAAAAAAAAAACTCAAGAAGTGTGAGACAATTGTGTAATTATAGTAATCAGTTTTACCTGAATATAAAGCCTGAGGTCATGTTATACCTGTGTACAGATGTACAGATTCGAATCGGCGACATTATTGGCCCCAGTGTACTACTATTTTTCTAATTATTATATCGCAAAAGAATTTGACGAAAAGAAGCGTAAAAGAAAAGAAAAAGGAAAAAGAAATGGAGTTAATTAGCCCGGAGATTATTATTTCGCATTTATATTCAAAAGTGTGTTTTAAATATTGTCGATAATCTTTTCAACTTCTGCCGCATTATACCTGAATCTATATATTATAATCATATTATTAAGCTTTGGAGAAAAAAAATCAGCGGATAAAATTTTGGCAGTATAACTATATATAGTTTGTGAAATTTTCTTATTCTTCTTTCGTTATACATGTTTTTGTGTACTACGTTTGTATACTACATAAGTTACGAACTTCGCGTCATTTCGGCGATGAGTTTATCCTTATACCTACTAATCATATATTTATACCAAACCACTACGCGATGGTTGACCAGCGGTGTGCTAATTACTAATTCGGTAATGGCTCATATTATAAATATATTTATATATGTACTTCTGTGTGTATGCGTGCGTTTGTAGTTGTAATATTCGCATTACGTGACGATCGTACGAAACCACGCATATACAGATGTATGTATGTACGTATATAAATCCATATATATTAGTTTTATGGGTATAAAGGGGGTATATTGTCGCGAAAATAGAGTAGGGAAATTACGGATCGATTATACACAGCCTTAGCACTGGGTAACCTTGATGTGTATTCCCTCGTTGTAACCTAATCATTGATCGAATGAACTCGAGAAGTAACTATATTAGGGAAAAGCTGCTGGGTGCTGCCTAGGGTGTACAGAATTCTATGGATATATATAGGTATATAATTATTGTAATCTTCGTATGGGGAACAAGCAACGTATCATATAGAAAAAAGAAACAAACCATATATATTGTATGTAATATCTAGGTCGAAAATGTGCCGATTGGAATAAGGGGAGGAAGATCAATCCTTGTAAATAACAATATAGATATAATATATCATTGTAATGTAATTATAATATTATGATAATAACGTCGAGAGGAAAGAGAAGAGAAAAAATGAAAAAGAAAAAAAAAAAGAAGACGCTGATATACTTTGCATACCTTATAGTATGATAATATCAACAACAACAAAATTTCTAATCCTAAGAATTTCTATGAATTTTTAAAAGATTTCGAATGTTTCATGTATACATATATAGGTTTTCATGTAAAATATAGTTGCGTAGATTTTTAGTAGTTCTTTTTCCATCGAGCTAGCGAAAAAAAAAAAAAACTACAACTTGTTTTATGAAAAACTAGGAAAAATTCAAATTTATCTAATAATTCGTAGAAATTCGTAGAATTATTTTCACCAGGGTATATCTAGTATAGGTATATATACGGGATCGATGTTGAAAATAAAAATTAAATAAATATAACGAGGTCGACACACGACATACTTTATAATTACATCAGATATATATATAATATTATAGTATAGTTATATGAATAATGAAATACGTTTTAATATTGAGAAACGGAACAAGGAAAGAAAGAAAGAACCTGAAAATTTGTTTAATTCCTATACTTTATAATATATTAATCATAATGATAAAATAAATGTTTGCCTGCGTCTGCAAATACGTTAAACATATACCATATAGCTTTAATAACAATGAGACCAATAAAAATACATAATCCGGATATACATAGGTATATTAATTATACTAAAAATAACGAGAAAAGAAGAAACTCCGCAAATCCGCAGCTTATATATTTTCCAAAGTAAAACTATGGAAAAATCGCGGAGAAAATCTAACGAAATATTATTTAAATAATTGAAAAATTGAATTATATTATATATAGGATGTGTTTTTCTATATATAGACCAACTATTACGTACACTGATTTTATTATGTACAATAATTATCAAACACACTATATTTCAGATTTGAAACGATATAATTTATATATATATATATATCGTACCCAACGAATATCATGTATTATAAATATATGTTATATATATATATCATATACAATACATGCATCTGCCTCTTTTAATATTCCACAATATATGTGCGTGACTAAACAATAATAATTATATTATTGAAAATTAAGTATTTATTTATTTACAAAATAGTCAATATTGTAAATACGTACGTACCAATTACCATACATGTAGATATATAATATAACATCTATTATACTATATGTATATAGAAAAATGACAAACATATGTCAGATCAAAGTCAATGTTCCATCAATATATACCTATATATATGAATATATAATATAAACAATTTGGTAATATAATATAACTATTATAAATAATAATAATAATAATAATAATAATAATAATCGTTAGTGTCTTGTATGATTTTCCAATCGAAAATTATGTACCTATACATACACTATGTAAAGTATAACCGACTAAAAAAAAGGTGTATAAATCGCTACATATATATATATATATATATATAATTATAATAATTGCTTTCTCGGATGGCCAACCGCTATAGCTCATACCCACGAAATTGATTTGATTATTGTTAATTTTCAAGATTAAAACATACGAGAAGGAAGAAAAAAATGGGATCGTGCCAGATAAAAAAAAAAAAGGATTTCGACGTGTCTATATTTCACCTTTCCACAATTATTTCGTATATTATAGATATACCATAAAGTGCACTATTTTCCATAATCTTCTACTATATATACCTATACCGCTTTCTATATGATTCTAGTTTCTACATACCTATATTAATTATACACATATACATATACTATACATACATATATATATATATATAAATATCGTCTATTTACAATGCATGAAATAATAATAAATAAATTTAAAAAAAAAGGAAAAATCGTGATATATAATAGCTGTTTATTATTTATAACTGGAACTGATTAATTTTCTTCTTCATTTTCTACCTAATATCAGAATTCATAAAACTTGATCAATTACTCCTGCAACGATGCTTGACGGTTGAACAAATCGATAACTTCAGTTGTCCTAAATCTTCACCCATATTAACCGCTAAGTATCGTTGTCAGCAGCCAATTATTTCAAAGTACAAGAGAAGTAGCGTAGTATGTATACCTATCCTCAAACAGGATACCTACGTACACGTAACATCCCTTGATAGTCGCCTTCTATGCCTAGGCACGCTCGATCTCAACCCTTCCATAAAGATATTATAACTCGCGTATACCCTGTACGATAGGCAATACAATTTGCGAAGATATAATAGCGTTGTTTATACGCAGGTAGTTATTGCTTTTCCGCTAAAGTGCAGCGGGCGAACATTACTTATTGTTAGAGAACAAAAAGCTTCGAGAGACATTCGTAACAGCTCCCTAAAAAGTCCATAAGTCTATAAGACGTCGGTGAGACATATTTCGAAGTTTTTTTGTTGTCTGGCTACGTCGAGGGTATAAAATTAAACCAGGAAAGAGACATACCCATTGTAATGCTTTTAATAAAACTCTGTAATTACCCTGGTAGAAATTTCAACCCCTACGAATTTCTAGAAATTTTTAAAAAATTTCTAATATTTCATAGTCATAGTTCTTGTCAATCAAATTGGAAATAAGAAGTATACAATCTCTTATGAAAAAGTATAAAAAGTTCTTATGTTCTTATGACAATTCGTTGAAATTGGTATAATTATTTTCACCAGGGTATACACGTACACATGTGTAACATAATTTGTCTAGGTATATGAGAGGTATGAGTGTGCATAACTTTGCCCGAGTTTCTAGCTCCGTCTCCTCCTCCTTTTGCTTCTGACAACACATTATGTATATCGATTCCTTCAAGAGTCAATCAATTATTTAACTATACACTCGCTCGATATACAATCTACTTGAACGTGTGTAGTACCCCACGTTCTTTGCATGTAGCGCATAAGTCCAAATATACCTGTATAATTTTAGTCTACGTGTATATGTATATGTACCACTCTTCAACTCGGCAGCAACCTCTTTACTCTTTGATATCCCTTAGTCTTTAGTTCGAGGGAAGAAAGACTCTTAAGAAACAGCAAAAAAGGCATTTAATATTACAAAGCTTCACCGATTATATAGCAAACCCGATTTTACCAGAATTCAATACTCTTAAACTTGAGAAATATCAGACGAGACGTAATTCGGTTCTCGCGGTTGCAGATTTCGACTCATTGAGACCCTCTTCACTGCTTCACTTCGGACAGTATTTCGCCTAAAGAGATAGTAAAAAATTTGTTCTTTTGGAAGAATTGAAATCATTAGAAATCCCCTTATCGTCGAGACTACGGATCCCTAAGCGATGAATGCATATCGTCTCATCATCTGTAAATTTTGTTCAATTATCTTAAACCCTTTCTGATAAAAATAAATCACTATATACTCCTGAGTGACGTAGTATGAAGTTGTAACGTCAAATCACGGTTTGCAGTTTATAAATCAACCATTGGCAATCTGTCCATCACATTAAGTTTTTATACCGCTTTGTAGCTGTCAAAACATCCCCTAGAACGATATTCATGTTTACTTAAATGGTGCACCGTCAAGTAACGTCGTCATGAAGCTCTCAATCAATCAATAGATGTATGTACTACAGAGACAGCTTTATAATACAGCTATCTCTATCCGGTACCTAGATTGTATATGTATATTGTATATAGATATTTGAAATCTGTTCCAATCTCGTCTTTGTTTTCCAGTTTGATAATACGCATATAACTGACCAAAAACTATAATTATAACACGTTTTGTAAATTGATCGTTATCGAACAAATCGTGTATGAGAATTTCTTACCGCTCTACATCGTAGTCTAGCTGTATAGTACAGAGAATGATAAATATTGTATATCCGAGCATATCTCTATTCGTGTAAAATTAAATTCGCGTACGTAGAGTTATATCTGTCATTCGGGTCCAAGATATAAATAAATAAATAAATAAATATGTTAATAATGATGAATATATAAAATACGTGGTCAATTCTTATCGATATATAAATATATGGTAAAATTGTATTATCGATAGTTGATTTGAGTACATAATGCCCGTTTTTTTCCTGAAATCATTCATACACAGAAATAAATATGTATAAATATATATATCGCATCAAGTGACGATTGTGTGTATATAAAAAAAAAAAAAAAAGAAACGACATAAATCGTTATTTCTGAAAAACAAACAAATGTTATTATTGACATAAGATGACTTTACCCGTTATACTATGGTGTATATGTAGATATAACAATTATTGTATGAAATAATTGTAAAGGTTTGCATATTTTTTTTTTTTTTTATATAATTAATCCGTTTCGTTAATTTGGGTATAAACTTCCCATTGAACACGTTTTCTAACGTTTCATATTTTACAAGGACTGAGTTAGTTTTAATACCTGTGTACTGTATAAATTATTAAATCACGCAGATTATAACGAAAGATAGAACTAAAAATCGTCTGACATGGTAAAAGGACTTACCTCATAGGTATACACGCATCTAAGCCCTAGCACGACATATAAATATTGAAAATTGTAACAGAACTATATCATACCTATATGTATAATATACATACCTGCAGTTTATCCCATGTCTGGGTATGCGACGTATATTACCTATTATATGTACAGTAATTAATCTCCAAATCATATAATAATAAAGAATCAAGTAAAAGATATTCTTCGTTTTTCTATTTGTTCGTTTTTTATTCATTTTTAGTTTCATTGATATATAATGACATGAGAGAAAGAAAAGAAAAAATCGTTTTATACGTAAATAGAAATTTGATTAAATATATACCTATACATTTAGACTAAATATCATAAGAGCGTTATACCAACCCTATGACTTTTTTTTTATAATATATGCCTAGGTAAGATGGACATTTGTTGTCTTTATAAGACGACCTAATCGAAATTGTCTTACAATGATATTTGTACTCATTTTTCTTTTCTCATTTATTCAATATTGTATTTCAAAATTAATGCGAAAATCAGTTAAAAAGTTTTTTTAATATCGTGTCACGATTCATAGATAAGTTTATTGTTATCATAGATAAGTGCGATAAACGTTCAATTTTTTCCTGAATATTACTCTATTACTATTTTTGAAAATTCATTGACCGATCGCGACTTATTTGAAAAAAAAAAAAGGATATAGGTACGTATACGTACCCATTTCCTTCGCTATCGTATGAAGAATATTGTACATGCGATAATATTAAATTACTATTATGAAACTTCTTTTACCAAAGTATTTCACGTTAATTAAACCGTTAATGTATAATGTAAATCATGCCCAACGGAGAATAAGTATTTACCTAACGTTATTAATATTGTGCACGCTAATTGTAAAACATTGTATAAGATACCTGCGTGTAATTTTTCTCTTTTGTATTATAGAACGAATATTAAATCATAGAAATTAAAAACATTATAATATATATATAGTATATATATATATTGTATATGTATTTTAAAGTTGTTACCATTATCATAAATCCTTATACTATATTTCATTAATCCATTAGATCAATAATTGCATGTACTACGTATAGTACCCATGTATATACGCACCTATTAAAATATCAAACTAATTACATACGTCTTCATCGCTTTATGGTAATTATAGTTACTTATTACTTTTCAAATATCTCGACTCACAATTAATAACGATCGAATTTTACGAATACGATTTCAAAAATGAATTGGAAGCTTTTTTTGTTAAAAAAATCCTTGGTGTAGTTGAGTAACTCTCTAAAATGCCTTTATTACAGCCAATTACTATAATTATAATTACAATCGTTACAATTATTATTGAAACTATTTACAATCGAAAAAACCTTACTTTTTATCTTTAAATTGCACTCAACGCTTACTTCGAGCTACATATACAGGTATATAGAAAAAATCTCATCAACATGATCTTGTGATTTTTAAATAATATTTCTAGTACAAACTAAGCACTCGATTTATTATTTATATCTTACACGATAAAATAAACGTCAAATTGAACTATGCCCGTTATTTCTTTTTGTGCTTCGTGTTAAACGAAAATCATAATTTTGTTTTATCTGAATAATTCGAAACTATTCACAATGAACTGATATTGAAGTGAGAAAAAGAACATTGCATGATTGCAAATTTTTAAATCCAACAAATCGAGTCGATTCCATATAGAAGCTTTCGATTTCTCCTACTGTGAAAAACGAATAGTCAAGAGCCAAGGTTTAAGATGAAGAAAAAAAAAGAATAATTGCACGTTGATCTAGACACAAAACTGTAATAATTATTTTTCATCACAGCCTCGATATAATTTTTTGTTTCTTTCTCTCCCTTCTCATTCTTTTGATATGGTATCATCGTTTTAATAGACCGCCTTTCAAAGAGGACAAAAATATATCCTATTATTATAAATTTTAGAATCTATACGATCATTGCTGATCATTTAATGACAAGACAGACAAAAAGCAAAAGAGCAGAAAGAAAACAAAGAAAAAGGCGTCGAATTATAAAAATTTTCTCAATATCTCTAAGATTTCCTGAAAACTATTTACAAGATAAATTCATTTCATTTATCTACAGCTCGAACTTTCGGCTTTACTAACTCGTCGTCGTCGTCGTCGTTATTGTTTCTGATTTCTGATCATCAGCAGTTATCTGCGCATCCAGACTAACCGAATCCAAATTCGAACTATTAGATTTAACGGTAAGATCCTCTGTGAGAATACTTCCGCTCACAGAAGTATGACTAGGCGTTTCAACCTTATTTCCATTTCCTGTATTACGCTTTTCCAAATTTTTCATTAATTCTGCCCAAGGATCTTCTAGTATTGATTTGACATTGAGGTAATTCGAGATGTCGATGTGCCTGTGTGCGCCCTTTTGATGAGGCTGTAATATAGGCAAAAAAATAACCGTCGTAAACAAAAAACAAACAATGACAACGAAATATTAAGAATAATGAAAACTATCATCTAAAATACTGCAAGTGAATAATATTTACATTGAATATGAAGAAAATGAAAGAAATTTACCCTCCGCTGTCCGAAATGTTGTTTTTGATAAAATTTCGGTGAATTAGAATCGTTGAAGTTGGATTTCGGAGAATCGTGGTAAAAATTGTGTCGGTAGGAATTGTTGAATCCTCCACCGCCACCCGCGGAAGGAGGAGTGCCGCGATGTCTGTATCCATTATTTCCATGCCCTCGCCAATTCGGAGAATTATATCTCGGCCTGTGATTAACTGGGCTACTGTATCCCAGGGGGATAAAATCATCGCCGGTTCCTTGCGGCGAGGAGGTTTGATTGTTAGCGGGAGAAAAATTCGCGTGTTTGTTGTTATCCCCTTGAAAATGATTACCATAACCTCCTGAACCTGGACGATCGTCGTAACCGTGTTGTTGTGGACGGTCGCGTGAATTCCAATCGTAATTATTCTTCCGACCGTAGCTACCGCCGGGTGCACTTAAAGGAGACTTTCGCATTTTAGGAGAACGTATTTATTTATTTATTTATTAAATAACTTGTTTGTTCGTCAATTTATTTGTTTACTTGTCAATCAAAGAGAGTTTGTGAAGAAACGCTGAAGTCTGAACACACGCAACTATCGGAAAATTCGATAACTCGAAGTATTCGGACCGATTATTTGTCGACGATAATCGATTCCGAACTAGTTCGTTTATCAAGATGGCGGTGAAAAGCGGGAGGAAGTGAGTAAGACAAACAGTGTCAGTTCGTCCGACAAATTATGTTTAAATGACCTAAAAATGTAAGAAAAGAAAGTAAAAACTGTTCCAAGACATTGGGTGAAGAATACCGGTTAATTATTGCTGTCTTCTCGTCCGAATACTTCGCTTAAACCGATTCTCTTATTTCCCTAACTCTCGTCGTTACGATAGAAAACTTCTTTACCAGACGGTTACTACCGCTGCGCAGCGCTGTAATCGAAATGTCAAGAAGGCAGTGGAAATGAATACAAAATAGTATGAATAAAATTCAACAGATATCGCTGCGTTAGTTGGCATCCGTGTTGAGCGGTGAGGGGAGTTCGAAGCAGCGCTGAACACAGCTCAGTCGCGGTTGCCGGATCCGCTCGAGAAGCTGTGTCGTTTATTCGACGATGGGAGTTGTTTCATTGTCCACAATGGATGGAGGTAATCGTGGTCGTCGGTACCTGTTGCACGCTTCTGCGCATGCAGGGTTATAATAGTGTTGTTCAATACCTGAGTGATTAGTTCAGTGATTTATAATACCGTGAATATACCGTACATTATTTTCGTGTTGAAGAGGGATAAAAAACAAAGAAAGAAAGAAAGAAATAATTACATTAAACTATAGTTTCGATTATTCCTAATTGCAATAACAACGAGATGACATCTCGGTGACGTTAACACGCGTATCCTACGCGTTCGTACATCCATACTCACCTACGTAGATACCGGTGTGTTTAGTAAATCTGAAAGTGTGTGTTTCTAGTGTGAGCCAGTGCTACGGCAGGGTTTGGTTAAACAATTATTATGGGAATCATGCAAAGCCGTAGAGATTCTGACGCCGGTGTTATAAGTGTTCAAAAAAGAGGAGTAGGAATAGGAATAGGCGTTGGAGGAAACGGTAATAATCATTGTCAACCAACGATCGGTACAGGAATGGGGACTCTAGGCAGCCCCCATAACCGAGCTGGAAGCGTTCGCAGTGCAACACCTAGACTCCCGATGCCAGACGCAATGGAACTCGAAAGACGCTTTACGAAAGTCTTGGTAAGATAATTCATTAATTCATTGATCTACGTCGGAGTTTTTGGACATACAAACATATTTCTCGAATTTACTTTTACCAATAATTATTGCCGCGATATCTAAGGGTGTTATTATCTCGTGTGTTTTATTATTCTTTCACGTGGGTGTTTCCCAGTATAAGAATGCGTGCATGATGTATACAGGCTTTGATTTACTCGCGCCTAGTCGTCACCACGTCGTCGTTGAAATTTCTCCGATACTTTACCGCCTTTTATGTTATATTATTACAATAATATACAAACAAGAAAACTTGAAAGAAAGTGGATAAATTTCTTGTATTCTTTTATCTTATTTTATATGCGTACAAAATAAGAGATAAAAAGAAACACGTGTCTTTTCTGAAGCCTGCAAAACCGATAATAATAATAATGACAATAATAACGATGATAGTAACAGCAGTAGTGAATTTATTCAATGTACACAAAGTTTATCTGTCGAGGTATCGACCAGATTTTGAAAACAAAGAGAACCATTCAACTATAGTTATTCTAAGATCCCTGGCCACTACTAGTATAGGTATAGCTCGCCCTTATTGGGTCTGTGGCTGCTTTAGCTTCTTCTTATATACGTTAGTGTTGTCGTTCTCGTTATCGACCAGTCGTCTTTCCCGCGGAGAGAGTAGAAGAAAAAGAAGAAGAAAAAAGAAATAGAGAAGAAGAAGGAGATCGAGTACGAAGTACATACGTGCATACATGCATACGTGGATTATACGTACGACGCGACTATACTCTTTCCTTATTCCCCTATTCCCCTTCGTCGATCCAATTTAAACCAATAACTCAATGGATTTAATATATTATCATGAATGTACCCACTGTTTCGACGACACTCTCGAGGCCAATGTATTATTACGGTGTAGTACGTATACATCTGTCTGTCTCTGCTTGTTGCGTCTGATATAGTATTTTCAGAACGTATAGACGTATAGATGTTGCGGTATAGGTATACCTATGCATACAAAGCTTGTAGTTTCTTTCGCGTGACTATTTCCATTAATAATTCTTCTAGGGTTTAGAATGATTGATAATTGTTTTTTTTTTTTTTTTTTTCTTATATCGAGAGGTAAAAAAGATAATCCCTTTTCTTGGTTCTGTTCTTTCTTGTTTCCCTTTTCTTTTCTTCAGGGGTGCAATCGACATGAAAACGTTGTTAAATTTCTACTCGAATCAGAAACACACGCGAGATTTTGATAAAATTCACTGTTTTCAACTGATCATTTCACGATAGCGTGTATACCTATAGTTTATAAAACGCTGACCGCACGTAAACGAGCGTGGTCTGTTTA